>JACEHZ010000608.1:0-329209 GCA_017893485.1 Hemerocallis citrina | reverse complement strand
AGCAAATATCTCTTCAACAATTAAATTTCATTATTTTCCACACTTAAAAGTTCTAAAAAGTTAGAATTTATACCCCCATTTATAATTATTTTTCAATATAGACTTTTATTTATAACTAATTATTGTCATACTATTCAAACTTGAGCTACATAATTATTGTTTTACTGTTTACATGACTTTTTGTATTTTGTATCGTTCCGAAGACGTCCCGTAGGCACGTGCCTACGGGAAAATCTAGTATATATATATATATATTGCTAATCTTTCTCCCTAAACCCTAACCCTAATCTCCCCCTATCTCTCTCTCCCGCTGCTTGCGCCGCACACCCCAACCCGAGCCCTCCTCCCGGCCTGCACTCCAACCCGCACACACCCCCTGCTCGGCCTGCACATCCCGACACCCAACCCCGACCTTCCCTTTGCCGCACCCGACCACCATCCACCTCCTTATCCATCCATCGACTCTCTCCCCTTTGCTTCCGTCCGCCGTCGACCAAGCCAGCGACAGCCGGAGCGACACCAGGCCGACGCCGCCATCTCTCGCTCTCTTGATCTCTCTCTCGCTTTGTGGAGTTCTCTCGTGTGGTGATTTTGCACGAGTTTGCTTGGATTCGTGGATTTTCGTTCGTGGGTTTTGTTCGTTGTCGGGATCCAATCCCGTCACTCTTGATTTTCGTCGTTCTTCATCTTCGAAGAAGGCAAGTAACTTGTACTCCAATTCCTTTGTTTGATACAAGTCAAAAATACCACCTATAGTATAGTTAGGTCTAGAGACAACTCGTGTGTGTGTGTTATATTTGATGGGTTTTGACTCTATTGTGAAAACTTGACCATAGTTGCCTCACGACACAATATTGACATGAATTAACTTAGGTTTTACCCGTTCTTGATTTGATCATGTATGTGAGCCTTCTCATGAGAATTTGGGAATTTGTGGAGAACCATGAGGTAGACTTGTTTTAGATATGTTAATTACCCTAATTCATGATGTTTGGACACTTGGTAAACCCGATTTCAAGTTTGGTTGTGTTTTGAACAAGTTTTGTATGATATATGTTGAGTTGTTAAAGGGAAAAATCTGTATTTTGTCGCTGATCTGTTTTGGTTGCTGTTTTGGACTGTCTTGAAGTCGGTAACTTAATTTCGGTATAAAACATGAGTTTTAGAGGATTTCGTCTATTTTCCAACCCCTCTGACCTTGCTTGATTTCGTTTTCGTATGAGTGACTTATGACTGTTTTACTACAGAGGAGTATTATGTTTCCAGATTTCGTTTCTCGACGATTTTGTTGATTAAACTATTTTGATACTTGAGCTACACCTATTATTTTGATCTGAAACTTTAGTCAGTTTTTCTATACCTATCTAGGGTTCACCCAGAATTTTGATAGATTTTATTGATGAGTTTTATATGTCGTTTCATGCATGTTTACTAAAGTCATACTTGCTGTATTTTGCTCGTTGTCATGTAAAGAATTGTGTTCACCCTAATTTCTTTTACTGTATGAAAAATGTTTGTGAAATATGAAAGCTAATATATTTTATCTATTTTCATCTTCCTTTGGCGGATTTGGATTTCGTTTCACGGCTTGCGAGATATTTCAGTTTTCGTACAGCAGTGTTGAGAATTCCAGATTGGCCAAACTACCATTTCTTGATGTTTTCTTATTTTTGATGACTAAACTAATTTTACTGAAATATTATGAAACTTTATATTTTGATTCTAGACATATAGGAGAATACCCCAGATTTTTTCTGGATTTATTTGAGAAGTTTTGATGCTGTTTTTCGGACTGAGAATTCGTTTTACTGATTTTTGACTGATCATGTTTTCTAGATTTTGTGCATTACTATGTGACTTATTTATATTCGCTGGATTCGGTTGGAAGTCTATTTTCCAGATTCTTCGACGGATCCAAATTTGCATTTCTGTAGCGACGAGATTCACTGTTTTAGTGCTGTACTGTCATACTGTCCTGAATATGAACATACACTGTTTTGCTCGTTTATGTGATTGTATATTATCTATGCATGTTTATTTGTTTCCCTGAACCTAATACTGATTATACCATGTTAGTTTGACACTGTTTCGTACATATTCATGCCTGTTTGATGACCATAATAAAAGTAACCAAGCCGGGGTTTCTTAAGGGAAGATCTAGTAGTGGAAAATATAGAAACGTGTACTTGGAAGGGAACTAGTGTTCCGTACTACTACTGTTACTTTTCTGCTACTGTTACTGTTACTGTTACTTTACTGCTACTGTTACTGATACCTGAGTACACTGCCCATTATGGTCCACTATGAAATCTAAAAGCGAAACTGTTTGTTGTAGCAACCATGTAGTAAAAATTGGGATGCATGAAGTGCTACCTAGCTAGTAATACACACAAGACTGTAAGAACATAAGACTGATACTGTTAGACTGATACTGTTAGACTGAGACTGTTGGACTGATACTGTTATACTGTTACACTGGTGTACTGAGCTTACTGTTACTGAACACTGTTAGTTGCCATATGACACTGTTACTGACACATTCATTTGTATTGTTAGTATACCATGCTAGTTGACTTTGTTTTACTGATTCATGCTAGTTATCACTGTTGATGCATTATTCCATGCTATTTGTTAGTTTTCCCATGTGCTTGTATCCTACATTATAAGTGGCCCGTAACTTGCAATTGACAGGTACTTGTTTTCTCTTTCCTTCTCCTGCAATTATTAATTGCAGATCATGATGGTCAGTTGCCCGACGGTATTGGCGAAATGAGATATTAGTGCTGGATTTTTTGTTTATTAGTATTATTATTATTGTTGTTTTGGAACAATGTATTTTGAGTACTTGAATATTTATTTTGTATTTGGGCGATGTGACCTAGGATATTTGACTTGTCCAGATTCTGATTTATTTGAAAATATTATATATTGTTTCAAGTAAATTCTGTTGGTTTATTAATTCCGTTATGCATGTGTGGTTGACTCTTTTGCTTCCGACTCTGATTATTTTGTGATTTATTGTAAAGATTCCTGAACAGCTTATGGGTAATGAAAATCATTCGCTGGGTTTTTGTTGCGTATCCGTATTCCGTATTCTTTTTGGAAAGCGAGGCGTGACAAATCTCAAGGCCTATAAATAGGCTCAAAACAAATCTTGATACAAATCTTAAAATATTCTTAAAATCTCAAAAATATTCTAATGCATAAAGAAAGATTACATATGGCTATAATTGCCAAAAACAAATATGGTACTGAAATAAAATACTAAACTAAACAGAATAGATGTCCTCATCGTTATAATATTAATGTAATAATGGGATGATTGTTTCCTTTTCATTTTCCGATCTCAGTTTCTCACATATTACATTTATCATAGATAATAAATACCTTACCTTTGTTGCTTCCTACTATTAAGGTAAGCTTATCAGTGTACCACACTCTACTGAAGTACCATTTATAAAGCAAACCCTTCTACTTCATCACTTCAGTGAGGAGACGGACTATAATTCGGTGTGAAATACCCAGTCCTTAAGTCATCATTAATTTTTTGGCATGTCCGACAACCATATTTATGGAAGAAGGCTAAAAGATGATGATAAAAGTCTTAGAGCAAATTACCAATCCTTAACTTACATTAGTAAAAGAACTACGCCGCGTACTATTATGCTTCCTCGATGTACATAAACTTCCATTAAACCTTAAATATTTTGGAAAACTGCTACAGTAGATCTCTTTCCGTGTTTCCATTCGGCTCTTTGAAAATTCTATCCACTAAAATAGCAATCAATAGTTACAGCCTACATTGTGCTTATTTTCTTTTATAAACTAAATAACCAAGCTTAATTAGCTAGTAAATTATGGGATAATTTAGGATTGGCATGGGATTTTCCATAATCCAGGCTGAAATTATATTGTTTCAATAGTTTCCATCAAGTTGCACTTTAGTGCCAGACTACAATTTTAATTGGTGATCTGTAGAATGATTTGTCTTATCTTCAATCCATAACAAAGTTTTGGTTGAGTTAGGTTTGGAACCATTTTGTTTTAGAGAGATATGATGAGGCACAGACAAGGTTTTAAATGTCGGATATCGGTGTCGAGTCGGCATAGGAATTTTTGTGTATATTGGGATATTTCGGGGGATATATCAGGATATCTTAATATGTCGGGTTGTTATGTAGGATAGGAAAAAATATTCTAGATATACTACATGACATTTACATACATTGCATTCTAACATTTATCACATAAATAACACTAATAATACAAAACTAAACAAATAAATAAACACACATGAATTATGCACGCATTGCACATTAATTATATACAATAAATCATATAATGCCAAACATACATATGCATGAACTAAATACAACATAATGAAATTGAAAAATCAAACTAAACAAAAGAAATATATAGATTTTAGAAATATAAACCATCACAAAGTTTGGCATATCTAATTCAAAACAAAAGAAAAGAACAGCTTATAGGAATCCATGCAAACTCATAAAGTTTTGAAATGTTATAATCATTTCAAACATTACAAAAGTTATTGGGCTCAATTGGGATGGTATGGATAATGGTTTCGGGTTTGATTTGACTCAAAGCCGTAAAACCAAAAAACTTTTTGAACAAATATCACCAACATATTTTGGGGAAATATCGGGTCATATATCGGCCGATATCGGATATATCGGTGATATATTCCCCAAAAAGACATACTAATTATACAAGTCCATCGTGCCGGTTTACTCTCCAACCAGATATATCAGCCGAAGTATGCCGATGTACCAAATATATTGAGGATATTTAAAACATTGGGCACAAATGGAGAATATAGAAGATTTTGCAGGATATAATCAAATGAATCCACAAGTATTTAGTTTCTACATATCATAAGATTAAATTAGACTTTAGTTTTAGTAGTAAAAAGTATTGTGTATTTTATATATTTGCTATAACCTATTTATACAGGTCATGCATGAACTACTGGAGCATTCGGTTTTGGTTGAGGAATGAAGTGAATGAATACATTCCCCAACTTGAATTTTCCTCCTCTTTTCTTTTCTAAATTCTCCACCTTCACTGACGAAAAGGAGATTGCCCACACGACAAGGAAAATAGCAACAAACAACAACAACAACAACAACTACTGGTAAAGGTGGTATTCTTGTAGTTGCCAATTAAAGGAAGAGAGATGTTGGTGTAGATTGCCTAAATGAGTCATGGCAACAAATAATTATTTTAGATTAAATCTTCTCTCTCACTTATTCAATATTAACCCCCTGCGTTATGAGTAATAAGTTGCCCAAGTTGCAAAGTAAGAAGTGATGCATTAATTTGTAAGAAGTCTTTAGTTTCGACTTTTGGATGATTCACAATTTTCAAAACACCTTCAAATTCACAAGGTTCTATTTCATGGAAAATTGAAGAAGCACTTAGCACACATATCTTTTAAGCAGTCATAGAATATATCTCTAATATTATAATGGGAGAAAGCCTTAGTGTCATTTGTAAATCTACCAACAAGTGCAATATATGTATATAACTAATATAAAGAAGGTTTCAGGTTCGAGTCCTCCCGACGCCAAAGTTTTTATTTTATTTGAATTATTAAAACGTGCATTGCACGTGTAAATTACTAGTGCTTAGTAATTTAGAATGGAGGACAAAGCCCTTTTGTTGTCGAGTCTCTATCCTTCTTTGAAGAAATTGACATATTGTGTCAGTATTTGTGTCAAGTTTGTGTCCCCTTGCTATGTCCATGCTCCTTAGGAGATGGATTAATTTTATCCAGAATTTTCAAAGATGGTAGAGTGTTCACTGTCAAGGGACAATAAACCAATGTATTGCCACAAGCATCCAACTTAAACGACCTTATGAAATTGAGACCTTGTTTAGTTGTATACTAAAGACCTGCTATCTTTTGACGTATGAACATTAAATGTCTGGAAGCTAATAAGCGTAAGACAAGATTATCAATGTCTTTTCTCACTCTCTGTCAAATCATCAAATTCTTTCATCTTCTTTTTTAGTTTAATTCCTCAAAGGAAGATCCATAAAACAATTTTTAAGTTTGATATAAATAATATAAGGTGTGTTAATTTGACCAAGGAGCTCGCCCTCAAAAGAGTTGAGTGGTTGCGAAGAATTCATGTAACCAGCCCAAAAAAATTGGGATGAAGGCTTTGTTGTAGTTGTTGATAAATTATATAAGGTAAATTTTTTTGTTCTCTACACATTCCCTTAATGGCGACGAAAACTATTTAAAATTATACAATTTCTAGCTTATTTCCTGTGAAGTATCTCAAATGAAGGCAATTAAAATTTACCTTGTAGAAGTGGTTGTGCATTCAAAAGATATCATACTTCTTACATTAACTCATTCATACACAATATAAAACTTGTCTATAACTAGATAGATATCACATAAACAATACAAACTTATTATGACTAGCAAGTGTTAGTGTGGTCCACCGGTAAGCTAAGAGCCGGTGAGCAAGAGGTCAGGAGTTCGAATTCCGCTTGCACCAAAAAGTCCACAATTAATATATATTCGAGGTAAAGTATCAATGTGTGTGGCTATGGCCTTATTCCAAAAAGAAAAGGAAAAAGGGAAGGGGAAAAAAAAAGAACGTTGAATTTCGGCAAATGCATCAAAATATTGACAATAGAGAAATCAAAAGGCTTCTCCGCATCTTTCCAAAGAATTCAATGGTAAATGTCATTTTCAACAATAACTAACTAGCGAACCTATCCAACGATGAAGTCTGAAAAACCAATAATTTGCAACTTCCTGTAGGAAGATGATGTACAACAATCTATGACTAGAAGAAGGCACCGATATATTGGAAAAACGTCAAATCCATGAAAGCCTTCTCCGCATCTTCCCAAAGAATCTACCACCACTAAATCTTATATAAATTGTAATATTTGTAAACATCTAAGCACGAACTGGTCCAATACTAAATCTACTCAAACACAATAAATTCAAACTTCCTTAGGGAGGATCATGTACAACAATCTATGACAAGGATGACGAAACCACAACATCAAATAACATCAAATGTTTCAAAAATACACACAAGGTAGAACTCAAAAGCCTTCTCCGTGTTTTCCCGAACAGTTCAACACCACTAGATCCTCTACAAACTATGTTTTTCGAAAATGTCTATGCAGTGCAGCACTACAACACTAAACTCAACTCGCAACCAACAAATTGGGCTTTCCCATAGGAGGACCGAGAACAACAATCTATAATAGCAAACCAAGTTAATTACTAATAAAACTCATTAATTCGAACTTCCAATAGGATGAATGGATGATCATGTTCGTCAATCGACAAATAGATAATGCAACGATCCCATCCATTAACATCAAGTTCTTCAAAATACCGACAAGGAACAAGCGTAAAAGCCTCCTCCACATTTTTTTTGAAGAATCCAACACCACTATATCCTCTATAGAATGTCGTTCTCAAAAATACCCTACCACTGCACCAGTAAAACACTAAACTCAACTCAAACCCAACCAAATGAATCTTCCCCTATGCAGACCGAGTTCAACAATCCACAATGTAGGCATGCAAGTTTCCACTTGCAGCCCTACTCCTTGCTACCAATTCAATGATTCCTTTTTCTGCATCTCATGACATAATCATTAACTAAACAGAATTAAATAACGAATTTATTAAGAACCTAATCAAACCCTAACAAACCAGGAAAGAGAAATCAAGCTAATAAAACAATACCGCATCCTCGGCATTGCAGTGATGTTTATAAATCGCAAGAAGGAACCGGCACCGCTCCGCTAGAGTCCGAACATCGCCATTCCCATCGGTCGCGAACGCCACCGCCGCTCGGTTGATCCGGTCGAGCTCCGACCGAATTGCCTTATGAAAGTACAGGAAGATCAAGATCGGCGACTTCAACAAGCTCTTGATTCCTCCGCCGTTCGACGCCGCGGCGGCTCCGCCGGTGGAGCTCCCCGGAGACGACGAGGCGGTCGGTATGAGAGCGAGAACGCCGTCCCCCGCCAATGGGGCCGCCATGCGATTATTAGGGTTAGGGTTTGGTTATTTTATCTCTCTAGATTTGGAGTTTCTCGCTCTAGAATTCGGAGGTGAATACAGAGAAGAAGGAACGAGAAATAAATGAAAATGGTTTGTTTACTTTTCGCCCTCTTAGTGCCGGTGATAAGGGGGAGGGGGGAGGTTTATATATGACCGACACGTGGACGTTCCACGTCAGCGCAGAGGAGGGAGCGGCACACGTGTGGATCGCACGGGCGAGAAGGAGCTTAGGTTGTTGTGGGGATAATTATCCAAATACCCATAGTTGGCGTAGTTATTACATTACTGCCATTGAATTGCATAGTGTAAAGTTGGTTCTACCGTGTAAGGGTAGTTTCGTCAATGAACATGTAATTTGTGTGAATCCAAAGTATACAGTGTAATTCAGTTATTTACAAAACACTCTAAATTTTGTATTAATTTTAAATTACGAATATCCTCCTTAGACAATTAGATAATGACAATTGAGTCCCTGAATCTCTCCTGTGCGTCAATATACACAGGCCACATCTGAGAATCGCTCAACCCTACTCTACGAAAAGACAGTAATGCCCCCACATGAATAAAGTCACTGGCATGTGGGCCCCACTGTCCTTTGCCTGTAGCAGTCGGTGACAATTCAAAGCGATGGGTAAAAAGTGAGGCAGTATTTACTTTTACAGAAACGTACGTACGGTGGAGCACGTGACCGGGGAGGGCTGGGAACGTGACCACCCTTGGCTGCCACGTGGTTCTGCGTTGGCTGAGAGTGCTGGGCCCACTGGATCTTCCATATTTGGGCCGACGGCCCGTGGTTGCGTTGGATTTATTTCTCATTTCTTAGGATGAAAGCGACGCTTCTGCATGAACCAATTCCCATGCTCATGGTCTTTCCTCCTTTTTAACAACCATTCAACGTATTCGATTTAGGTCATACGTCCAAAACTATCAAAATTATCTATATTTGGTTTACACGTGCACTTCATGTAGCGTGCTACTTTGGTTATCAATTTATTACCTCCTCCATTCCATAATACAAGTCATTCTAACTTTATACATGACTATTTAGAAATAACCTATGATTATTTAAGAGTACTAGACTATAAGCAGACCTTTAAGAATTATCAAAAAGTCATACTTAACCTCCTTTCTTACTACTCACCATTCTCTATCGTAATACGAAAACACAAGGATAAAATTGGAAGTATCTTAAAAAATTAATTAACGGACAAAACATTTATTAATTAGTTAATATGAAGAGACAATACATCCAGTGGCGAAGTCAGGATTTTCATCCAACGAAAGCGAAATTACAAGAACCAAACGAAGAAAAAGCGAGCAGCAGAAGAAGAGGGAGCAGGTCGGGTGGTGTGAGGAGTAATTGTATGGGTCTTTACTTGTGAGCCATGTTCAGGGGGAGCGCTGCATGAATTACCATTTTAAAAAAAAAAACTACACCTATACAAAGGGCCTGCCTAAACTCAGGGGGAGCGGCCGCTCACTCTGGCTTGGGTGTGGCTCCGCCCCTGAATACATCTATCTCGAAAATCTAAACTAATATTGTTAATTTTTTTTTAAAAAAATACTAGAATGACTTATATTTTGGAACATTTGTCAACATAGTAGAATGACACTATATCTCTAATATTATATTGGAAGAGTTTGGGTTGTCATTTGTCAACATACAAATCTGTACATTGTACGTGCAACTCCAACTCTCTCATTAATTACAAAAAAAAAAATTTAACAAATAAAAAAAATTACTTATTTAAAACATGCGACGCATGTACAAAACTATTTTATAATATTTTTTTAACACCAAACATACATATATGTTGCATGTATAATTCAAATTCCACTTATAAACATATGTATTGCACGTACAAATTGTAGCTTTTTCTTCAAAATGTTTTTCCCAATTAAATGTAACGCACGTCCAACTCCAAAACTATTTCTTAACACGTATATCGTACGCGAAAATCCTCAAACACTTATCAAAACATAAAAAATACTAGTATTTTAAAATTAAAGGCACCTCTCAAGGTTATGTAATGTTGACACCTTCCACCAAAAGTGTATTGTATATATTTTTATTTTGGAGAATCATAGATAAATAGAAATTTCACCTTTTTATATTATTAGAGATTATTCTGTTCTTATTGCCATGTAATTATATTATTACGAGTCAAATACATTGGGCTGAAGTCCAGCGGTCTAAGGCTGTTTAATTAATACGATATAAGTATTGAACTAAACCGGGCGTATCTAATATAATCTAAACAATCATTTGATGAGATTATCACATCCGAGAGATGGAGACTTTGAAGAATCATCGTCATCGTATGCTGACCTTAATCCTCATTGTAGCAAATTGATTACGTGTCGCTGTGTGGATCAGATGCAACTTCATCTTAATCATGAAAGGTTGAACTGCCAAGTCCAGGTAACAAAAATACAACAACAACAAAGTCTTTGTCCCACCTAGTTGGTATCGGCCATATGAATCCTGATTTTCCATTCTGTTCAGTTTAACGCAATATCTTCTGTAAGGTCCTATCAAAGTCCAGGTAACAAAAATCAATGAGTAAATCTTTGTAGTTAGTAACTACACAATTTATCTCCTAGTTAACACAGTACAACTACAAGCATTGAATGATCCATTGACATCTATTAACCACTTCACCAGAAGTGCATTTGCATTAGCATATATAGTAATGCATGCAGCTTCATGAATAACTCATGAATCCATTTGCATCTGAATCTGACTCTTAATCCACCTGCAGTAAAATTGTTCAGCGATTTACCGATGAAACTGCAGATGTTGAATTATACTCCGCATTGCAGTTGTCGTTGTAGCTGTAAGTTGGAGCAACCAAACAACTACATCTAGACAGATTCTTCTCGATCCCTTTGGAAAGTTAAATATATGACTGCGTCAAAATTGAACAGCTATTAGTATGTAATTATTTCAAATACCTGTCTCTCACTAAAAAAAACACGTTCACTAGCACAACAATCTTAAGCGATTGAAAAACCGATGGATACATCATTAGAAGGTATGAGTGCGTATATTGTTTCCGTATAATTTGGAATTTGTAAAAAATAACAGCAATATCATAGCCTTTAAAGCAGGGAAATAAATGGAGGGGGAGTTGCAGATGAACGTTATCATTCACTGGTATCATCTCAGAATCTTATCCATAGGCAAGCTAAAACCAGAATCCATTAAAGATGAAAGAGAGAGTCATGCTTTTGTTTCCACATGCAAGTGATGCATCAAAATCACTCCAGAATAATGGCACTGCCCTAACTTTACTGCAATCCATTTCATGAGCAGGGTGGTCCATTTCTACCAACATCATCACATTCTTTCTATCTATATTTCCCTACAGCTTCACAAGCATCTGAACAAGTTACCAACAACACATCCAAACCTTATGCCGAAAGTAGAGAAAAAAAATATCTTTGACCAAGCCAAGCCTTGATTCCAGACCCCTATCTCGAAACAAACTAATGTTTCTACCCACTTAGCCAACGATATAATGCTAGGGTGTAACAGCAATTTTGAAACTAAGTGGTAGAAAAGAAAGATGGATTGAGAGTTAGGGTGCAAAAAGCGATTTTTCCCGTAGACACTCACCAAACTGTGGCACTCAGCATCTCATCTTACCTTATCTGAGTGCTGCTGCCATGGATTGCACCTCCCAAATGCAAATCTATGCAGCTGAACTTTGTTCCCTACAATAAAAGAGATAAAACACATTATCAGCAGTTAGTGGTCAAGTTCAAAAGAGAAGTGATTGCAGTTCATGATGTCGAGTACTCTAAGATGAACATTTGCGTTTGTCTGAGACAGAGTAGGGTGCAACTGGGCCAGCCCTAGCTTCCCCAACAACCAGTTAGGAGTTAGAAGTTTTAATGTGGATATAAATCACAAAGTCATTTTCATCCTTTTTAATGGATTGGCCCAAGTGGAGTCCATGTAGAGATTGGGCATAGAAAAGAAAATTGTCAGAAAGGGAAATTTGATGGGATCAAGTTTGATCATGGACTCCAATTGTAGGTTTGGCCTTCTAGTTTGACTCGTATTATTAATTGGATGTAGGTATTAACAACTTTCCTGCAGACACAACTTCATCGGGTCTTTGTATATCTACAAGTAGGTATTCTTTTTGGAGATCACCATTTTGGGGAAGAATTAAAACAACTGGGTACTTTAAAAGACCTTTGAACAGTAGCTGTATTTTATATATATATATCATTTTGTAAACA
This sequence comes from Hemerocallis citrina, assembly GCA_017893485.1. Taxonomy (NCBI): domain Eukaryota; kingdom Viridiplantae; phylum Streptophyta; class Magnoliopsida; order Asparagales; family Asphodelaceae; genus Hemerocallis; species Hemerocallis citrina. The sequence goes on along the minus strand of JACEHZ010000608.1, from coordinate 316,887 downwards.
AGCCATTGATGATGTGGTACTAAATGAGCAAGTTGCTCATATATATAGGGAAAAAGGGGTATGAGCAACTTGCTCATTTAGTAAATGAGCAAGTGATGAGGTGGCATGCATGTGATTGGGAAATCCTAAAAGTGATTAGATACTCAATGTATCACATGCATGCCACCTCATCAATTGCTCATTTATTAAATGAGCAAGTATATATATATATATGAATATCTTCCATTGTGCACCACCCCTCCGTGTGCACTCGGCCTTCCTGCCTTCGTATTGACGATCCGAATCGTTCACATTGATCTACACATCTAAATTAGTCTAAATATGTAAAATCAAATCATTTGAAATTTATTTGTCCATCCATCATGTGACTATAAAAAACAATGATTTTCAGCCATACAATTTTGTAACATTTTAATGGATGGGCAAATGAATTTCAAATGATTTGATTTTACATATTTAGACTAATTTAAATGTGTGGATCAATGTGAACGGTTCGGATCGTCGATACGAAGGCGGGAAGGCATGTTGAAGAACCTACCCCACAACTCGTAGTGCTAATAGTGGAAACACACCACAAGCAATAGAAACTCCCAAGACTTAAATGAACCAAGAACAAGCCACCACGATATATGCAAGATCTTACAAGAACACAATCAATATGCAGAGATAACCAATACTTCCTATTCCCAAAGAAATACAAAGATTACAAAGAGATTACAACTCTCAATCTCTCTCTCTCACCTTTGAAACACTCGGCACAATCCCCTCTTGAAGTTGAACAATAATAATGGCTCATCTCTTGATTACACAAATTGATTCTAACCCTAGAGTTTACGGCCATATATATAGCCCCCAAGTAAACCCTAAAAGATCAACACAAATCTAGCAATTGGGCATTTAAACTCGTAAGCCCAAAAACAATTAGCCGCCGAAGTCGGTCGACCGCAACGTGTAGAACCAAACCCGAGACTTGACCTGTCGACTACACCCCCAAGGTCGGTCGACCGTCCCCTCCTCTGTTGGACCTTTACACTCGAAGAACTCTCAGCAGCTAGGGTTGGTCGACCGCACCCCCAGGTCGGTCGACCGCACCTCTCCAGACTGCATTCTTCTACTCGCTGCTTGTCTTCTCTTACTTCTTTGTCTCACCCTCTTCTTCTCCAACTTAAAGTACTCAGTGCCTATGTGTATTTAAGGCCAAAACCCTAACAATCTCCCACTTGGACCAAATACACCACGCTTCAAAGTTATTGCAATCTTTACCTCGCATTATCCCTGCCAATCTCCCACTTTTATGGAAGACCCAAGTACTTCCCACTCTCAAGAAGAGCACCTCCGTCACTCCACCATGTGGAGTGCACCAACCATCCCTCATCGCCTCATGAAGGATGTGCTCCACCAATCGTATAGAGCACGAATACCGGAGAAACAACCTCCGTGTCGGATTCCGTGTTACAAGACTCCCCAACTCGCAGAATCTCTATCAACACCGGACATGGTTCAAAACCTCTCAATGCACCCTCTACATTAGAAGTTTCCGTGGACAACACCTCCATAATATCCACAGACTGTTCAACCCATACAGTCCCAATTCGGTTACCCTCATCGACATCACCCCGCATATCGATACCAGTGCTCTCTATCACACGAGCGACTTGAAGCTTCCACTGCCAATTCGCAAAGTATCCTCACCGCAGCAACGTCCCTCTAGGATCACTTCCATGGCCAGCAACTCCCACTAAATTAGTAACCTCCCCTCCACAACTGAAAGAACTCGGTGGAACCCCACACAACCTACTACTCAATTCCGGTTGAGTCAACTACAAGAGAAACGCCCCTCACGTCTCTAAGCAAATACAGCATTCCCTCACACTTCCCTTTTGCAATCACCTTTGAACTTGCAGCTATACACCACTCCCCACTACTAATTGTAGTAGACAACCCCTCCTTGTCTAGCCTTCCAATCGAGATAAAAATTTTCTTCAAGTTTGGAACATGTCTTGTCTCCCGCAAGACAACACATTGATCATTAATGGTGTTCACGCGAACAGTATTAACCCCACGTACAGGACACCGATGACCATTCCCTACGATCACATCTCTAAAAGAACCCTCCTCGTAGTCATCAAATACCTCTCTCCTCGGAGTGCAATGAAAAAGAAGCTCCCGAATCACTACACCAATCTTGAGTGCCCAACTCCTCCCAAGCTGATAAGCATATAGATCCTCAACAAGCCCCACTTAAGCTTCCTTTGGAGTATCTCTCTTCGGTTTTCCCTGCTTCTTCATATAAGACTTGCAACTGCGCATCATGTGACTCTTCTTGTGACAATACCAACACTCAGGCTCATGTCCCCCATCGCTATCATCAGACCCACTCTCAGATGAACTACTCTGATCCTTTCTTCTTCGACTGCTCTTAGATCTCCCACGTCTCTTCTCAACGTGCATGGCAGAATCTCTAGAAGATGATGATGGATATCCCCCGTTTCTCACCCTTCTCACCTCCTCGTTCAGAATGTTACTTACCACATCTTGTAAAGTCTTCGAATCTGTCATAGTGCCTGTAAGAGTTTGTTCCACCGTACCATAACTATCGGGTAGAGTAGATAGAAGTAACAATGACTGCCTCCTCTCTGAAAACTTCAAATTCCATCTGGTTGTAAACCATACAGTAATTGTTCACATGCTCTGCTACCGAATCCCCTTCCATCAACTTCATATTAACCAATTTCTTCAGATAAAGAATTTGATTAGATGTCGACGGTTTCTCATACATATCCGTAAAAATCTCCATAGCCTTATTTGTGGTCTTTACCTTCGAGATATGAAATAACGCCTTCCTACTTGGCCCCAACTGAATCTGCCCTAGTGCCTTCTGATCCAAACGATTCCAATCTGCCAAGATCTTTGCATCCTTGTCTCACCTACTGCCTTCTCATCAAACAATGGACCATCAAGATCTTTTTTGCGAAGATACGCTATCATCTAAATCTTCCACATCGCAAAGTCACTCCCATCGAATTTCTCGATCTTCATCTTGTTATCGGCCATTTCGAACCAACCGCTCTAATACCACTTGTTGAAGAATCTACCCCATAACTCGAAGTGTTAATAGCAGAAACACACCACAAACAATAGAAACTCCCAAGTTTTAGATGAACCAAGAACAAGCCACCACGATATATGCAAGATCTCACAAGAACACAATCAATATGCAGAGATAACCAATACTTCTTATTCCTAAAGAAATACAAAGATTACAAAGAGATTACAACTCTCAATCTCTCTCTCTCTCACCCTCACCTTTGAAACACTCGGCAAAATCCCCTCTTAAAGTTGAACAATGATAACGGCTCATCTCTTGATTACACAAATTGATTCTAACCCTCGAGTTTACGGCCATATATATAGCCACCAAGTAAACCCTAAAAGATAAACACAAATCTAGCAATTGGGCATTTAAACTCGTAAGCCCAAAAACAATTAGCCGCCGAAGTCGGCCGACCGCACCCCCAAGGTCGGTCGACCGCAACGTGTAGAACCAAACCCGAGACTTGACCGATCGACTGCACCCCCAAGGTCGGTCGACCGTCCCCTCCTCTGTTGGACCTTTACACTCAAAGAACTCTCAGCAGCTGGGGTCGGTCGACCGCACCCCCAAGTCGGTCGACCGCAACTCTCCAGACTGTATTCTTCTACTTTCTGCTTGTCTTCTTTTGCTTCTTTGTTTCACCCTCTTCTTCTCCAACTTCAAGTACTCAGTGCCTATGTGTATTTGAGGTCAAATACCTAACAAGGCCTAGTGCACACACATGCACCATAGGTGGTGCACAACGGAAGACTTCCTAATATGCACTTTCTTTTACTTAACTGTACACAAAAAGTTATGGGGGGGTTGAATGATCAAATCATCAAACCATCCAAGAGAAAACTAAGTTTATTTGGTTTGTAGGTCCAATGTTTTCACCTTGAATTTGCATATGACAATAATATCAATCAGCAGCAGTTATCGGAATAAATCCATTTTTTTAAATGACTCTACTCTGCTTGTTACTGTCCAGTAAAAACTAAAATATTGGAATATGATAAAGGCAAAAAGATTCAATGAAAATTTCTACTGTGAAGAGTTTCCGCCAATTAGCACTTCCTTTTATAGTAGATATTGCAAAGCTTGCAGTGAAATTGTGAAGCATAATTGGTACTACGAATGACAAAAGGAATGGAAAGAGATAAATGATTGTTACACATAAGTCTTTCATTATTTAAAATAAAGAAAGAAAACAGGTGGAAAAGACAGAAAAAGAATCCACAATAAGAAAACGCCATACTTTTTCAAACTAAATTAGCCTATCTTCAACAATCCAATATAATATCATCGCTATGAAGATAACTTATTCTGATCACTAAAGGGTGTCCATAGGGATTAAAATACTGGTGACTAGATCTAAAGTATATCCAATACCTACCAATTCATGATAGATAGATGAACCCAGTACGATGCACAAACAACCAAATGTTCCACTAACTGAAATCATAACGATTTCATTTCAAAAATAAGTATTGAAATTTTATTTTTCAAAAAAGGTTGCATTAAGTTGATAAGGATATGATCTTAAACCTTGGTATAAGCTTTAAATTATGTGAAGCTTCTTTTGCATGGGATGAATTTGTACAAGGAGTTCAGCTGAAGCTGATTTCAAAGTCTGTATAAAGTCGGATTAGAGCCAAGAAAAACTTTCCACCAGGCCCAGATCCACACCCTACTAAGCTGACTAGAAGCAAGTATGTCCTTAATTGGTTAAATCAAATTACATTATCCCAGCTTCCTCCCAAGATAGCATGCATTCCGACACTGCATAATACTCATACACCTAATATGGTTACTCTCAGTGCAATCGAACAGCATACATAGATAAAATCCCCCATAAATTAAAACAACGCCAGATTATCCAGATCAATACACCTCAGGTTTGAGTTGTTCATCTACAATAAATGATGTTGACTTACTCTTTATTCAAATCACAGTCTGTTTCCTTAAAAATCAAAATAACATTAGCAAACTGAAAACATAAACATAAACTAAATTAAATTCAAATCTAAACATGGCCTTAGAAGTCAAAACATAAACTATTCCAATTTCGAAATTGAAACAGTTGAAATCAATATACAAATCTGCCATTTAATCAATCGTCTACAAATTTTCCATTTAATCAATCATTTACAGATTCAACATTTGATCAATCTACAAAATCATCCAATCTCACAACTTGACTTGTCACTCGTTCCTTGCATATGTGGTTCTCATTAAACTTTGCCTTCGTCCGATAACCTCCAGAAGTATATATAATACAATTATTAACTTACAGGTTACATTTCAGAATGGCCCCTTGACTTTTCCCCTTATTAGAGTTTATTGTAAAAAAGTATACTCAATTTTTACATTCAGTGCAAGATCTAATTAAGAACTCTTTCTTCTTTTTCTTTTGTTTACACTTTACATTCAAATTGGGTAAATTAGGAGTGAAGTGAGGATGGAACTCTATGTAGCACAAGCGATGGAGCCCTGATTGACACAAGCACGTATTGTACACTGACACTCTTAACACTCCTTGGACACTTGTCGGACACTTCTCACGCATATCCTAAATTTTATAATATATCTTATGTGTTGAAAGCTCTTAGACGCTTCTCAAATACTTCTTTGAACATATAATCAACACTTTTTATACTTCTTATACTAGTTAACTCTTTTTTACCTGTATATGCACAATGGCTCCAATTTTGCAATGAATCATCAAGTACCACTTCTTTTTCAATCTTTTATTTTGATTATGTAGATCAAAGTTATATTATTGGAGGTCATTTGTGTTAAATTTATGTCTGATTATGGTTTATATTGTTTAACCTATAAAATATTATAGTTGTGTCACTGCGTCCTACCTCTATAATTTTTTTTTCAAAACCACCCTCCTTTAGTATTGCTTCTTAATTATATTTATTTAAATAGATTATAGCAGCATTTCAGAATATAAGAACACATACTTGGAGAATATTGCAGCAGGAATATAGAGTAGAAGTACATTAGTGCTACAGCATGATTTAATAAAAACAAAATATCAATAGGGGCAAATTAGTCCTAGAAAGCACCTAATTCATCTCATGTTTCAAGATGCGATAGACTAAGATGATGGCAGGTCATGAATCTGAAACCAAATTAAAATGTTAAGGGGTCTGAAAGTAACCTTAATTTTACATTGGTCTCTACTAGTGTATCCTTAATGTTTTTGTTTCTGTATGGCCACATCCTGCATGTATTTGAAAGTATGGTTTTTTCGCTTTCAGCTTAACAGTAAGAGATTTTTATCAATAGTCTTTGCCCTTATTTAACCTTTTTTGTTTTTATCATACTGCTACAAGGTTTAAGATGTTCCATGGATGCCACTTCCCATAAGGCAGTGTAGCCTTCACTAAATTTAGTGTTCTAAAGAAAGGAAAGGCCTATGCAGTTACTACGCTAGGTGCAAGGTGTCAACTTAAATGCCAATCTAATGAGTTTTTAACAAACTAACTAGTTTCATTATTTGAAAATATTACTTTTGAAATTCTACGGCTCATAATGCTGGCCAATATAAATCAACACAAAAACGAGTAAAATGCGGTAAAGAGATACGTAGAAGCAAGTGCTTCAAGAAAGTAAAAGTGGGATGACTTAAATAAGGAAACACCTAATAGCATGCTTCAAATTGACCATTTTTACCTCCTTTAGACATTTTAATGAAGTCTATGGTCTGTGCTAGAATGCAAACAGGTCATTCTGGATTATGGATAGCCTATCTTGTCCATGTAGTTGCCTAGACCAAGAATTTGACACTGATACTATACTCTCTTTTCATCTCTTCAATGGAGCTTGTGCTCCATAGTAGACACCAAATTGCAGGGAAAAGCCGTAAATGATGATGACCACCCTAAGAGCTTATGGTAGACTATTAGGTGCATATAGCCAAATAATGCCAAAAAGGTATCCTTCCATTGATACTCGGAGTCAATCAAGTACAAATGGTTGGAGTAAAGCACAAACTTGCCAGTTGCTATAAATAAACAAAAAATTAATAAGAAATGAAGAACTGACTGTCACGGTCCATTTAACTCATACACATTATCATAATTTTCCATTCTCATACACATTCACATATTCTATATTAAAATTTGTTCAAACCATGAAAAACATCACACAATTGGCAACAAAGCATACCAGTTGAAGAAGTACTGCAAGTGTATTTGATCAACCTAAACTTGACATAACATTCTGTCACCTAAAACACGTCCATGGTAAGAAAACCAATGACTTTTGAGCTTGAAATTATAGGCTACCTTACCTTAAGTCTTTGCATATTGATGTAAAATAATTAAATAAATGAAAACCAATTCATCACAGAATTATCCATACAATTGTAGTATATATAAGTCACTGATCTCAGTTGGCAAGTGTACGTCACTAATAAAGCTCAAATTTTAATTTCATCAGTTTTAGTCAAGTTGGTGTGCTGCTACCTCCATCATTACCTTGAGGGAATTTACCCTTCCAGAATACACACTCATGCAGTTTGGAAGCTACATATTCGCTTTCCTTTCCCATCTTTCCTTTGCATCAAGGCTGCCAAAAAAAAGATAATTCAAATATTACGCCATTTTCTAGAAGAAGAAAACAAAAAATCAATCTCACTTTCACCAAAATAATCAGAATGTATTAATATAGAGGTCACAGTGGTGGCCACCCAGGCATCCACATGAGATATTAATAGTGGTTCTAGGAGTGAAAGCAATACAACCAAAATTGGTCAATCTTCATCAACCTATGTATGGTTCTTGAACAAACCTCGCATGCTTAAATTCAGATTAGGCAGTTTGGTACTTATATTTGTGAGAACAAGTGTATGGCAAGTTTGTTTGCATGTTGCGTGGTACCAATATACTTGATGAGGACATCGGTTCAAGACGATTCGAGCGTTTCTATCAGCGCAGGCATCGTCCAGGATAGCTGCTTATTTAGTTTAGGATTTTATTTCAGTACCATATTTGTTTCTTGCAGTTATAGCCATATGTAATCTTTTTTGTATTTTTTAACTTTTGAGAATATTTTGAGATTTGTATCTTGATTTGTTTTGAGCCTATATATAGGCCTTGAGATTAATGAGAAAGATATGCCATTCTTGATTTAAAAAATTATTGTGTTGAGTTTTGCTCTTCCTGTCTCTTTTTGTGTGATACAACTGAGATCCAATTATTAGGGTTTGTGATAAATTCTAATACAATTTTAGGGTTAGTGATTTACTCTAAAATCTACCCCCAAATTAACAAATCCCCAAATCAAATTAACCAAACCCTAATCCCCCCAAATCCAAAACCCTAATCTCTCCATCGTCTTCTACCTCCACCCGCAACCTTCAACTCCCATTCTCCCTCTCTCTCTGCCGATTTCCCGCCCAAACACCAGAGAACCCATCACCGTAGCTTCCTTTTCCGACCTAATCCTCACCTCCGACGAACCCCCCCTTGTCGTCGTCAACCTCCAGCACATCCCCCGACCTCGTCCTTGCCCTACTACAGATTGCCAGCAACACCCCAAAACCCAAAGCCCCGTTTTCCCCTTTTTCTGTCGCTCCTCGCCCCCATCGACGCCCCGTCCCGACGCCGTTCGCCGTCGCCCCTGGTCCATCCCCTTGCCGCCTTCAATCCCGATTGCAGCAGCGCCAGCCATCACCAGATCCAGCGGCCAGTCCTTCCAACAGTGGCTTCACCTTCGATTGTCGCAATTGTTCTTTGAACTCTCGGTATACTCTTTCCACTTTTAAATATTTGTGTTCTACTGCCTTATCATCTCTACTATATTATTTGATAATTCTGTCGTCCACAAACAATTGAGATTGAGTGTTCCACTTGCTTGATTAGAGTACGAATCAATATTGAATCATTTACTTGCTAAGAGCACTTAGGAATTTAATTATTGATTACAGAGTGGAATTATTAATTGGGATTGTTAAACGTGATTCAGTTCTTGAAAATCCATAACACTGGTTAACTATTTAAAAATTTATAACCTTGATCTGCACTACGTGTTGGTAAAATTAATCCAATAAGAATTTTGGAAATTCTCTATTTTAGGGTTAGTTTTACTTCCTTTTGGTATCAGAGCGAAGGTTCTTAAAACCCTAGTTCTTACATCATTTACGCATCAATTTTTGCATTCATTTAGGATCGTGTAGTCTTTTATTTTTTTCTTTCTTTATTTTAGATCATTTCAGATTTATTATTATAATAAAAAAAACTAGCACACACACGACTCCTAGTTTTCCACTTTTGGTGAATGCGTCTTCGCAGCACTATCCCAGATCATGAAGAGCCTTTCTTATCCCTCCCAAATCACCCAACTAGGAACCCTAGACCTTCCCAAACTGAGATGGACAACTCTGATATTTCCGCTATCCTAGCTGCCATTCAAGCAACTCTTGCCAATATCAATCAGAGGCTTAAGAAAGTTGAATTAAATCAAACTGTTGCCCCTGAGCTTCATGCTGATCATCAGATCCCTCAAGAGAATGTTCGTAACGATCGACGTCAAGAACGTGACCCTGACGAACAAATATAAGAACGTTAAGGCTGACGTTCTCCATTTTGAAGGCCACGTGGAACCCCAAGCTTATCTTGATTGGATTCATGCGATGGACCACTACTTTGTGTGGTTTGACATGAGCGAAGTCCTGAAAGTTAAATTTGTCATTATGAAATTGACGGATAAAGTTCAACAACACTGGACCAATCTTGAACATGCCCGCAGAGGTCGAGGCCTAGCACTCATAGCCACTTGGAAAGCCATGAAAGAGAAGCTCACTGAGAGATATGTACCGTTATCGTTCCACACCCGATTGCTAAATTCGTGGAACCAACTGTATCAAGAAAGTAAATCCATAAAAGAATATGTTGATAAATTTGACGACTTCCTTATTCGGTGCAATGCTTTAGGTAAAGAGAGTGAAGAACAAACTCTCTCTAGGTTCAGGGCTGGATTACGAGCCGATCTGAGAAACGAGCTAATTCATAGAAATGTGGACTCATTAGCGGCAGCTTATGCTCTTGTCCTCGATATGGATTTCCTTAAAGCAAGTTTCCATTACAAGTCCAGCGATTCGATGGATCATTTCTCCAGAATGAATCCTCCTGATCCCTCTAGACCTGAGCACTCCTCTCCTCAGTACCCTAACAAGTTTTATCCAAACAAACATACTTCAAATTCCTATCCACTTAGAAATGACAACACGGGTAAGAACACTGAAAGAGACTATTCTAAGATTGATCCTCTCACTAAGTGCTATAAATGTAAGGGATACGGCTATGTTGCTGGTAACTGCCCCAGTCCAAGTAGGATCAATATAGTAGAGGGTACCGCAGTCATCACTGATGATCCCGATACTGAGTTTACCTATGAACCTAATGTAAGTAATAACTTTGATGAAAAAGAGGATGAGCAGTCTCTCAATTATATTCAGTCTGTCCATTCACCTCCATTGAGTGTACCTGAGTCACCCATATCATCCCAAGTCACTTGGCAGCCTATAGATTTTACCCATGTGTTAGAACATCCTAGAGTCACAGAGTCTGCACCCACATTTGCATATCACATTCATGACTTGCATAGAAAAAATTTTAAGAAACTTAATGAGAATAATTTTAACTACAAGTTAATAGCAGATACTAGAAAGAAATTTATAACTTTTGATATTGATGACAAAGTGATGGTTCGGATTCGTCTGGAACGGTTTCCAGCTGGATCCGTTAAGAAATTGAATGCATGTGCTGCAGGCCCATTTAAAATTCTACATAAAATCAATGATAATGCCTATGTCGTTGACCTCCCCGAAGGCTATGGCATCAGTAAAACTTTCAATGTTGAGGATTTAGTACCCTATGAAGGCCCAGAATTTAACTCTAGAAATCCTCTTATAGATGAGCCTACCCTGCAGCCTAATGGTGAGATTCCCCCATTACCCCCACTACCAGATACTACTTACCCATCGACAGAAGAATTGGATAATATTTTTGATGATCAGATAATCTCTACTAGAGATGGCGGTATTTATAGGTATTTGGTAAGAAGAAAAAATAAGCCGGATTCGGAGAACACTTGGATAGATCGTGGAGAGCTCCAGCGCTTGGATCCAGACCTTTTGGAGCACTATGACAGGAGGACTGGTTTTGACTCGACTGGGTCGAGCCCTATCCCATCCGGAGAGAATGATGAGGACATCGGTTCAAAACGATCCGGGCATTTCTATAAGCACAGGTATTGTCCAGGACAGCTGCTTATTTAGTTTAGGATTTTATTTCAGTACCATATTTGTTTCTGGCAATTATAGCCATATGTAATTTTTTTTGTATTTTTTAAATTTTGAGAATATTTTGATATTTGCATCTTGATTTGTTTTGAGCCTATATATAGGCCTTGAGATTAATGAGAAAGATATGTCATTCTTGATTTAAAAAATTATTGTGTTGAGTTTTGCTCTTCCTGTCTCTTTTTGTGTGATACAATTGAGATCCAATTATTAGGGTTTATGATAAATTCTAATACAATTTTAGGGTTAGTAATTTACTCTAAAATCTATCCCCAAATTAACAAATCCCCAAATCAAATTAACCAAACCCTAATCCCCCCAAATCCAAAACCCTAATCTCTCCATCGTCTTCTACCTCCACCCGCAACCTTCAACTCCCGTTCTCCCTCTCTCTCTGCCGATTTCCCGCCCAAACACCAGAGAACCCATCACCGTAGCTTCCTTTTCCGACCTAATCCTCACCTCCGACGAACCCCCCCTTGTCGTCGTCAACCTCCAGCACATCCCCCGACCTCGTCCTTGCCCTACTACAGATTGCCAGCAACACCCCAAAACCCAAAGCCCCGTTTTCCCCTTTTTCTGTCGCTCCTCGCCCCCATCGACGCCCCGTCCCGACGCCGTTCGCCGTCGCCCCCGATGCCACCCTTGGTCCATCCCCTTGCCGCCTTCAATCCCGATTGCAGCAGCGCCAGCCATCACCAGATCCAGCGGCCAGTCCTTCCAACAGTGGCTTCACCTTCAATTGTCGCAATTGTTCTTTGAACTCTCGGTATACTCTTTCCACTTTTAAATATTTGTGTTCTACTGCCTTATCATCTCTACTATATTATTTGATAATTCTGTCGTCCACAAACAATTGAGATTGAGTATTCCACTTGCTTGGTTAGAGTACGAATCAATATTGAATCTTTTACTTGCTAAGAACACTTAGGAATTTAATTATTGATTGTAGATTGGAATTATTAATTGAGATTGTTAAACGTGATTCAGTTCTTGAAAATCCATAACACCGGTTAACTGTTGAAAAATTTCTAACTTTGATCCGCACTACGTGTTGGTAAAATTAATCCATTAAGAATCTTGGAAATTCTCTATTTTAGGGTTAGTTTTACATCAATACTTTTTGGTGGAAACTATTGCGGCTGCAGATATCCCTATTTTGATCTCCCGTATCCTTTCAACCTTGATACTTGAGGTAGACCTAGAGTTGAAGTGCCCATACGAAGGCTAGAATAGATTAAAATCAAAAGATACAAAGATTGTCAGCTACCATACAATGAAGTGAATTAACCGTTGAATTGACAGTTAAACATCAAGAGCTTGAAGAATGTCACTTTCTGGAGGTCAGCAAACCCATGGCGGGTGCAACTGGGTGCGGGTACTCTTTGGGTACTCTCAGCTACGTACCCAGGAGAGCACCTATAGTTTAGAATATTTTGAAAGTTTCCTCACTCTTAGTTAAGTTCAGACACACATGTGCGTATTCCCAGAGCCCTAGCATAATTTCAAAAAATTGTTCTTCACATTTTAGCTGGAAGACAAAACAAGTATACCTAAAACTTGCATATTTATAACCATCAAGAACAAAACACCTTCACATTTAGTATATAAATACACACAGTACTTCATGTACTCCGCAGCCCCTCCCCCCCCCCCCCCCCCTTTTTTTAAGTCAAGTATCAGCGTACATGTAGCATGCTGTACCCGCACCCTGTATCAGTAGTATATGTGCTTCATTGATTAGAAATCATAGTAATCAAAATGACTACTATGTCATTTGGCATACAACCAACTCAAGATATCTAGTTTAGCCCTTGGAATGTATCATTGTTATGACTATCTTAGCTGACAAACATGTTAATTTGGGCAGAAGTTACCAGGGTGCTGCCTAAGAATGAGAAGATAACAATATCCTCAAATTAGACTGCCAAAGAGAAACTGTATCCATCATGGGCATTTAAGTCTGTTGGAATAAATGTGCAAGATTCATGACCAGCACCTGCTAACCAAACAGAGTTGCTGTAAAGTGGAAATGGGGAAAACATATAAAATAGTGTTTTCCAATTTATCACTGGCAGACTTCGGTCACCTAAACTAAGTTTCCATACAGGAAAGTCAACTTGGGCATACATACATACATATACATACATACATACATACATATATATATTTATATATATATATATATATATATATATATAGGAAAATCTTCCATTGTGCACCACCCTTCCGTGTGCACTCGTGTGCACTCGGCCTTCCCGCCATGGTATCGACGATCCGAACCGTTCACATTCATCTACACATCTAAATTAGTGTAAATAAGTAAAATCAAATCATTTGAAATTCATTTTCCCATCCATCATGTGACTATAAAAAACAAAGATTTTCAGCCATACAATTTTGTAACACTTCAATGGATGGGTAAATGAATTTCAAATGAGTCGATTTTACATATTTAGACTAATTTAGATGTGTAGATCAATGTGAACGGTTCGGATCGTTGATACGAAGGTGGAAAGGACGAGTGCACACGTTGTGTGCACCATAGGTGGTGCACAACGGAAGACTTCTCTATATATATATATATCACATTTTTAGGTCATTATGATAAACATTTTAAACAGTTATATATATCACATTTTTAGGTCATTATGATAAACATTTTAAACAGTATTGAAAAAAAAAAGACATGAAAACAGATTTATATGTAGTCTGCTAGAAAATGAAGCATCAACTAAGAAGATAAATTTAAAGGAAGAAAGGATACCCCCAATGCAATTTCTGTCTCTTCTTCGGAGAAAAAGTGGGAGTTGCTTCATCCTAGTGCAATTGAGGAATTTTATTAGATCAATGAAGAAAACAGTAACTAAAACTTTAAGTAAAGGACCCAATACATATAATGACGCATTAGGCTTTATTATGTGGAATCACTGATGAGATTAGTGCAATGATGCAAGGTTTTAAATGTAGGCCGGCGGGTTCCAAATATCGGTCCAAATGTATGTTTGTTGGACTGGACTGCATGACATATGAATATATGTAGTACAAGTAGTTTTTGGGAATGCGTAGGCGATATTATTTGGTGTTGGGCGATATTTGGGCCGAAATATCCCTATAATGGGTCCCTCATGTCAGTCTTTATAATGGATTTAATTTTCGGGTTTGTATCAAATCAAACTCGAAAATCATTTATCCATCTAAAATATGCATAATGTGTGCTGAGTTCATTAATTCGCTTAGTTTTGTATTAGTGTGAATTATATGATATATGTGATAAGTAATGTATGTAGATCGTGTTAGAAATATACTTCCCTACTCTGTATAAAAACCTGAATTATAAGATATTCTGACGTGAAAATTGTGAGGGCGACACGGCGCCAACATCTGGCATTTAAAACCCTGGAATGATGCAATAATCGGTACACATATGCCAATTGTAAATCAGATCTTACAGGTATTTGAAATAAATAATGTGCCATCCTCTCTCCCCTCCTCCTCCTCCTCCTCCTCCTCCTCCTCCTCCTCCTCCTCCTTTCCTCCTCCTTCTTAAGATACCACCACCACCACCATACTCATCACTGCACCACACCCAATCCTCCAAACACTTCCCCCAAAAAAAAATTATTACAGCCATCATCATTAGTCTAAACTACCAAGGTACATACACAGTCAATTGCCTTGTACCTTAAGGTTATGACAACCATAGTATTTTGGGAATATAGTAGGGAAAGTTTGGCAGAAATCCATGGAGGAACCCTCATTGAAATACCCACAAAGAGCCTCCTGGGAAATTTTGTCTTCCTATTTTCCTCCATAAGGGAGGAAGGAGTGAGCACAAGTGATTGAATGTGTGTGTGTGAGAGAGAGAGTGCGAGGAGGGAGTGTCATTACAAGCGAAGTTGGAATGAGAGGGAAAAAGAGAAGAAGAAATCAGAATGGTACAGTAATTGTTAAATCAGTCAGTTGTACAAAACTTGTACACTCTTCTTTTTCCTAGTTCTATGACCAACACCACAAAGTTTGTGAGCAAGCTAGCGCAATTAAATCAGTAAGTTGTCCGAAGCACATTGCATACTACATATTATTTTTGCAAATTCACAACATAAACTTTACCCTTTTTGCATTCACTTCCTCCTTTAATCTATCATTTGCAGGATTGCAATTATAAATTTCCTATAACTTATTTCTTTGTCCATCATTATTAGTGAATACATATAGAAATTTCTACAAAACAACCAAAGAAGCAAAAATGATTTACTTATAATTCTTTATGCTACTGGTGACAATACTGGTTTTTTTAAGGAAAGGGACAAAACCAGTTTTGTACAATTATAATCAATTGTCCTGGAATCACAGGTTTAATAAGAGTACACTTTTACATGCATTATGCACCTTGATTTTATCATTTTCAACTACCATCTCAGTCTCACAATACTTGATGTTCAGTTGTTCACTATTTCCCTATAAAATACGTAAGAAGGAAATCATCACACGTGTTACATGTGCAAGTTTCCTTAACACACTAAAATAAACCTCCTTTGACTCGTAATCATAAAGAAAATGGATAAAAAGATTTTACTTGAATTATCACAAAACTATGACAAATAATTATATTAATGGGAATGTGCAGCATTAAAATTTAAACTAACACTTTTAACTGATGAAGAATCCATTATCAATATCCATAAATTGTCTGGTTTTCTTCAAACTAGAGGTCACCAACGCTAAAAGATTGCTATTTGAGAAAAAAACTGTTGAAATAAATGTCTTCATTTCCACAAAAAAATGAGTATGCACGAAAAAATTGATTGTCTAAATGTGTAGTTCTATTTGCCTTCCATTTTGTTTAGGATGTAAATAGCCAAACACGACGGATAACTATATCAACAATTCAATTTGTTATCTATATAATAAATCACAAGGCAATTTTAAAAAAATCTATCAAGTGGCTCTCCTTCAATTGAAACAAAATCAATAGCTCAGATTCACCATCCCAAAAGATATTTTTCCCACAAAAAATTTTCCCCCAAAACTAAAATCCTCCTCACTTTATTACTATCTCTCTCCTCTCTTCACTTTTTCAATTTTCAGATCTCTCTCTCTCTCTCTCTACCCAGAAATTTGAATTTTCAGATTTTAGTTTGTAAATTTTCGGATTTTTCAGATTTATTATGCTTCTTTTGATTGCTCATGTAAAAAATTTCACTGAGTTCCCTGATTGATTTCAAATGCAATGAAAAATTTAAATAGAGATTTTTATGCTTCTTTTGATTGCTTATGTAGATATACACTTGGGTAAATTTTACCCTCTAAAGTTACACTGAAAATATCAAATATCTCCTCAAAATTTAAATTTCATCCTTTTGCACTCTCGAAGTTCTAAGAAGTTGGATATTACACCCCATTTATAATTATTTTTCAACATATGTTGATGGTAACATGGACTTTTATTTACAACTAATTGTTGTCTTACTATTCAAACTTGAGCTACATAAACTCTATGATGGAAATTTCATATTCATGCATCCGAAAGGTTGGAAAGTAAACGTATGATGTATCTAGTATTATACATGAACATTATTATAGTGTACATCTAAGACAGTATATTAATATTTGATAGTAGAATACACTGAGAACACCAAAGTTAATTGTCAAATACTTTTACCTCCTTGATGTGTTGGATAATACTTTAGTGGTGGACTGCGTGATGGTTAGGCTTATGTGTTTTGTGTGAATCACTCTATATACTTATTTTGGGGTGTTGGGGCTAATATTGTCATCTCTGTTGTTAGTTCTATTGGCATGTAGCTCTTTTTTTGTTTCTATAACTATATTATCTATTTTAATTATATTTGTTATTAGTTCTATATAAATGTGTTGGCTGAAGCCTTGATGGCTCTATCCATATGACACAAAAAAATTAGAAATACTTATGTGATTGTTTTACGACATTCTAATTTTTTTTTATAACTTATCGTGAAGTTTCTAGTCCGGTGGTATTACATATAAATGTTGATACTTATGTGATTTGTTAGTCAAACAGGACTGTAGATATATTTTACTGTTTACAGGGCTTTTCATATGTTGCATCGTTCCGAAGACATGTCGTAGGCACGTGCCCACGGCAAACCTAGTGAATGAATAATAACCATGTTTTCATCAATTAAAGAAATATCATACCAAGTGATTTGAATTAGGCTTCACCTCTGCAGTGTCAAATTTTGAATTTTCTTCACTATCCAAAGCACGTACACCTTTAGTATCTTTTGTGACAATATCTTCCTTGCCTACCCTGGAACCCCTTCTTGCACTCCCTAAAGTAAACAAAATTTCTCATGATATGCTAAGGTACTTAACTACGAATACATGCAAAGTTCAGAGAGAGGACACACCTTTTACTCTTTCTTTATCTTTTGATGTTTCTTTTATTTGTAACCGTCTATTGTGTAGCTCCTGCCACGTGCAAAGTTTCCAGCAATAAAACAAGAGTTGAAAAAAAAACAATGTTACAAATCAAATCTCGGCATAAGAATACAAATAACAAACAAATAATATAATATTTTTTTTGGATTTTTTTGCTTTGGGGTGTGTGTGTGTGTGTGGGTGGGTGGGGGGGGGGGGGGGGCTTGCAACAAATTAGGTTATTAATTTGACAACTATTTTTAGCCGGAGAAGAAAGATATAAGTACTTTTTTCCTTCTGGCTGCGATTTTTATTTTGTTAGGTCCAAATATTATTTCCTTTCTTTCCAGCTTTCTTTACCTTAATCACAAGGGAATAGGCCTAATTGAGATGGGCTGGATCAGTCCATCAATATCCAAACCCACTAAAAATTGAATCAAAAGCAAACGAGTATGTATATATAGGGATGTTTTGTAAAAAAATTCGAGGGGTCAAAGGGAAAATTGCTGAAACTATGGGGGGATTTCTGGAAAAAAATGGGGTGCACAGACCCCTTCCATTGGATATAATGGCTCCGCCACTGATGATTTCCTAAAATAATTTTAGGAAAGAATTAATGGTTGGAAGTAGAGAAGACATTAAATATGTTTCTACATCAGTACATCTACACTTACGCCTAGTCACCTATGGATTGTTCTCCTAGCTTATTACATTGGTTAGATCAGATCTAACATCTGTCGTATTGTAATTCTGTATTCCTACATATTGGATTCACATAATACCGCAAACTCAGAGGCAGGGCTTCCGAAGATTTAGCAGTAAAAAAATATTTATAAACAAATAAAAACAAAAAGTAAAAAAAAACAAGAAAAAACATACTAAAATAATTAAGCAAATGAAGCGAGTTAAACATAAACATAGAAATCCAAAATAAAACACAACAACATCTAGTCTGTAAGTTTCTAAAGACTTTTTGCATACCTATCCCCGGAATATAGTACCCCATATTGGCATTGCATCCCCATCAATGTTGGGCTCACTCATTTTTAATTGCTCCTGTTATTCTTAATGGAAAAGAGTATTTGGACAAAAATACCTCCGCCCCATCTACCATTTTCACTCAACAACTGTCTGCTCTTATCCTTTAAAATGAATGCATCACTTCCCACCTTCTACATCAAAATGCAGCTTGATTTTTGTCATCATTTACTCCATACCTATTTCACTTTTCACAATCGTTACGATACGTTGATTAGACTTGACCACATGACGCTTTTAGGACTAAATTTGTGTGCGTTGGGGAGGGGGAGGGGGGGGGGGGGGGGGGGGGCACTAAAGTTAAAGCAACGAGTCAAGGACTAAAAGGAAGATGTTGGCTGGCTTTTGACAAAAACAGCAGTCGCTCTTGCAAGCCAAAGGGGTTAAATACATTTTAACCTACAGCTGAATTCAGAGATTCCCTCTAGATTTGATAGCAAAACATAGTCCTCGGGCTCAGATGTCAGAATAACTTTGCACTGCTAAGATAATACGGCACAGAAATGGAATCATATATTTGTTTTGCTTCGAGAACAGAGCAGAATGCTAAACTACAAAACTTTTTAGAATGTTTTCGCTGATCAGCAAATAGTCTGTACAGGGCAGAAAGCTAGAATGTGGAATGAAGTTTACAAAGTTAACAGTATGAAGGTAACTCAATGTTCATCAGCGATGCCATGATCCTATTCCCAACAGCCACACACACACACACAAAAAGGGATGTCATGAATGAACAACTAGACTAAGATTAACAAATGATGCAGTTCTCTAATCTGCAATTCTGCATCTTCTCTTTTCCTTCACAAATAATCGCGTATCGGTATTTTTGTTTTGTGTTTCAGTCCTTATGCAATTTCTTAATTGTTGTGCTTGTTTTGCAGTTATGACCTTGTATTAGAGAAAGAGGGTTAAGGTGCCTTGTGCACGGGCTTAGGTGATAGCTAGCACTATTAATACCCTATTGTAATCTCATTTTGGGGTTATGAATGAATATGAATTAAGCTGTATCCTCTATCTTCTTCTTCCTCCTTGCTCTGTTTTCTTCCTTTTTCTTATTTGATTCATGGGTGTCATCAGAAGTTACAGTTAGAAGTTACAATGATCCATCTCTCAATCGGATTGGGATCTTAACAATGGTATCAGAGCCAACAGATCTAAGCCAAAGAGTGAAGAATATAAAGATTTCGATGGGTAGCCTACAAGATCATGTGATCGATTTGCAGTTGCAAAGTGATGATATTCTAAGTTGGTTGCGCCGCCTTGTGGAAGGGGATTCCCGAAACAAAGAAGAAGCCCTATATGCCTCAACCCCTAGATCGCAAACCCTAAACTTCCCAAAACCTTTATTAATGGGCGACGAAGCCAAAGCCCCCTTCCCCAACTCCATTTCCCCGTCGAAACCTCTGCCCCCTTCACCACCCACCACGGCAACCCCCTATCCTGATCGATTTCCACCTCCTTCACCCTTTTTCGATACTGGATCGTCAAAATCCAACATCCCCAATTCCAGAGAGACCTCCTCGTCTAACTCTCCGCCACCATCTCCAATGGTGATGACCTCTCCTCCTTCGTCTTTCACGCCTTTGGCCGACCCCACCACCTAGCCCAACTTCCACAACTCCATCTTTCCCCGCATCCATGACGATTGCCCCCTCATAATCTTCCCCAGCTACCGCTATGACTACTGCTACTGCGTCGACTACTACTACTGCCCCGGCTACTATGCCTGCTGCTACTGCTACCCCATCTCCAATTTTCAGCAACTGCCCACCAAGTATTCGATCAAATGTCTCTTTGGTTCCACCACTCCCAATCACTCATCCTCATCAGTCGGAATGGGTATATAAGTATTCTGGTCTAGTTGTTGATGATTTCTTGCCTCTTCAATCAAAGGGTGATCCTCCAGGTCATGGGGGTGTGTTTCCATTGTTGATGAACAATGGCAAACTGTGTACGAAGATTAATGTTCCCCGCTCTCAGTTCCTCCCAGTGAAGGTTGATGGATGGGTCTCTTCGAGCGGACTCCCTTTGAATGCTGATAAGCTTCTTCACATCTTTGTAGGGCACTTATTTTGCAAAATACCTTAATCTTCGATCCAGGGGGAGAACACAGGGAAGGGATGTTACCTAAGAAATGGGTGATTGTGATATTGTGCTCCTCTGCTTTCTTGCTTTGCAACATGGACAGGGTAAATATGAGTATTGCTATTCTCCCCAGGTCCGCAGAATTCGGTTGGAATCCTGCAACTGTTGGGTTGATTCAATCATCCTTCTTCTGGGGCTACTTTCTCATGCAGATTGCTGGAGGGATATGGGCAGACACTGTTGGGGGAAAGTGTGTATCGGGATTTGCAGTTATTTGGTGGTCTATTGCCCCTGCTTTGACTGATGTCGCATCGAAACTTGGGTTACCTTCCTTTCTTCTTATGTGTGTTTTCACGGGAATTGGCGAGGGACTTGAGAAATATGTGATGATAAAACTTTATAGTCGTGCATTTGGCATGATATTGAAGGAAGTTCCAATAGAAAACGCGATTAATGAATTTCCAAACGTTTCTCATGTTGTAGTTGTTGAGGCAATTCCTTCTAATGAGGTCTACCAAGTTTATAGTGTTGCCATGCAAAATGACCATGAGTATATTAACATAGTCGAAAAGGGGACAGAGGAGACACACTCATAGGTTAGCCAAATATATTTAGTGGCACCACTGGACAAACAGTTTGCAGTACTCTATTCTATTATGTCAGGTCGTCTTTCAGAAGAAGTTGACTACAAGGTGATTGTGTTTTGCACAACTGCAATGGCTACAAAGCTAGTTGCTGAGCTACTCTCTAAGCTACAAATGAATGTGCGGGAGACCCATTCGAGAATGAAACAGAACAAAATAACCAATGTCTCCGAAGAATTCAAGAAGTCAAAAGGTCTCATACTCGTGAATTCTGATGTATCTGCCCGTGGGGTTGATTATCCCAATATCACCCTTGTTGTACGGCTGGGAGTGCTTGCCAATAAAGAGAAATACATAGGCATATTGATGTTGGCTTCATGGGAGAAGTGCTTATCAAACATCAAGGATTTTCCATTGCCTTGTGATCCTAGAGAGATCGTTAATGCTACTGAGAACAACTATGTTCAAGAGGCGGAAGATGGATATTCAATTTATGTAAAGGGCCTTTCCTTGAATGCTACACCTGCTCAACTTGAAGAAGAATTCAAGGAATTTGGTCCTATTGAACCTGGTGTGAGGAACAAAGATGCACGGATGATGGCTGGGAAGTCACAACTCTTTATCAATTCATATGCCAGAGCAGTCCTTATTAAACTTGATGATAGACTTCATAGTATGTTGACATTGGAAGCTTTGTCCATTATCAAGCAACAAAGATTTGCAAAGGAAACTATGGAGATATTTGATCCTTTGGCTAACAGATGGGGAATCTTTAGTTGGAAGGAACAGCTAGAAACTCTAGGCTTCAAGTACCTATTCCCATAGCAGCATAAGGAGCTATCCTCTAAGCTTATCAAGTTTTTTGATGAAGCAATGGTTGAATCTTCTGTAGAGAAATTGGAACAGGCACCAGGGGATGAAGGTGTTTCTTATCACGTTTTGTCAGAACAACCTAAAAGCTTGTACAGTATCTACTGCTAGGATGATGATTTTACCAAAGCAATTCTATTTGCATTTGAACTAAAGAATGATGTCAAAGATACTAAAAAGATGATTAAGCTACTAAAAATGCTCTATGATCTTTGTTGTAATGAGGGATCGAAAAATTGCATCGAGTGCTACAAGAAATGGAGGCCTGGAGCTTCTCGTCTTGATGGTCTGAAACATTAAACCAGAGAAGCCTCTTACTTCAACAGTGAAGGCATTGAGTTTTATTAAACCTGATGTTCAAGGTACAAAGACATTTAGGCAGGGTGGTGGGCCCAAAGTTGTGGATATTCTAATCAATAAGGCGCAAAGTTCTGATGTATTGGCTGGTGTTTTCACCATCATCGCTACAGCTTCGACTAGTAATGAAGTCGTCAAGGAATTAGTCATGGACTTAAGAGTTGATGAACTTATCCTACAGATTATGGAGGGAACTACAAGGCCTGACTATGCAACTTGTGTTAAATCTCCACTGATGCTTCCATCAAGGAGATGATCCCTCCTCTCATTATTGGAACCCTTTTCGGTGTCGAGATTAGCGGTGCTTGGGATAAGCATTGTATCTTTGACCCGGGAGGAGGAAGACACTTGGTCGTGTGTTTGGTGGTATTTCTGGAATGGGTCGCTTAGTGTTGATGAAGACCGTCACATTGACCTTGAGGGCAAGGTCAATTTAAAGGAAAAGGATTGATGCAATTCTCTAATCTGCATCTTCTCTTTTTCTTCACAAATAATCGCGTATCGGTATTTTTGTTTTGTGTTTCAGTCCTTACGCAATTTCTTAATTGTTGTGCTTGTTTTGCAGTTATGTCCTTGTATTAGAGAAAGAGGGCTAAGGTGCATTGTGCACGGGCTTAGGTGATAGCTAGCACTATTAATACCCTATTGTAATCTCATTTTGGGGTTATGAATGAATATGAATTAAGTTCTATCCTCTATCTTCTTCTTCCTTCTCTTCTTCTTCCTCCTTGCTCTGTTTTCTTCCTTTTTCTTATTTGATTCATGGGTGTCATTAGAAGTTACAATGATCCATCTCTCAATCGGATCGGGATCGTAACAACAAACGGGACAAAAAAAAAGATCTACTTTATCGTCTAATATGTCAAATAAATCTTCTTTCATGAAATAAACCATTTTGTCCCCAGTAGTTTAATCTCATGGTTTGTACTCTATTTTCATCAAATTAGAAGTAATTTCTACCACGCTTCCGTAACCCGGCCGCCCTCAGCGACACTCTAGGTAGCCCTTTCTGACTCTCGGCGGCTTTCACTCTAGCGACACTGGCCCGACCCGGGTCTACTAGTAATTTTAATCTAGCCTCTAGAGCGAATTAAGAAGCATGGGGTTGGCTCTGATACCAAATGTTAGGAAGCTAAACTCACCCTTAAAAGCTAGCTGTTAAAGGGAGGGAGCCCAAGTTTATAACTACCCAACATTGGTTCCCCATATAACAGATGTGGGATTAAATTTGGATCATAACATTTGTTGGGGAAAAGCAAAAGAGTCGAAACCCTAGAATTCGAATTAGATGGAATTACCTTGAATTTGTCGAGCTGGGCTTGGGTGACCTTGGAGGATTTGAAATTGGGTTGGAAGAGAGGAGTCGAAGCTAGCGCCGCCTCCCTGCTTTGATCTTCGTCCACTGGATTCTCCACCATTGATGGACGGATCGGACCTCTCCCGCTCGCTCGCTGTGATCGAATGAGAAGATAGATAGGCTTGGTTGCGAAATGTTTACCAAAATGATCCAATTTTTGAAAGTATTTACCAAACCGACACTTTCGAAAGTATTTACCAAAACGACCTACTCGCTCTCGAGTTTAGTTATAGCGATGTGTATGGTTATGTGTTTGAAGAAAAATGACCCACTCGCTATCTCAGATAGCAAGTTTTTTTTTGTGTAGAAATTTTCCCAATTGATCCTCGCTATCTCAGATAGCGAGTGTGTTTATACCACACTCGCTAACTGGGATAGCGAATGTAATACGAGTGTAAGGTCTTAAAGAAAAATTCCCCAATCAACATTCGCTATCTCGGCTATCTCAAATAGTGAGTGCTGTTTGGGGAATCTCTTTTTTCCATAGACTTCAAAGTCTCTGGAAGTTAGAACTTCTCACAGTCGATATCTCATATAGCGACCTTGGTTCACCAGGAGATAGCGACTGTGAGGGATTCCTTTTTTTCAGATACTTCCAAGTCCCCGAAAGTTACAAATCCTCACAGTTGCTATCTCAGTTGGGGGCCCACCGGTGAAACATAAGATGATGAAGAAGACCCCGCCTCATTTTTGGAAGAAGACGGGCCCGGTTGATTTGGCGAAGTAGACGGACCCAGCTCAACCTACACAACAAATAACAATACACATCAATTTCACAATATACTTCTCTAATATTATAATGGGAGAAGACCTTAGTGTCATTTGTCAACCTATCAACTCGTGCAACGCACATGCATAACTATTATAAAGGAGGTCTTGGGTTCATACCCATACTACTTCTAATTTATTATTTTTAAAAAACTATATTTATTAAGACACGCATCACACATGTAAATCTCTAATCTCTACTATATTAATGGGAGAGTTGGGGTTCAAACAAATAAACAATTTTTTATTCCTTAGTGTGTGTGTGTCAACACGTGCAGCGCACGTGTTGGTAGTTTTTTTTTGTCCTTTTCATTCCCCCTCCCCATTTTCCCCACGTGCATCGCACGTGCATTACACTAGTATATTATAATGAGAGAAGGCCTTATTATCATTTGTAAATCTATCAACACGTGCAACGCACGTGCATAACTATTATAAATGAGGTGTTAGGTTCAAACCCCGACTAGCTCTGAATTTTTACTTTAAAAATACCATATTTATTAAGACGTGCATTGCACGTGTAAATTACTAGTTTATTAAAGAAAAATCAAATTAATCAAACAAATACAGCCATCTTACATTTGGGCAGCTTTGTCCACCATCATGACCACTACTTGGGGGTCGTCTATAACAAATTCGTGGGCCCCCGCGGCATCGGTTACTTGGGAGTCTATACTCTCTCATTCTTCATGAATATTCCGCGTTCATGTCATATCTAATAGCGATGAAAATCCTACAATTGTAAATGTATTTCGGTATATTCATATAGCAGAATTGCATATTCTAAAAACAAAATTGCATACTCTAAAAACAAACAATTTAACACCAATAATATACAATTATACACACACCATAAATGAATAATTCAAAAATTATATGAACAAATGTTTAATAATCATTTTCTTATCAACAATATTATTTCACATTCACATTCACGAACTTACACATATAATTTTACATAATCATATTCTTTCACATTCACATTCACAGACTTTCACATTCAACATGCTCTCAACAATATTGTTTAAAGCCAACAAAACCTACACCAACTCAACATGCTCTCAACAATAAGATGGACAAATGTTTAATAGTCATAATCACATTCATACCAATATGTATCAAAAGTTCTTATCATCAATTTAACACCAATAAAAGTTAAAATCTAATTGCAAACAAAAATAACCCAAAATGTAATTGCGAACTTATGAAGACTTACCAAACGATAGATGGGTACTTTAGGATGTATGGTTCACGAAATCCTCCTCACAGTTCGTGCCACAATCCTCTTCGCCGTTAACAAAATTAACCAACTTTGGGATCTACGGTGTTGGATTTAGGGTTTTGGGAGTGGGAGTGGAGAAGGTTGAGAGTGACGAACTGAATTTGAAGAGATTTTGGACGGATTTGTTGGGAAAATCACGAATTGGGTGGCTAGGGTTTTGAGTTCCTTTATGATTTAGGAAAGAGAGTATTTCGATGAAGTGAGAGAGATTTGAGATAGCGAGTCTATAAAAACTTCCTCAATCGACACTCGCTATCTCAATTAGCGAGCGTGGTATAAACACACTTGCTAACTGAGACAACAAGTATAAGCCCAAGTATTTTTAACTTCGTCCCCAATCTACACTCGTTATCTCAGTTAGCGAGTGTGATACAAAAACACAGGCTATCTGAGATAGCGAGTATAAACTTGTTATTTTTCTTCAATGCCATATACTCGTTATCTCAGCTAGCGAGTGTGTACAAACACACTTGCTATCGAGAGATAGCGAATCTGAACTTGATATATTTTTTTCAATTTTTCTTCAAAGTATGGAGAAACACATAACCATACACTCGCTATCTCAGATAGCGATGAAGTTTTAACCACACTCGCTATATGTGATAGCGAGTGGGTTGTTTTAGCAGATACTTTCGAAAGTGGGTCAGTTTGGTAAATACATTCCAAAAGTGGGTCATTTTGGTAAAAATTATTTGGTTGCTAACATTTCAACTAGAGTTGTTAGGTTTCACGTGTTCTGCACGTGGGACATGTTTTTGGGATCTTAACTAGCATTGGTATCAGGTCGGGTCGGGTCCTTCACTATCCGGACCCGGACTCGTACCCGGTCTCCCTACGGGTCTAAAAAATGGACCCATGAGGACCGGGTCCGGTTCCGGGTCCGGGTCCTATTAAAATATTCCTACCCGTTCGGGTAGGAGTAGGAGTGTGAGCGGCAGTGGAGGCGGTGAGTTGAGGATTTAGAATAGAGGAGAGAAGAAAAAGGCATGAGTTTTGAGTTTGAAAGATGAAGATTTAGAACTGAGGAGGAAGGAAGGGAGGGATGAGGATAGAATATTTATTTTTATGTTGATTTTTTGGATTTTTTTCAGCGTGTCCGGGTCCGGGTTGGATCTTCTTTGAAAGGACCCGGACCCGGATTCGAAAGTACAACGGGTCCCATTTTAGGACCCGGACCCAGATAGTCCGAGTCGGTTCCAATCCAATTTCGGGTCCGGGTCGGGTCCGGATTTCGGGTATTTATACCAATGCTAATCTTAACATCAAAGAATATTTTTTCGAACTGGCCCACTTATTATAACTGATTCTCAAGATATACCAGTTTCGAAACCAATCCGGTGACAAACCAGTGACCACAGTTGCGAACTCCAACATGTTTGATTGTGATGATGCTGCATTTGAAAACTGCTGCATCTTCACAAATATGTTTTCCAATTGTGGCTTAATCACAAATGTGTTTTTTCCTGTGGCCTTAATTCATTTCATATTTGGCCTAGAGAGACTTCGAGACTTAAACAAATTTTTTAAATTAAAAATGTGTTAAAAATAGACCGCAATTTTCAACTGTGGCCTAACTATAACATATGTTGCAGTTGTTAACTGCGGCTCATGTTTTTATTTTATTTTATTTTATTTAGTCTTTTTTATACTTAGAATAAAGAAAAAAATTATAACAAAGGCCAGCCTCTCTTGTATTTAGGTCGTAGTTGGGAACTGCGATCTATATTTAACACATTTGTACTTGAAATTTTTTGCCTAAGTCTCGAAATCTCTCTGGGCCAAATATAAAATGAACTAAGGCCGCAGTTGGGAAATGCGACCATAAAATACTGGTCTATCTTGAAAATTAGTTTCGAAAAGTTGACCAGTTTGGGGAAATTTTGATTCTTACTTTTTGAAAATATTGACCAATCTGA
Organism: Hemerocallis citrina; assembly: GCA_017893485.1. Lineage (NCBI taxonomy): Eukaryota > Viridiplantae > Streptophyta > Magnoliopsida > Asparagales > Asphodelaceae > Hemerocallis > Hemerocallis citrina. Next base: position 288,835 of record JACEHZ010000608.1, on the reverse strand, counting down.
CCCACGTTCAAAAATATTTATCCAACTGATCCAATTTTGGATGCGTAAGTATTAACCGCTATTGGAAATAACGGCATAGGTTATTTATATGTCGTTATTTTCAATAGGGGCATCTGTTAAAAATAAAATCTGCATGCCGTTATTTCGAATAACGACATCAGTTAACTTATTCCCAATCGTGTATTCTCTCTAACTTGGGAAAAAATTACAAGTGTGAAAAAATCCTATAGTTGATGCCGCTATTCCGAACAACGATATTTACATTACATATACCGTTGTTAGGGATAGCGGCATTAGCTATAATATTCATTGTCAGGAATAACTGATGCCGTTGTTTGGAACAACGGCAATAGTTCATTTTATTACTTATACTTGGCTAATATATTTTTGTGAACTGTTGTCGCTGTTTTTAAGAACGCCAACATTTATCTCTTACCGTTGTTTTGGAAAAACAACTATGGAGGCAAAGAGTTTAATAAGTATTATAACTGATGTCGTTATCTCCAACAATGACATCAATAATGCGAATGCTATTATTGGGGATAAAGAAATCATTTATAAGTAGTTTCAGCATTTGAAAATTTTCAAGTCAAAAAGTTCACACATGAATAAAAAATGTACTAATGTCGTTTTTTCAAACAACTGCATGTTAAAAAAAAAATGAACGGATGCCATTTTTTGGAAGAACGGTATTGAATTAACCTATGCCCTTTTTTTCAAAAATGTGTTATGCTAACATGTCCAGAACTGAATTAGTTGGGTAAATTTTTTCTAAAGTGGGCCAGTTTGGTGAATATTTTTAAAAAGTGGTCCAGTACGGGAAAAATCAACATCAAATATGGAATTTTCCCCCAAAATGACCTAATGTTTGAAAGTTTTTCCCAAACTGACCTACTTTAAAAAAAATCAAACTGACCTACCCGCTTTCTCAAAAACGAGTTTGGTAAAAATCTCATTGCTTTTTGAAAGAGCGAGTGTGAGGTTTGGTTTTTTTTTTTTTTTATTTCTCCCTGACCAAGGCTCGCTGTCTCAAGAAGCGAGTGAGTTTTTACCAAACTCGTTTTTTAAGACAGTGAATGCCGTTTGAGGGTTTTTAATACCCAAACTCGTTGTTTCGACCCCAATCTCTCTTTCAACTCTCTATCTTCCTCTTCCTCTTCTATCCCCGAAACCCTAACCCATTTTGGCAATCTCCTCTCGCAAATTAACCCAAAAATCATCACCTACGATCTTCCACATCTCTCTCCTACGATATCTCCTCACACTCACAACTCCCTCTATTCACGCTCTGAAAACCCTAAACCCTAATATCCAAGGAAATCTTCGAATCGAGAATTTGGGGAAAAATAGTGCGGTTGAAGGAGCGACTTCGATCTCGTATTGTCTATCTACCTCTTTAATCACCCACCTTTAGCTAGTCTCTGAAAATTTCTCATCTCCACAGTTGCTTTCTTAGGAAGCGATGTGGTTTTGCCTACACTCGCTTGTTCAGAAAGCGACTGTAGCAAAATCCGATCGCTTTCTGAGAAAGGGACCGTTGAATTGAGAAATTTCCAGATCTCTCAACTCTAAACTCGTTTTCTCAGAAAGCGAGGAGGTTTAAACCGTACTCACTTTCTGAGAAAGCGAGTTTTTAGGGGGGGGGGGGGGGGGGGAGGGGAGGGATTTCAATTAAAGCTGCATATGCAAATTCATTCACAATCTCTAAACTTCATATCTACTCCAACATCTATGAATCCAAATTCATTCACAATCTCTAAACTTCCAATGATTTCGAAACAAACGGGAATTATCATAGTTCAAAATTAAACGCATATATTGAAATTTGACATGGTTTAAATGTTTCGAAATCCTCTATTAAAATGGAGATAAGGAGAAGGAAAAAAAAACGAGCCTGGGGTATTCAAAACCCCCAAACGACACTCGCTGTCTCAAAAAGCGAGTTTGGGAAAAACTCACTCGCCTTTTGAAAAAGCGAGTCTTGGTCAGAGAGAAATACAAAAAACCCAAACATCACACTCGTTGTCTTAAAAAGCAATGAGATTTTTACCAAACTCGCTTTTTGAGATAGCGAGTAGGTCAGTTTGGGAAAAAATTCTCAAATATGCTTAATAATTTAATTGCAGATTTTATTTAAGTTGTAACTGCTCCCAAATCACCACCACCACCACCACCAATGTCGTCGTTATCGTCATCGTCCTCCTCCTCCTCCACCCCCTCTCTCGTCGACACCCTTTTCCAGCGCTCCCTCTCCGACCTCATAAAATCCCTCCGTTCCTCCCCTCCCGCTGCCCTCTCCTCCGCCCTTTCCTCCGCCCTGTCCTCCTCCCTTCTCGAGCTCCGCTCCCTCTCCCCCTCCACCAAATCCACCGCCCTCCTCAAACTCACCTACCTCTCCTCCCTCCACTTCCAAACCCCCCACCCTCCCCCCCACTTCCCCGCCCTCGAACTCCTCGCCTCCTCCCACCTGCCCTCCAAGCGCATCGCCTACCTCTCCGCCTCCCTCCTCTTCCACCCCTCCACCACCGACCTCCTCCCCCTCTCCACCCACCAGCTCCACAAAGATCTGCACTCCCTCTCCCCACAAATTACGAGTTTGCCATTGACCCTGCTGACGTCATGCGGATCCCCGGATCTATCAGCTCATCTCGCACCCGACCTGCTCCCTCTGCTATCCTCCGCCGCTCGCCTCCCGATCCGGCGGAAGGCGATCGCGGCGTGCCTGTCGGTGATCACCCTGTCTCCCGAATCTACTGCGGTTCTGTTTCCGAAACTTGTGGAGAGCCTCGCGGACACTGGGACGGTGGCGGCGGCGGTGAACGTTTTTTGCGAACTGACGGCGGTGGATCCGAAGCCGTACCTGCCGCTGGCGCCGGATTTTTATAGGGTTTTGGTGGAGAGTAAGAATAATTGGGTGCTGATTAAGGTGGTGAAGATTCTGGGGAGGTTGGCGAGGGTGGAGGGGAGGCTGGGGAGGAAGGTGGTGGAGCCGATTGTGGAACTGATTAGAAGGTCGGGGGCGAAGAGTTTGGTGTTTGAGTGTGTGAGGGTGGTGATTGAGAGCTTTGGGGAGAATGAGGGGGCGGTGAGGGTTGCGTTGGAGAAGGTGAAGGAGGGGTTTTTGGGGTCGGAGGATGATGCTAATTTGAGGTATTTGGGGTTGCACGCGCTGACGTTGTTGGGGGCGAAGGATTCGTGGGCGGTGGAGGAGAATCGGGAGGTGGTGATTAGGAGTCTGACCGATCCGGATGCGAATATTCGGCGCGAGGCGCTGAATTTGGTTATGGGGATGGTGTTTGAGAGCAATTTGGTGGAGATTTCGATGCTTTTGATTGGGTATGCATTGAGGTCGGATCCGGGGTTTGCGAATGAGATTTTGGAGGGGATTTTGAGCACCTGTGGGAGGAATTATTATGAAATTGTTCAGGATTTTGATTGGTATGTTTCGGTTCTTGGGGATATAGCGAGGAATCCGCATTGTGAGAAGGGAGAGGAGATTGAGAGACAGATGGTGGATATTGGTTTGAGAGTGAGGGATGCGAGGCGGGAGCTTGTGAGAGTTGCTAGAGATTTGTTGATTGATCCTGCGTTGCTTGGGAATCATTTTCTTGATAGGATTCTGTCGGGGGCGGCTTGGGTTTCGGGCGAATATGTTGAGTTTTCGAAGAATCCGGTGGAGCTGTTGGAAGCTCTTGTGCAGCCTAGAACTAGTCTTCTTCCTTCGTTGGTGAGAGCTGTTTATATACAGGCTGTGTTTAAAGTTCTTGTCTTTTGTTTTCGTTCTTTAATTGAACAAAAAGAAGCGAATGCTAATTCTGAAGTGAGCGAGGATGAGGATGAGGAGGATGATGTGGGTGTTTCTCAAAGGATGGCAAATAAAAATTTGTTGACTCATGAGTCTGTTATCTATATGTTGAGTTTGGTTGGGACTGCTCTTGGCCCTCTGATGGATTGCGATGAAGTAGAGGTTCAAGAGAGGGCTGGGAATGTACTCGGTTTCATTCAAATGATCAGAGAAATTCCAGATTGGGATAAAGAGGGAGGTTTTAAGAGAGAGACAAGGGTTGGGGAAATTGTAGAACATTTGAAAGGGGTGTTCTCTGAAGAATTAGGTCCTGTCCCCGTAAATGCCCAGCAGAAAATTCCTGTACCTGAGGGTATTACTCTGAAGGAAAATCTTGCTGATTTGACAACTATTTTGGGTGATTATGGTATGGTTTCGACTACTACAACTTCGTTTTCTCTTCAAGGCAAACATTTCAGAGAAGTGGAGGAGGAGGAATCTGAACCGTCGGTTGAGTCGACTTCCTTGCTTGCTGAACACCGCAAGCGGCATGGCTTGTACTATCTTCCTACTGGAAAAGATGAACCCGGTTCAAATGATTTTCCTCAAGCTAATGATCCACTATTATCAGGTAGCCATGATGATTCTACTGAAGCTCTTTTGAAGCTCACTGAGAAGTCACTGATACCTAGAAAATCAAAACCCACAAAACCTCGGCCTGTAGTTGTAAGATTGGATGAAGGAGACAACCCGTTGAGTTCTTTGAAACCAATGAAGGAGGAGTCGAAAGATGATAAGCTATCTGGTGCTGTTCGAGATGTTCTTGTGGGAAATACATCTTCAGATAAGTCTTCAAGAAGAAGGTTGAAGGACACGGAAGTAAATATCGAATCAAAATCAATCTCTCAGTCAAAGGAAAACGCAGGTGAGATACAACAGGGGGGCTCTAGTTCGAGGAGTAGACATCATAAACATGGTAAGGATAAGCATAGGAGTCATAAGGAAAAGGAGAAAAGTGAAGATAAAGATTGGACAGTCTCATCCAGGAGTAACCACCAACATGAGAAACAAAAACGTAAGCATCGGCAAAGAGGAGAGGCTTCTTTAAATGTGGTTCCGCAAGCACCAGTCATTCAGGATTTTCTTCTATAGTTGGTTTGTTCTATTAATTTTGTGAGTGTACAGTTGCTGAGTAGGAGAATTTTCTCCCTTTCTGTTGTTCGTCATGTGTGCGCTCTTTATGGTCAGTTTGATTTGCTTTTGCCCTCTACTTTTCAATTATATGCTGTTATTTGTCCATCTTCAATTTTTTGCTTACAAGAATTTGTTTTCGAACACGAATCTTGTACTGCTCATGCCTCATTGCTGATCCTAATATATTACATACATATGCTATTGGGGTTTACATCTACATGTACTGATTCTCTATCCATTTGTTTGCATTCGCTGTCACCTTAATTTTTCTTTTGTATTTTAATGAAAATTTACATGTACACCTTTCCCCAAATTGCTTTGCACTGAAAATAACACACCTATGTTCAGTGTTTCTTGAGTCTATCAAAGAAGCCCGGGAGAAGCCACGTTTCATGATTAAACTCCCTTAACTTGGTGTTACAACTTTGGAATTCAGAGTCTCTGTAAGTAGTAAGTAGGCTGACATTTTCTTCTTATTGAAACATTGTTGAATGTGAAATAAACAAATCTCACATATTGCCTTCTTCAGTAAGGAGTTCCATTCCCTTGCACAAAAACGAAGATTTAAATGAGTACCTTGAACCATAACCTCAACAAGAAAAAGCTTATTTTCCATCTGACACTATACTGTTGGTTAATCTTTTTTACTGAATCTGGATTTGCTTTCTTTTTCTTTTTCTCTGAATGAACCAATTTACATTTTTCTAATGATTATGTCACTTAAGAATTTGAAGAAATTAAATATGTTCACAAATTGCGCTAATCAGTCAAATGAAGATTTGCATAGATTGAAAAACTAATATAACACGAGAAACTCTAAGTGTACATTGATAATGTTCCTCCTTATTATCCTCCCTCTGGATCCCTTCTTCTTGAAGACCCAGTTATCTGATCTAAAAATCATCGTCATGAACATGTCTGTCTCCTATGGTCATCAACAGCTAGATTTTTGTTCTCCTTGTGAAATCTAGACTATCTAATTAACTTATAGGTGGTCAGTTTTTCGTTTATTTGCTAACAATTAAAATTCATTCATGAGTGGCTATTTACAAGCTCTTTCATCAACTCTTTTAGCAGTTTAGAAGTAAGTTTAAGTTCATTCTGTGCTTACTTTGTATTCAGCAGTAGGTATGCATTCATTAGCTTGTTCAGTATCAGGTCTTTCATCTTTCTTATAGTAGATTGGAAGTTTTGATTAGGCTTGACAAATATATACATCTATATATATGAGAAGTGTTACACATACATTGGTTTCTACCCCAAACATACATTGGGCGATTATTGGGCCTTTTCCTTTTGTTTTTTTAGTGAGGGAGAGATCCAATGATCACTAAAAGACATGCCCAATGAATGTTTGGGGTAGAAACTAATATATGCGTAGCATTTCTCTATATATAGAGAGAGAGGGCAAGTGCCACAGGAAGAAATTTTTTCGTACGAAAGTCTAAAACGTCTAATCTAGACGTGTACACTTGTTACCCTTCACTAAGGAAGGTGTACTTGGTCAGTAATGTGGCTTCCAAACGGCATCTATGAGGAAGAAGTATAAATTTTTTATCCTTCATAATGTTTATTAATATGATGATTAGGCATCTGGTGTTGAATAACTGTAGTTCTATGATTGTAAGTTACACCAACATCAGGAAGCTTACACTCTTTACCTTCTGATAGTTTTGTTCTTTGGCCTTTGAAGTGTAGCTAGAACATCAGGATGATTTTAACTTGAAATATAAATATCCTTTGGAGCCTTGTTATTTTGAATCAACAATAGAGGGCAATATGACCACCTAGATGTGTGTGAAGAAGGTGCAAAGATGTAAAGGGTAGAAATATTAACAATCATTGTTATTCTGCAAATTTAAGACACATGAAAATATTTTCAATGTATAACTTTTGTGATTCCAATTGGAAGCACTTTTTCATCTTTCTCATGTTGCCAGACATATTGATTCCATGTGTATTCATCTCTAACACTGACGACTGCAATTGATACTGAAGAGGATGATTCAAAAGAAAATTGGAAAGAAACTTGAGCAAAACTTCATCATGCATCAATATTACGAACTGACCAGGAAGCCGATATGGATAGAAGCACTCGGCCACATAGAAGATATACAGAAAGATATAATATGCCACTAAAACTATGAGAGCTTTAGGGGGTAGAATCACGCTTATTAACTCGGTTCTTAGTAGTCTTCCAACATATCTCATATCGATTTTCGAACTTCCTAAATGAGTCATCCAGAGAATCGATAAGAGTAGGAGGAAATTCCTGTGGAGAGGGGCAAATGAGGATAATAAAGGGATACTGTTGTGAATTGGGGACGAGTGTGCAAGAGAAAGGAATTTGGGAGGTTGGGAATAGTGGATCTGAGAGATATGAATAAAGCGTTATTAAGCAAATGGTGGTGGAAGATGCGGAAGAAAAAGAACACTTGGTGGTGCAAATCATTCCTGCTATACATGAGGATGAGGAAGTTCAGATTTTGGGGAAGAAGCGTATTTGGTAAGGCATCTTGCCTATGGAAAGGGGTGGCAAAAGTGGGGGATTCTTTCAACACTTTTTGCGAGTTGGCTAATGGGAAAGAGACTAGATTTTGGAAAGACAAATGGTGTGGACAAAATACGATTGAATCCTTGTTCCCTGAAGTAGCTAAAGAGGCCATCAGTGTGGATTCCTTAGTTTCTGAAGTTTGGAGAAATGGAAGGCTACGAATTCAACTTAATAATCAACTGTCACAAGATTGTTTAGCTAAGACAGAGTTTCTCAAATAGTACATTCATGAACGTGGAATGCGATTTCAAGGAGTGGAAGATAGAAGAATCTGGAGATTAGAAGCAAGGGGCCAGATCTCGGTATCTTCAATGTACAAGTGGCACAACGACGGTGGTGTGAGATGCGGAGAAACCAAAATAATGTGGAAAACTTTTGCTCCCTTGAAAATTAAAGCCTTCTTATGGTTGGTTAGTAACGACGCGGTACTTCCAAATGTAAACTTGACCAAGCGTAACACCCCGGTCGATGACAAATGTAATAGATGTTTGGTTCTTAGAGAGGACACGAATCACATTTTATTCTCTTGTCCTAGAGCTTCACTAGCTTGGGAGGTTATCTGTATAGGACTAGATCTTCAAACTCGTCTGATGTAGATTAGCGCGGGGGGGGGGGGGGGGGGGGGAATGGAGAGGGAAACATATTAGGGATGAGAATAGAGTAATATGGGACATCGCTGTTGCTGCGACTAGTTGGGGTCTTTGGCTAGACCGAAATGATCTTTGCTTCCGTCAAATTAACAATAGAGTCTCTGTTATGATTCATGAAATATTAGCCTTTATTAATGCTTGGTCTGGTATAGCAGGGGCGAAGAAGAGGCTGCGATTGGAGGAGTTGTAGTTCACAGGAGCAGTAGTCCAGGCAGGATTGGGCGGGGTCCCTTTCCACTAACTGGTTTGTTGGGGACTTGTATTGATTCCATATGCTTTTGTTTTTGAGTTTTTGAGTTTATGGTCACTTTATCTTGATGTATGAACTCTTGATGTTTGTTATTGTCTATTATACTAGTTTCATTAATGTTTCATTAATGAAATGGTGACGATGTCACCTTTTTTCTCAACAACAAAAAAAAAAACTATGAGAGCTCATTTTAATTTAAAAGACACTCTATGCTCTTTATCATTCTCTTCTTTCCTGATTTTGTTTTATTCATACCTATACTGCTATAATTCAGTAAATAAAAGCTTTAATGTATAAACAAGAAGCATGCACATTTTTGTAAATTTGATTAGCTTAATTTGTTACATGATCTCCTCCTTTTTACTCTCTGGAGATCTTTCTCCCTAACTCTCTCCACTATATTTCTCCATAAGAGATAATAGTATATGCTAAATATCATGACAATATTGTATGTTTATTGTGTTTGTTTTTGTTTATATTAATTTTCTGATAATATATTATCTGTTTAGTTACACACATTTTGACTTTGTTTAATTGTGTGTATCAGTTACTAGTATACATACAATAGACTACATATATCTTGTCTTTAGTACGTAAGCTTGGTCTAGTAAGTTGACTCCATTTATCATTTTACATTCAACATCAAAATCAGAAGTTATACTCTATTTACATTCACACTTCTTTGCCAAATTACAGAGAGGATCAGCTACAAAGATCGGACTCCACCCTTGTGACCAAGAAACTCCCAGAGCTGAACACGAATAGGAGCGCAACATGGGTTGACTGGGGACGTGTCGGTTGGGGTGGTGAAGAAGATGATGCATTGGGCTGGGTGTGTATGTATAACGGGAGGAATGACAGCGAGATCTGCTTTCTGTACGGTTGGAGCCATTGATGAAGTTGGCTGAAACCTTCATGTTGTATTTGAGTTTATGTGTACTGAATCTTGGGAACCAATGGAATGTAGTTAATGGTGGATGAACTCGAAAAGTTTTAGCAATTTGTTCTAATAAGCAAAATCAATTTACAGAGTTGTTCTATAATTCAGAAAATTGCTATGATCGCCAATATTTTTTTATTGTTCTGCTAGATAATTGATTAATTGTGTACAGACATGAAGATCAAACACAGCAAGAGTATATTTTGTTTGTTTGTTTTTTGGTCGAAGAAATGATGCAAAAGCTACCGTGTTTCATTAATGAGTAATAACGAAAATTCAACTACCGCAAAGTTGAATAATTCCTTGGGTCCTGTTTCATGCATCTAGATATTTCTGAAGAAGGATATAATTTGAAGAAAGGATAATTTGAAGAAAGGTGAGCAAATAACTGAATACGCTTTGTTTTTCAAAGATGCATCCATTTTTACTCATCTCGTTTTTTTACTGAGGTATTTCATCAAATAGTATGTTTTGTTATGAGGATGAGGAATATTTTGGACAATAAGATTAAGATTTTCAGAAAATATGTAGCTCAATCAAAACATAGGAAATTAAGTTTCCAACTAACAGATGTTTAAGACCTACCAAACATGTTTTATGATTCATAGGAATCATAAATCCCAGGATTTATAAATCCTTTTATGATTCATAAGAATCATAAATCCCCTGTAAACCAAAAAAAAAACCTTCTACCAAACGCCCCCCTAGCATTTCTCGGTCATAGAAATACCAGAACTCAAGTCATGGCTCATCATTCTTACTTAGCAGATTACCAAAGTCACATCACACAAAAGAATCAATTTTGAAATATCATATCTAATCATAATCTGTTCCATTTGCTCATTCAGTATATATTACATATATTAGCCGATTAGTCAAGCAGCCACACCCAAAAAATTGACAGAAATTTAATCGGGAACTCAAAAAAGAAAAAGATGAAAGAATTTGGGAGGGGATCAACAGATGGGGGGAGAGAAGATACATTGCTAGTATATCGCTCTAATTCGGCTGGGCTGTAATTTGCCCTCCATTGCGTCTTTCTTGTTGCGGCAATCAGCACAGAGGAAAGGGCCTTGCCATGGTTTCGAGCTAGTGGAGAAGATGGAACCTGCGTGAACTGATATGCCTTCGCTAGGGGCGAGGTCCACTTGGCAGATTGCGCAGGCAAAAAGCCCAGGTCTTGTGTGAGTAGATGATGATGGTGGATCGTTCCCTAGCCTGTGTGTGATATTTCAAAGCAAATGTCGGGCAATCAGAATGAGAGCAGATTAGCAAAGAGATGAGTAAAAATGGATGCATCAGTAAGAATTAAAAGCAGTATCGAAGAAAGTTTCTCTTATGAAGTCAGAATCTTTGATTGTACCAACTCTTTCATGCCTAGTAGCAGGTGGTTCTCAATAATGGAAAAGATTTCAGCCGAATAAACTGCAGCACTTACACCATCCAACATTTCAGCCGAATAAACTGCAGCACTTACACCATCCAACTCCCATGAGTTGGTGTGTACAGCAATGCTCTCTCAGCTCGAGAGCTAATTTTTATGGGTCAAAGAAACAAGATAAATACCCAACAAATTGTGGGCAGAGACCTGGTCAATACGCATCGGTATTTTATTATTATTTTAAATCCGAATTTAAATTGCGTAGCCGGTGGGATTCGAACCTGGTTGCTCATACCATGTGAAATTCTCTTTCACTATGCTAAAACTTCGAAGTTATAGAAGGGTTGAGGGATATTGCACTTATATTCTAAACATAACATAACTTGGTCTAAAGGAGGTAGAATTAGGTTTCTCAGTACAATTTTTTAGAGTTCTTAGGATTAAGCTTAGGAATTTGACATCCTTTACGCGATAGTGCGATACCTCAATAAGAAGCATGTCAACCACAGGAACAATGCAAGGTAAAACCATGCTAATAAGTAAATTCATTTTCAATGCACAATAATTTTCCAGCAAAGTTAGCTAAATAGTGCAGAGTCAAATAAGCACTGACCTTTCAGAAAGCATCGCTGAACCTTCTTCGAACAACTCTTCCACTATACCTACAGCAGCAAGATTCTTTGCGAGTTTACTTGTAGAATCTCTCGATCTTCTCCTGAAGAATGACTTGAGCTTGCTTATCTTTTTTGGCGGCGGTGGAGGTGCTACTACTGAATTATCAGGTGGGATTATATCAACAACAATGCAGGTCGTGTCATCTCTAAGTCCCCTCGTCCTTAATGCTTCCTACACCGAAAGATCAATAAGCTTACATGAGAATATAATTTGTTCTCATGAGTCATGTTTATGTCTAAAGATGCCTTTAGCACGTAAAAGTGATCCAGGACTCTCAAATAAGCAATACCACACGTAGCGTAAAAACATTGTTTCAAGCACAGAACGAAAGAACAAGGCACCGGTATCAATCATTCACCTTAACAACTTGTACAGCCGCAAGATCTGCAGGCAAACCACGGCAAGAGTTTGCAACCATCTCAGACGGCAGCGCATCCCAGATACCATCTGAAGCAATTATTAGCCTTCCACCGGAACTAGATAGCTGATAATGATAGAATTGAACTTTAAGTGAGAACGAAAAATTCCTGGTTCTTTCAAAAGAGAATCTGAATATTCCTTAATTCAAGGCAAATGAGAATTAGTATACCTTCACTTGCTTGACATATGGTACTGGAACTATGAATTCCCCAACATCCATATCCCCGATTGACCTTGAGAGGCACAGTCCCCCCGGCCAGCAACGAAGTGGTCCTATCTGCAAAATAAGCATCATAGTTGATGAAACAAGTTAATAATGCAAATGTTTCCTTCTTCTTTTCAATCTTTGTGAAGAAGTTAAAGTGTAATAAGACCATAAAAGCTGAAAAGTACTATCTATTTCCTCTTTGATTGTCCAGTACAAACTTATTCATCTTTTAGAAGCAATTAAATTTCAAATAAACAGGATACATGTATCCACATATAGGAGACTCTTTTCTTATCCCACATTTTTCTCTTGGTAAGATATTATACTTCAGCTTTTGAAAATACTTCAACAAAAGTCCAATAAAAGAAAACCCACCTCCCCACCACCGAAAATGCTGAGCCTCCCAACCTCACCACCACTTGCTTTCACGCGTTCTCTCCTGCTCGTAATATAACAAAAATAATCTGTCGAGCAATTATACCTAAGTGGAACTAAACAGAAAAGAGAGCTCAAAAAGAGAAAACTCCTCACTCTTCAGCATTCTCTTCTAGCCTATGATCAACAGTTAAGAGTGAAACAGTTCCGTCCTCAGATTCCAAAATGCAGCGAGAGTCGCCAACTGAAGCTACGGTGACAGTCCACCCATCAACAATCACAATAGTCGCAGTCGTCCCAGAAGTTTCTCCTACAAAAGTCGGTCAGGTTCATTCAATAAATAATGTACTAAATAACTGATATCGCTCAACTGATATTAGGAGAAGAGACGAAGAGAGAATTACTTCTACTCTGAAACTCTTTATCAGTCTTCACAAATCCAGCAACCAAGGCTCGAGGGAGAGCTTGAAGCCACTCTTCCCTGCTAAGCCCACGAGGAATAGCACCGAGCACATAGTTCAACAAGTTTTCCTTAGTAAATATTGCCGCAGCCTTCCCATTGTGCCCATCAAATACCTGAACATTTTAATCCATCAAACAAATTCCCAAATACAACTCCCAAGCAATGCTAAAAATTCTCACACTACTACCCTAATTACTTTCACTGCAAAATTACACACCAAAACATTGGCACCCATGTCATGGGGAGGGGGCATTTGTGCCTGCGTTGCGAAGTGGCAATGATAGTCAACGGTGGTCAAGCGAGGGGATGAGAACGAGAACTCAATCTGGATATGAAGATGTCAGATTGGTGGGTGCCTACGGTGTCTCAAATGGTGCTTGAAGTTGATGTATGGATCATTGCTGGAGGCGACAACGGTGTGGTTGAGAACGACGGCGAAAAAAAAAAGGTGTACAAGTGAAGGAATGGGAGAGAAGGAGCTCAAATTGGCACAAGAAAATTGTTTTGCTAATTCGGTTAAAACGCCGTGCGACTCGGAGGACATAAGACCTTTTGGCAAGGCCAAAAATCTTGCCGACTGGATGCTCCTACCCCTCCATGTCTAGCCCTTTACCTTAAGAAGAGGAGGGGAGGTATGCCCGCAGATCTGGCCGGTTTCTGGGGCTCCTATCGCTAACCTTGGAATCTCGACTCCTTCTCACGGGAGTGGTGGTACTCAGCATACCCCCTATCGTCGTACCCACTGGTCTACAGCTTCCCGCAAGGAGATGCATTTTTAGTACTGTTGGTACTGGACAAGCTCTAGGGGAATAATTTCTTTCTTATTTCGCAAGCACCTTTCTTTCCCATGACGACTAGGAACGGGCAAATAAAGAGTTCTGATTTCAGAGTTAAGAGTTCACCTAAACCCTTTCACAAGTGTGACTTAACCTCAATATTGGGGGGAAATAGCCAAGGCGCTTTGATTCCTTATAGGCAAAGACATGTCACTTTCATTCACCGGGCCTCTCTCCGAGACAGTGCACAGATCTTTATGTCTTTCGTTCGGAAATCCACCTTGGTGGAGAGCTCCCTTTCTTGATCTTTTTCTTTTAAGCGAAATGAGACTTTCATCCGAAGAATAGAGTTGGTTCCGCTTCACACGGCTCACAGGAAATGATTCAATACTGGCTGTTGAACAAGGGTCGTCTTTCGAGCCTCCGTTTGCCCGATCAGTAGGATTAGGTTTTGCTGTATTTTTTATTTGGTTAATTCTATACCCACTACCAAATCGACTACTTTTCTCTTACTACCTTATGTGGTACACTATTAGTGAAGGTTATTGTAGAGTAGGTGGTAGAAACATCTAATAGCAGTGTGCCACCTAAGATAATAAGAACAAAATAGTAGATTTGATAGTATGTGTAGCATTACCCTTTTTTATTTTTTGGTTGGGATGTATGAGTTTCAGGAGCAAGCTTGTTAGATTTTCTGAAATTCATAAGCATTATTTTTTGTTATATATTTTGTTCAATTCTTTTTAATTCAACGCAAGACTTTCAACCCATGTTTGACGATTGATTTATAAATATATATATTTAAAAATAAAAAAAAACAAAACAAAAACAAAAACAAAAACAAAAACGTTGGCACCCATTAACGAAATTGTCAAATCTAGTATACAAGAATCACAGCAACAAACATGACATATAATTCAAGAAACTCCTAAATTTAGAAACCCCCATAAATCTATCTATCTACAAGATGTAGAAAATCTTTTTTAAAAAAATCCACTTACAGCGAAAACGGAGAAAACGGATGAGGGATTGCCACAAACTCTCTGACAATCCAGCTTCACCATAGAGTAATCCTCCCCTTTCCTAGACTGAGCCGAAGTCCCGAAACGAACCCCCGGCCTCTCCATCTTCTCCGCCGTCAGCTCCCTACTGATCAGCGCCGCCAACGGCACCATTCTCTCCTCCTTTGATGCCATCTTCGAATCGATGAGACTCACTCACTCTAGAAGAAGGTGAATCATATCAGAATCGGAGTCTAGATCTGAATTATAGAAACAAAAAAAAACAAGAAACGCGGAATTAGTTGTTGGCACTGCCTAACCTTTACTCTCTCTAACTTCTAGGAAAGTTCCTGATGCGGTTTGTTTGTTTTTTGTTGGGGCAACAGGTGTGAGTTCTTTCAATTTGTATGATGGAACTCCCTACGCAGTAAGTACTGGCGTCGGTTCGACTCCGGATAGCGGGAGCGGCTCGGAAGAAGGAGCGCAAAGAGGCTTGGAAGAGAGGAAGGGTGTTCGGCTCGGATCCAGGAGCTCGGCTCGGTTGGGTCTTCTGTACCTGTACACGGCCTGGAAACACAGGGAGAAATCCCGGCGACAGGCCCTCTGAGAGACTGGGCAGCTAGGGTTCAGGTGGGGAGAGTTTTATTACCTTTTACGCAAAAGTGAGAAGGGGGTGGAGTATTTATAGGCAGAGGTAACGGATCTGGAGCCCTGACGGGCCGGGTCGGACCCGTTTGCCCATGGGCCTGAGCTGACTGAGGCCTATTAGATTGTAGCTAGCCTGATGATCATAGAGGGGGGATCCAGAGAAGATCAGAGGGCTGTGGTTGATGCTGCATAATTTATCCCATATCAGTTCTTTTTCTTGAATGACGGATAAAATTAATTAATTATTGAGGAAAAATAGCGAATATCTTATGGAGCATGGCTTAGAGGAAGTTTCTGTAGGACATGTGTTGTAGCCGTTGGATCAGGGGAGTGGCACGTATCTTAAAGGGGAAGGTTTGTTTGATGAAGATTGTGAGTGGATGCGGTAGGGAGTACTGATTATTAGATTTGTAATTGAGGATTAAGAGAGCCAACCCATCATGTTTGTAGACCATTTTCTCTGTTCTAATCTTTGCTTTTCAAAAAAAAATTATACCAGAATGACCCATTTTTTGAAAGTATTTACCGAAACGACCCAACTCGCTATCTGACCTCACCGCTATCTGAGATAGCGAGCGTATAGTTATGTGTTTGAAGAAAACATCAAGTATAGACTCGCTATCTGAGATAGCGAGTGTGTTTGTACTAAACTCGCTATCTCAGATAGTGAGTATATGGTTGTATAGATATTCCTTAATGGACCAACGCTATCTCAAATAGCAAGTGTGTTTATACCACACTCGCTAACTGGGATAGCAAGTATAAGGTGTTGAAGAAAATTTAGTGAATTTAAACTCGTTATCTCAGTTAGCGAGAACTTTTCTACTAAACTCGCTAACTGAGACAACGAGTGTCGATTAGGAAATTTTTATAGATGCTGTTTCGCTCTCCCTCACTTCTATCTTTCCATTATCTCTCTAACTCCGAAAGAAACCAAAAACGAACAAACCCTAGCCTCCTAGATTCATTATTTCAACACCAAAATCCGTCCAAAATTTTTTGAGATCCAATTCCTCGCTCACAACTCTCTCTACTCCCACTCTCAAAACCCTAAACCCATCATCGAAGATCCCGAATTGTTCAATATTCACGACCATAGATTCAAAGTTATTATTTGTATAACCTTTTATCTTGTACACTTAGGTAGATTAGCTTATGGTCTCATTTTTGTATAAATATGTATAGGTATGGATTATGATATTCCTATATGAATTTATTTTGGTGGTGAAATTATTCGTGGCACAAAGATAGGTTGTTGTTATAGTGCTGTTGATCCTGAGATAATTTGGGCACCCGTACAATTACAATGACAGAATTAGTCGAGACAAATTATGAGATTACTAATTGGGCTAGAGATCAATGGAATTTGAAAATTTTAGCTTGATATGCAACAGGTAAAGGTGAAGATGAATATTTTGTGACTGTGTCCGTAGCAAATGACAACGCTTTGAAGTCCATGATTAATAGAACAGTTGATCCAAATCATAGTTGATGCGCATTGGAATTATATATTCAGCAAATCCAAATTAGTAATGTCCAGCCACATGCTAATCTGAGTTCAAGCTTTGTGCGAGAAGTACCGACACATAAAATGAGTTCTAACCCAATTCAAACATCACATGCAATCCCACCCATCCCACAAGAAGACACATTCACAAATACAACAAGCTCGGATCTTACAGAAGTTGAGTTGCCATGTCTTTAATAACATCTCTAATGCCTTCAATAATGTTAATGTTCATGTTACTAGGAAGATGTCACAAAGTGCTAGAGTAAATCAAGTTCCACAAGAGTCGTCCGGTTCATAGAACATCGATGAATTGTACATTGAGCAGGAGTTTTAAAGTAAAGAATCGATCCAGCATGCGGTGAAGCTATACTCCATCAAGAAACATCAGGAATTTTTCACGTTGAAATCTACACCCACCGTATATACCGTGAAATATAAATTGACACCTAGGAAACGTACCATCGAGGAGATGGTACAAATTCCACCTGTCGTAAGTGAGGGCGGTTGCCCGTAGAGATTACGTGCAATCGTTGCAAAGGGTGGGACAAATTCGTGGTGAAGAAAATTGTAGGGCCGCATATATGTTTGAATCCCACATTGAATCAAGACCACCATAAAGTTAACGGTAAACTTGTATGCAATTTGATTGTGAATGTCGTTAAAGCTGAGATAGGAATAACACTGCCGGCCATCATTGAGATAGTCAAACTACAGTTCAATTATCAGATTTCGTATAGGAAGGCTTGTACTATTTTGGTTGTTTGAGTGTATGAATGCAAGGAAGAATGCTATGAGATTTGAGATTGAAATTGAGATGATATGAGATGTGAATTCTGAGATTTGATATTGAAATTGAGATGATATGAGATGTGACAATTTGTGAATTTTGAGATGGTTTCTGTGTTGAGTGTGTATACAGGGATGACCTTCAGAAGTTCACAAATAGTTTGCTAATATACCTAGGGTCGCTATCTCGACCCTAGTTCAAATAGGGTTGCTAACTGAGATAGCGACTGTCGTTATCCCCAATTATCCAGAGACTTTCAAGTCTCTGGAAGTTAGAAATTACCACAGTCGCTATCTCAGATAGTGATCCTGTTCGAACTAGGGTTGCATTCTCAATTAGCCACTGTTGGAAGTTCTTACTTCTAGAGACTTCCACAGACTTGAAAGTCTCTGGAAAATTGGGAATTATCACAGTCACTAACTCGATTAGTGACCCTAGTTCAAACAGGGTCGCTAACTGAGATAGCGACTGTGTTAATTTCTAACTTCCAGAGACTTGAAAATCTCTGGATAATTGAGGATAAGCACAGTCGCTATCTCAGTTAGCGACCCTAGTTCAAACAGGTCGGGCGCGTTTGGTTGAGAAGACGAGCAGGGCTCATTTGGTTGAGTAGACGGGCCGGGAACATTTGGTTGTTAAGACGGGCCGAGCTCATTTGGTTGGGAAGAAGGACCCGCCTCGACCTACATAGCATAAAAGGGGAAAACATCAATATAATATTTTGTGTTTTCCTTAAAATGAAAATGAAATTCATCGAATAAATATATCTTAAACTTACATTTGCATGTCGTCATCCACCACGACGACTAGATCCACCCGGAGGTTGACCGTAACATGTATGTGGGTCCCTGCGGTTACGTGGAGGTCTACTACTTGTTCCATCTTCATGAATAGCCCGGTTTCGTGGCATATTCAATAACAAAAAGTGTAACACCCCTTGTTAAAATATAATATATATATATGTATATAATGAAAGTAAAATAGTTGGCTGTTGGTGTTGGTCATAGCATTCTTGTAAATATAGTAAATATGTGATGTATGATGGGGGGCCCACCATGTTGTAAACAGCAAAAGCTTTGGCTTTGTGGCTGTTGACTTCGTCAGCATGGCCGACGTGGCTTCCGTGTGGGGGCCCACCTGCGCTGTGTTGCTCTTTGCTCTATGTTGATTTCGGAGAGAGAGAACATAGTAAAGTGCAATTAGTCCCATATCGGGATTGAGAAAAGAATATAATAATATATAAATGTAATTGCCTATGATCAAGAGTCACCAATCCGATTAACCACCTTTTGAGAGGCAGCCTGTAGTGGGCAGTTGTACTATACTATAAATAATTTTTCTAAATTGTATAAATTTTCTGAGCTAGGGGCAGGGGCGTTACAAAATGGATCCTACAAATTTGAGTGTATCTCGGTTTTAGATATATCAAAATTCTCAACAAAATTCTCAACAAAATGTTCATGAAGTTGGCCAAATTCTCAACAAAAACGCAAAAGTATGCCAAATTCTCAACAAAATTGTTTACATATAATGGATCAAAATTTAATCTCTTGTTTTTCTCTAAAACTTCTCTTAATAATATATGATTATGAACTATGCCCATCTAATTAAATTGCAGCATGTCCAGTGAATCTAAAATTTTTCCAATAGGTAGAAAACATCAAATTAGATGAAACAAATTCAAGACTGGCAATGTTGATGTTTCATTGAACAAATAACCAATTTAACAACAATTTAACCAACAAAACCTACCCCAATCCAACATGCTTATGAACAAGTTACACATATCATCACACAAAACACCATATAATCAACCAACATGCCTATGAATAAAACTTCTTATCAACAACTTACACATATATATAATTAATCAAATTAATCCACAAACAAAATTAACCCAAAATCTTCTTCTCTGTGATCAACACTGCTCTATTCTTCTTCTCTATGATCACATCTAATTGCAAACAAAATTAACTAACAAACAAAATTAACCCAAAATCTAATTGTAAACGTATGAAGACTTACCAAATAATAAATGAGTTCTTTTAGAAGGTAGATAACGAGGGTGAGAGGAATGCACCCACTTCCGCCACAATCGTATTCATTGTTCACGAAATCAACATAAATCGGGATCTGCGGTGTTCGATTTAGGATTTTGAGAGTGGGAGTAGAGTGGGTTGAGAGTGATGAAGTGAATTTGGGGAGATTTTGGACGGATTTTGTTGGGAAAGTCATCGATTTTGGAGGCTAGGGTTTGGGTTTCTTTTGGATTTGGGAGAAAGAGAGTGGGTTCGATGAAATGAGAGAGATCTGAGATAGCGAATCTATAAACTTTCCAATCTACACTCACTAACTGAGACAACAAGTCTAAGCTAAGGATATTGCAACACACTCGCTATCTCAGTTAGCGAATGGTACAAACACACTCGCTATTTGAGATAGCTAGTCTGAACTTAGTCTTTTTTCCATTTTTTCTTCCTAAGGGCGTGTTTGGGAACCCAAAAAACTAGGGAAAGGAATGGAATACTACGGATGGACCCATCTTATCCTATTCCACAGCCTGTTTGTTTTGAAGAAAAAAAATTAAAGGAAACAATTAAATGTCATTTCCTAGAGAAAGATTTGAGCCGAATTCTATTCCAGCTCCACCCCCTCGGAAAGCTGGGTAAAGGAATGGAAACAACTAATTTTTCTTCTCTATCCATCAAGAACTCAACCCTCTTCTCCAAATTTTGAGAGGGCTCTTCGTCCCCATCACCTCTCGAATGCAATGGCGAAAGAAAAAAATGGCTTCTGTTGGAGTATGCACAGTTTGTAAGTTTCGAATCAAAACGCCTAAGAAACCAAAACAAACGAAAAACGTAAAAATTATAGGAATCAATCAACTTAATTGGTTGAGTTATAATCTGAAGTTCTAAACCTTTTATTCGTTTACTCCATTGATGCGTATAAGAGCTGCTTCCAGGTAATTTATATTTAATGATTGAAAGGATCAAAATTGAACAAATCAAGAATGGAAAGTAACAATAGAATACAACAGTAGTCAACCTCCTTTATAGGCTGAAGTCAGATATATGTACAATTATTTATCATCTCATTTGTGCAGAGCTGCTTCCGTAAATAACCGTCTCTAAGCCAAGAATGCATCAATAGTTAGCGGAGCACAAACCTCTAGGATGAGCGTCGTGAACCCTTCATCAGAAAATCTTAATCGTCACTACACTTAGCTGCCGATCAAGTAGTCAGTGGCAATTTTTTTTATTAGAACAAGGTTAATCATTTTATTACTGTGATCAACTGCAACATGCCTAACTTGCGGTGTCAAGAACAGGATGAGTATAACTTCACCACAAAGATCATAATGCACAACCCACTAGAGCACCATGTGGACCAGCATTTTTCCTTCCTGTAAAGACAACATTAGAGAATACACTATCAAAATGAAAGCTAGTAACAAGCAACATGATCGAAATTAAGTCTTTCAATCTAAAAATACAATAATAATATGACTGATCTCCTATATTCACTTTAAGTTGTTGTTCCGTTTACCTCAGCCAATGGAACAGGTCAAGAGATAATGAGGAAAGTTAATGATTGTACCTGTTGATATGTTCTTGAAATATGTAAAATTGCTCAAAGAAGCTTGGGGTTTGGCTTGGACTGATTATGAAATAGCTCACAAAACTGATCGCAAACCTCTTTGTTGATCGGAACGTAGAGTGCTCTAGCTTGAGTTTGGAGGATAATGTCATAATTCATACTTTATGTTGTGGGAGTGTCAGAAGTATGTTTTCTCTCTTCAGGAAAACAGTTTTATTCATTACTCAACCCAAAATGCAAAATGTCAGAAGTATGTCCATGTACAAATGTTATAAAAATATTTTCAAAATGCCGTAATCCATAGTATTTCATTGTTTGCCAAACAAGACTAGGGAATAGAAACAAAAAAAGGTCAATTTCATTCCACCAGTTGCCAAACACACACAACTTATAAAGTTATTTCATCCATTTCCCTTTTTTTTCATTTCTCTCCATTCATTTTCATTTCATTCCTTTCCATTTCTCAACTTAAATATTTCCAAACAGACCCTAAGTATGGAGAAAAGCATAACTATACACTCGCTATCTCAGATAGCGATGAGATTTAAACCAAACTCGCTATCTAAGATAGAGTTAGTTGTTTTGGTAAATACTTTCGAAGGTGGGTCAGTTTCGTAGGTACTTTCAAAAAGTTTGTCATTTTATGTAAATCTTTTTATTCATCATTAGCTTTTAAATTGGATGACAGCTTGGAGTGCGCAATAAAAAGATGTTAATTTTTTAATTGGATGACAGCTGCAGGAGTGCCCAATTAGTACGATGAAGAGTACGAAATATTCTACGCCGTGGGTTATAAATTAACGACTTTACACGTCATTTTTTTTCCTTTTTCTAATATATATTCTATTCTATTTTATTTTATTTATAAGAAAAAATGTGGAGTATGACCACCCAATTTTATCAATAAGGTGTTAATAAAACAAACTCAGAATACTGAGCCAAGTACATAAACCTACAATACATGAAAGAAAATATAAATCATCCTTTAGCATGGGAGGTGGGACAACAGAATAGTACATACATGCTTCCACCAAAGTACAACAAAACTATCTAACTCTTCCAAACAAAAGTACAACAAAACAACTAACTCTCCCAACAAAACCTTGAGGTGGTGGGGATCTATCAGTAGTACCATCGGTCCAATCTCAACTTACTCGTTGTCGAACTGCTCTGCCTGGAAGACACTATAGTAGGTCTATGTACTTGGCAACCTTTTCTTAGCTTATAGTCTAACCATTCATGTTAGATGAGTTCTACGTATACACTTGTAAATTGCATTTTTTATCTAACAATCATGCATGAAAATATCCTGTTAGGAGAAAGTGTAAAATTTGGAATATGTCCTAAACATAAATTTATCCTATTAGGATAATGGATATATTAATGTTCATTAACTTCTTTAGTTTTTTTTGCTAGAAAAATGTTCATTAATTTATATAGAGTAAATGATTAGAAAAATAAATGAGCAAATTCGGATAGGGCTCGCGATTAGGGCTGCAATCGAGCTGGGCCGAGCCAAATACCTTCAGATTTGAGCTCGGCTCGTTTGCGAAATGAGCTCAGTTTTGAGCTCGAGCTCGGTTCGGGCCGTGTAAATCACCCTTGGGGGTTGAATAGAGAGATCGTGTGGAAATAAAATATAAAAGAATAAAGTAAAATAAATCAAAGTAATGCAAGAGAGACAAGAAAAGCAAACTCAGATGACGCAGCGATATAACGTGGTTCGACCCCCAGGTCTACGTCCACACCACCTACTTGTAGAATTTTTCGCTACAAGCGTTCCACTATCCTTAAAAAACTATTAGTACGGTGATTCTTGGATTCAGGCCGAGAGACCTATTACACCCACAGGACTTCTAGTCCAAATCTCATCAATCTCACCGAAGTGAAAATGAAAAGAAAATAAAATTCAAGATCGTTTGAGATCTTGACTAAAGAATACAACCAATTCGACGCTCACACTCGGATTGACTATCAAGAGATTAGTTCGAAGTAATTTTCTCAGAAGGAATAGGTGAAGAAAACACAGTGTATTCGTTCTATTTGATAGAAGAGGAAGTGTATCGATCAAAAGAGGCAACGATACTTTCCAAAAAGGATATACAGCCAAGTTGCGGTCGACCGGTCAAAATGTGCGATCGACCGTTCAGCTCTCTGGCGTAGCTAGAGACATGAAAGGTCGACCGTTGTTTTTACAAATAGAAGTTGTGGTCGATTGCGACGGTCGACCGGACCGTGGCTGTATAGATCGAATCCACTTTGTTTTCTTACCATAAACTCATCTCTCTTTAATCAATCAATTACAACAAATATCTCACGAAAATCATGCTAAAAATTCAGACTTGATAGATTGCTTGGAGGCCAATTAATTGAGAGCTCTTTCCTCTTTAGCTTATAGATGCAATCTCCTTTTATTTAATTGAGAGCTCTTTCTTCTTTAGCTTGTAGATGCAATCTCCCTTTGTTACTTTCCTTATTTATATGTTTGTGAATCTCTCTTGGATCTCTTTTTTATATTAATTAATCCTGAAAATCTGATACGCTAAATTCAAACTTATCAGTATATGTGAGCATGTTTTGTGCACACCAAATCAAAAGTCAACAGCCGAGCTTTGACCGAGCTCGAACCGAATAGCTCGCGAATAGCTTAATTCGTTTGCAGCCCTACTCGTGGTAACTCTTCAAGGACACTCCAATTATTATTGTGGTGAACATGTATTCTTGATTTCAAATGATTTTCAACTGCAGTAGGGCGCAGGGATTTGTACCGAAATGTTTGTTCATTAAGTAAATCATATTCTTGTGATTCCATGCTTTCGTAGGGACCTCAGGGCTGGCCAGGGTAAGCCCAACAAGCAAGCAGGTTTGGGCAGTTCTTTTTTCATTGGACAACAAATTTTTTTTAAGGTCCTATGTATGTATAATATATAAGGATAACAGAATTTGCTTCAAAAACTGCAAGGAGAAGCATGTTACTATGAACCAAATTGTAATCTAAATAATTTTAATTTTGCAAATGTAATTATATCGGTAGGATATTCTTACAATTATTTTAATTGACTTTATGTTGTAGTTCAAGATAAAAAGACAATGTAATCGTACTATTATCAATATATATATGTGTGTGTGTGTGTTTCTTTTTTTTATATATTATTATTAAAAATTACTAAGGGGCAACAAAACATGAGCTTGGATAGAGCACCCGGATCTCCGGGCCGGCCCTACGTAAGGTCTGTGGTTCAAAATCTGACATCGTTTTTTTATGGGTTTTATAACTATATAATAAAACACAAAGAAAGCTATCAAGTGACTCTCCTTCAATCCCCAAAAATCAAAGGCCAGATGTAACCTTACAAAACACATTTTCCCTCAAAAAGTTTCCCCCCAAAACAACTCATTTATTTATTTAATTTCTCCCTCTCTCTCTCTCTCTCTCTCTCTCTCTCTCTCTCTCTCTATATATATATATATATATATATATATATATATATATATATATATATATATATGGACTTTTATATCTCAATTTATAATTATTTTTCACCATAAACTAATGGAAACATGGACTTTTATTTACAACTAATTATTGTCATACTATTCAAACTTCAACTACATAATTGTTTTTTTTTTACGGGTACTACATAATTCTTGATTTACTGTTTGCAAGATTTTTCATATGCTGTATCGTTCTGAAGACGTGCCGTAGGCACGTGGCCACCGACCAATCTAGTGTGTGTGTGTGTCTATATGTATATGTGTGTGTGTGTGTGTCTCTCTCTCTCTCTCTCTCTCTCTCTCTCTCTCTCTCTCTCTCTCTATATATATATATATATATATATATATATATATTATTATTATTATTATTATTATTATTATTATTATTATTATTATTATTATTATTATTATTATTATTATTATTATTATTATTATTATATTATTATTATTATTATTATTATTATTATTATTATTATTATATTATTATTATTATTATTATTATTATTATTAAATTTAGATGTATAATATTATTATTATTATTAAATTTAGCTGAATCTTCTGTTGCATTATTATTAAATTTAGCTGTATAATAATATTATTATTATTAAATTTAGCTGAATCTTCTGTTGCATTATTATTAAATTTAGCTGTATAATAATATTATTATTATTAAATTTAGCTGAATCTTCTGTTGCATATATATATATATATATATATATATATATATATATAGAGAGAGAGAGAGAGAGAGAGAGAGAGAGAGAGAGAGAGAGAGAGAGAGAGAGAGTAAGTCTATTAAGAGCTGGGAAGCTGGGCTCCTTATCGGGAGCTGGAGATCTCAGCCATCCGATCGATCTTGATCGCGATCGAATGGCTGAGATCTATTGCCGCTTATCTTCAGATATGGTGAGGGGTAAAAGTGGTATACTCAATCGATTGAGTATACCCCTTATCTCTTATCTTCGAGAGCTCTCTTCTCTCTCGCTCTCTATCGTTCCGAACCCTAATATCTTCTCCCGCTCTCTCTCCCACTCTCTCTCCCACTCTCGAAGATCGCCCCGCTCTCTTCACAACCCTAATCGCTATCATCTCTTCTCTTCTCACGCTCTCAGTCCCGATCTCCATCTTCGAAACCCTAATCCACCTCTCTTCGAAACCCTAATCGAAGATAGCGAAGTCGAGCTCTTCTCTCCCGCTCTCTTTCTTCGTCACCTGTGTAAACCCAACTCTACGATCGACCGGATCTCCAGTCGCTTATCTTCAGATCTGTCGAGGGGTAAAAGGGGTATAATCGATCAGACCCCATCGGCGATAAGGGTTTCGATTTCTCGGCTCATTGGGTTCTGCCTCTCTCAGATTCTGGAGGGAAGTGTTTGACTCTCATAAGTGCTTTTATAATTTCTGTTTAATTTCTTGCATTTTCATTCGGTTTTGTTTGTAGGCAATGATGAGATTGATTTTGATATATATAAGTTGGTTACAAAATTTTTGGGCATTGAAATTATTGTTTTCAAGGGTATTTGGTTGTGTGCCATGATAATTATTCAAAGTTGAATACACATCTGGGGTATGAGCGGGAGAGTAGATGATGAAGAAATGAAAGTATGGTGTTTGAATGTCGAATGCCCTCAACACTTACCTTACATTTATGAGATTTGAGACTAGCTCAATTCACCAAATTTTTGGGCACCGATGAATCACAATGGTTTAGGCAGTGATGCAAAACACTTTATGATCAGAATAATTATTTCAATCCTGTTTTAAGTATTCTTAATTATATATCTATCATATCCTAGTTGGCGCGACACTCCAATGCAGCCCTACTTATGAATAGTGTTTTCTGAGCCTACTGGTTTTTTTTAGACTATGTATATTCATGAGTAAGTCTATTATGTGTGCTTGCTCGATTGAGTGTGAGAAGATAAGAGATAGGGGTTTTTGATTTTATCCCTTTTACCCCCAAACAATCTGAAGATAAGCGGTATCAAATATGAGTCATTCCATCGCGATCAATCGCGAACGAATGGCTAAAAACCCCCGCTCTGGATAAGGAATTCAGGTCCCAAGCTCTTAATAGACTTACTCTATATATATAACACAGTTGATGATAAGCTCCGAACAACACAAACAGAACATGAAGTATCAAATTTTGTCAGCTCAGAACAAACACAAACAGATCATGACACTATACAAAAAACTATATATTAGGCAGTGATGCAAAACACTTTATGATCTGAATAATTATTTCAATTTGTTGTATTTATTCTTGATTATATATCTATCATATCCTAGTTGGCACGGCACCCCAATGCAGCCATAGTTATGAATAGTGTGTTCTGAGCCTAATGGTTTAAAACCCCGGCTCATGATAAGGATTTCAGCTCCCAAACTCTTAACAGACTTACTCTATTTATATAAGACAGTTGATAATAAGCTCAAAACAACAGGAACAGAGCATGAAGTATCAAAATTTGTAAGCTCCAAACAACAGAAAACTATATTTTATAGTAACTGACGTTGGATGTGTATGTGTTGGGTACTCATCTAAGCCTTTTGGTCTTTGATTCTCTCCAACTGTTTGTTGGTGTAGGCCGTGATGCAAAACACTTTATGATCTGAATAATTATTTCAAGCTTGTCGTAATTATTCTTGATTATATATCTATCATATCCTAGTTGGCGCGGCACCCCAATGCAGCCCTAGTTATGAATAGTGTGTTCTGAGCCTACTGGTTTTATTTAAACCACATGTTCAGTGTCTGTTGTTCTGTTTGTGTTAGTTCTGAGCTTACAAATTTTGCATACTTCATGCTCTGTTTGTGTTGGTTCTGGACTGGCAAAATTGGTATACTTCATGCTCTGTTTGTGTTAGCTCTGGACTGGCAAAATTTGATACTTCATGTTCTGTTTGTGATATTTCTAAGCATACAAATTTTTCATACTTCATGCTCTGTTTGTGTTGGTTCTGAGCTTGCAAAATTTGTATACTTCATGCTATGTTTGTGTTAATTCTGAGCTGGCAAAATTTGATACTTCATGTTCTGTTTGTGTTAGTTCTGAGCTTACAAAATTTGACTGTGTTATTTATGAGGTTACAAAATTTTCATAGTTCATGCTCTGATTCCATTGGTTCTGCGCGAGGGCAAAATTTGGCACTTCGTGATCTGTTAGTGTTAGTTCTGACCTGGCAAAATTTTCATACTTCATGATCTGTTTGTGTTAGTTCTGAGCTTACAAAATTTTGATACTACATGATCTGTTTGTCTTAGTTCTGAGCGCTTGACAAAATTTGACACTTCATGATCAGTTAGTGTTAGTTCTGAGCTGGCAAAATTTGATACTTCATGCTATTTTTGTGTTGGTTCTGAGTGAGGGCAAAATTTTACACTTCATGATCTGTTTGTGTTAGTTCTGAGCTTACAAACTTTGACAATTCATGCTCTGTCTTTGTTTGTTACGAGCTTACAAATATTTGATACTTCACTATCTGTTTCTGTTTGTTCCCAAGCTACCTGTTTCTCAGTTTCTGTTTTTGCTGAGCCAACAAATTTTGAATTTGTCATGTTCAGCCGCTGTTTTTTTGAGCCTACCATATTTATTTCATGATTTTTTGTGTTCTGAGCCGACTATATTTTGTAATTATTTTGTATTTCCAAGTTTAATGAGCAATGTTTAATTTTGATTTCAGGTTGATTTCAGCATGAAGTGCTTCTTGGAGTTATTGAATACTGGACTACGCGAAAAGTTGATATTTGGAGCAAACTTAAATGTACTAGTACGAATACTAGTACGAATATTATCAAAGCATAATTTAAGCGCTAAAAATATAACAACAAACTAGAAGCATTTATAAAGGAAATAAAATTTGAATTCGAGATGAGAAATCGAAACCCTTGTCGCAGTTTGGGTTTTCCGTCGGAGAGAGAGAACGAACTTGTAAGTGCTCTTCTTTGGTGCTGCGACGACAAGGCCGATGGGGTCTGATCGATTATACCCCTTTTACCCCTCGACAGATCTGAAGATAAGTGACTGGAGATCCGGTCGATCGTGGAGTTGGGTTTACACAGGTGACGAAGAAAGAGAGCGGGAGAGAAGAGCTCGACTTCGCTATCTTCGATTAGGGTTTCGAAGATGGAGATCGGGACTGAGAGCGTGAGAAGAGAAGAGATGATAGCGATTAGGGTTGTGAAGAGAGCGGGGCGATCTTCGAGAGCGGGAGAAGATATTAGGGTTTGGAACGATAAAGAACGGGAGAGAAGAGAGCTCTCGAAGATAAGAGATAAGGGGTATACTCAATCGATTGAGTATACCACTTTTACCCCTCACCTTATCTGAAGATAAGCGGCAATAGATCTCAGCCGTCCGATCGCGATCAAGATCGATCGGATGGCTGAGATCTCCAGCTCCCGATAAGGAGCCCAGCTTTCCAGCTCTTAATAGATTTACTCTCTCCCTCTCTATATATATATAATAATAATAATAATAATAATAATAATAATATATTATTATTATTATATTAATTTAGCAGAATCTTCTGTTGCAGATTACCCACTTACAATGATTTTCAACTGTAGTGATGCACAGAGATTTAGAATCTCTCAGTTGAGGATTGTTTCATTTATAACTACTAGTAATTTGCACGTGCGATGCACGTCTTAATAAATATAGTTTTTTAAAATAAAAATTTAGACATAATCTGGGTTTGAACTTAGAACCTCCTTTATAATAGTTATGCACGTGTATTGCACGGGTTGGTAGATTAACAAAACATTTACAAATGACACTAAGGTCTTCTCCCATCATAAGATTAGAAATAGTGGGGGTATATGCTAATTTTCACATTTTAAATGGGGACATTTGCTAAAATATCCCTTTTTTAGAAGCTGCACGTGCATCACACGGATATGTTTGGCGGATTTAGTTTGCCGTATATTGTACGTGTTTACTCAGTTACAAAATTAGAGTTTGTTTGTTTGCAACCCAACCCTCTCATTAAAATAATAGAGATATAATTAGAATACAAGTAAAATTTATCTCAAACCTTCTACAACTTGGAAGAGACTTTCACAATAATAACTCTTCACGGAGCTGGATGGAATTATTGTGTTGGTCAAAGAGGTATCTTCAAGCAACTATTTCTACATTAGTTACATTAGTATTAAATTTGATTGAATACAAGTATAATTTATGCCAACTTTTTTACAACCTCGAAGTTCTATCTTAATGGCAGAGACTTCACAATAATAACTCTTCAAGGAGTTAGATGGAATTATTGTGTTGGTCAGAGAGGTATCTTCATGCAACTATTTCTACATTAGAATTAAATTTGATGTTTGAATCTTCTGTTGTGATGTAAATTACCGACTTACGATGATTTTCAACTGCAGTACATGATCGGTGCACCGCTGCTATTTTTTTTTTATCGTAAAAGGTTGGCAATTGTCCCTCCCGTGTTTCATTAAAAAGTTTAACAAAACAAACAACTAAAAATAAGGCTTATGAAGTTCAGATCCCAACAGGCTGGGTTGTGCACAGCTGCAATGAAGTTTTTGTAGTCAATTAATTCCAATGGAGCATCATAACAGGTATATTAGCATTTCTTGTTACTAAACTTCTGTTCCTAGTCTTTAGTATTAAATGCCAGATTACGAGCATTATACTGTAGCATATTCTTCTTTTGTTTTTGGGGATGAAATCTGTGTATTCTTCAGAGGAGATGTCAGATGCATTGCTTTATTTATGAGATTATTAGCAAAGTGGTAGTACTGCCTGAAATTTTGCATGAATTCTTCTATAAATTCATGCTATAAATTTGCTCGAAAGGTAAATTTTTTTGCAACTTGTTTTTTTTTTATCTTCTTTCCTAACCTTGTAAAATATTTACTTTTTTCGGTGTGGCCTATATCTTGGGATCTCGGGGCGTGACAGAGGATGCTTTTAAAATGACAAAAATGACTACATACAATGTTAGAATATAAGTGCAATTTTTCTCAATCCTTCTATAACTTTAAAGTTTTAGTTTAATTGCATGGAATTTCACCTGGTATCAGAGCAACTCAGGTTCGAATCTCACTGGCTACGCAATTCAAATGAGGGTTTTTAAAAAAAATACTGCTGCGTATTGTTCAGGTCTCGGCCCACAATTTGTTGGGTATTTATCTCGTTTGTTTGGCTCCATAAACAAATGGGCTCTCGACCTGAAGGGGCGTATGTCCGTTTTCTGCAGGTAATTAAAAGCGAGTCTAAGTGGAAGCAGCTGGGTGCCTACCGGAAAGGAAAGCAGACCTTTTGATCTTTCGTTACAGAAACTCCTCAATGGCAGGGGCGGATGTAGCTTGGGCTCGGGGGGGGGGGGAGGCACGGACCTCACTGAAAAAAAACTACAGTGTAATTTTTTTTTATATAAGCATTATAGGAACCCAGTGAACTAAAAGAAAGGAACCCACTCAAAATTAATTAGCAACCCATATCTCTATAAGGACCCCACTGAACTAAATTCCTGGATCCGCCACTGCTCAATGGCAGTAAATGAGCTTTGGACGAGGTCGTACTCAATATGGTAACTACTGGAACTTAGCTTTTAGCTTTTGTGGCTGGTACTGGAAATAGCTCTAGTGGCCAGAGAGCGAGTGAGTTAGTTCTGGTCTTCAAGCTTTAATCTAGAGAAAGCAAATCTATTTAACTTAATCGTACGAGTATTTTTTACATGCAACACACATTTTGATAAGAGTTTGAGAATTGTTTATTCGTTATTTTTCATGTCCATTCCAAATTTTTTTTTAAAAAAAATGGACGGATGATTTCCCATCCCGGGATTTTTATAAAAAAAATTTTAAAAAATATAGCGACGGTAAATCATCCTTCGTCCGTTTAATTTAATGTTTCAAAAAAAAAATAAGGGACGAAAGATTTCTTTCAACTGACGATTAAAATAGTGGGAAAAGTCAAAATTTGGGTTACAAGTCAAAATTTGGGTTACAACGACTGGAAAAGTCAAAATTTGGGTAACAACAACTGCAACGCAAACTCAATTTTTTTCTTCTTCTAAATGCCAAATATCCAAAATTTGGATTGCTCTTAAGCGAGTTGAATTTGAACATGAGCTGATCTTATTTTTGAATATCCATTATCTTTTACAACGGGAAGTATGTTCAATTGTTCATTTATCTACTTGAGCATAAGCAATAATAAATTGTGTACTGAGTTTATAATTCAATAATCAATAATAAATTCAATAATTTTATGAGTACTTAAAAAAAAAAATTTACATAGAACCCCTGAGTTAATACTCGTCACTCTTAAAAACTCAGTTTCACTCAGGGATAGTACCAAGCACCGGCCGCCACGCCCTCGGCATCATCATCCTGTTCCGCAACCCAGCCGGTCCAAACCTCCGGCGCCCTCTCCTAACCGGACCGGCATTCGCCTGTCGAGCGACTCTCTCTGTATTAATCCCAACCGTATGTTCCCCATGGGACTTCTGATGCGGTTGCATTAACAAATCCCTCAACTGCAATCGCTGCTGTTTCTTCTCATCGGCTGAACCGGTCCGATCATCGGTCTGGCTCGTGGAGCGGCTGAGAAGCCCTCCGAGACTCGGACGACATCTTGTTGGCGAGGGAGGTTTTCTCGAGGGGCTTTGTGCACTTGTGCATTGGGTTGTTAGTAGCTTGAATCTAAACCGTGTTGCCATTTTTCTCTTTGGAATTTGTTTGTGATAACTAACTGCTTCTCTTTTTATACATGGACGGTATCTTTTTTGGGAGGACGTTGGGCTGTGAATCTTGTGAGATTCCGAGGTCTACGAGGTACTCTGTCTCCTCCTCTTTTTCTTATAAGCCCCTGCCTATATCATATTTTGCATAAATGGATTTTCGCTGTTTTTTTTATAATGTTCTTTTGTTCATATTAAAGTAAATATCAAAATGATCGAATAATTACTACTGGGTGTAACATGGTTGCTAATTGTTTATATTTTGAAAAGTTTTAAGAATATTTATCGTGCATAAAAACTAGTTAAACCTGTTCTTAGCCCGTGTTTATTTTTTGTTACTGTGTTGAAGTCCCAGGTTTGTCTCCGTTGGTGGGTGCTTAAGGCGTTTGCTTAGCCAGCTCTTTGCGACCATCATGTTGCATCTACATTCTTTGGTTGCCTCGATTTGGTTCCGCGTTGTTTCCTGTTCTTGTTGTGTGGGTAGCGGCTTTGCTAGCCCTGGATTCGGTTTCGCAGATGCTGCTGGCCGTTTGCAGTGTTTATTGCGTTTGTGTCGTCGGAATGCATCGCGTTCCCTTACCTAAGTTTCGGGCTCTCTTGTATGCAGTGAGCTATCTCCTCCGCTTGTTGTTTCTTGAGGGTTCATCTCGTCGTCCAGTCGCTCCACTTTTCTTTTTCATTGCTCGGTTGTGGCTTTTTGATGCGCTTGTCTGAGTTCTACCTTTAGAGCATCTGTAGTCGTTAGCTATTTATGGATAATATGCATATTATCCATAAAAAGTCGCTGCAGTCGTTAGCTATTTATCCATATTTTGGATAAATCGCTACAGTAGATTGCCATATTTAGCAATCCGCATAGACGATATGCATATTTGGCGCACGGCACATCATGTGCCGTCCCAAAAAAAAAATTATTTTTTTTTCGTCGGACGGCACATAATGTGCCGTCTGTTGATTTTTTATTTTTTTCCCAATTAAAATAATCCCGTAAAATAATCCCGCTCCCCAAATCCTCGGACGGCACATGATGTGCCGTCCGGTGGATTTTGTAATTTTTAAATTTTTTTGGCAATTTTTAAAAATGTTTTTATAATTTTTTGATTTTTTTTGCAATTTTTGAAATGTTTTTGCAATTTTTATAATTTTTTTGCAATAACTGGAATGTTTTTGTAATTTCTAAAAAGTGGAAAAGGACAAAAACCCAATCAAAAGCAACTCCTGGACGGCACATCATGTGCCGTCCGGAATTTTAGTTGATTTTTTTTTTTTTTTTTTCCTTTTCTTCTCCGTGCTTTCGGCGGATATTTTATTATTTTTTTTTATCAG
Organism: Hemerocallis citrina; assembly: GCA_017893485.1. Lineage (NCBI taxonomy): Eukaryota > Viridiplantae > Streptophyta > Magnoliopsida > Asparagales > Asphodelaceae > Hemerocallis > Hemerocallis citrina. The sequence continues at coordinate 255,085 of JACEHZ010000608.1, read as the reverse complement.
ACGGCACATCATGTGCCGTCCGTTAATATTTTAATATAAATTGCTAAAAAATAGCTTAGCACGACTGCAGCAAAAATGCGATTTCTATTTCTATTTATCCATATATGGATATTTTACATTACAACGACTACAGATGCTCTTAGGTGGCCTGCTTGGTTGTTGCCTTTTCTGAGCTGATCTTCATTTGACTTCTTTACTTGTAATTTTGTTGTTATTTTTCAGGCAATGTCCTTAATTGCCTTTTACATTTAACTTGTTTATTTTTCCTTCTGTTTTCTTTTTTATGCTTGTGTAAAATTGGTTCGTCTTGTAGACTGTCTTATTATTTATATATTGGGCTGGAATCTGTCGATTCCATCCACGTTTTCAAAAAAAAAAAAAAAAATAGTTAAACCTAGTTTTGTTTCTAACTGCACCAAACACCAATTATAAAGCTTTGAGTTTGAAAGGATGAGGATTTGGAAGCCTGAATGAATTATTTTCATAACCACGTTTGCTTGTTACTTTGCTGAAAACGGTATGTAAAATTTGTTTGTTTGAGTTAACTTAAATAAATTTTGATCATATTATTGGTCTTAACAAGATATTTTTAAGACTGAAATTGATTGGCAATGAGTACATAAATGCAGGTACCTAACTGCAAAAATGGGTTTGAAGTTTGTACTATATAGATGGACTGGCTTGTTTGTGCAGGTTCGCAGGAATGCGCCACTTGGGATGACGAGAAAGAGTGGGAGATGAAAGCCAACACTACGCAAATGTGCAGCTTGTACTCGCTTCAGCTTCTCCGACATTAGTTAAAAGACAAGAGCCGACAAACATATACATTGTTTCACTTGTAACAGAGAGGTGGATTTTTATATGTAAGGAATCCTGGGACTTTGGAAGTACCGGAAATTATTCTATAATATATTATGCTAAACCACTTTGGGTTCAAGAACTTTTCTCCTTTTTTCTGTTTAAAATATAAAAAAATTGAGAGCAAAAGTAGAATGCAACCATCACACTCTTTCTCCATCTGAATTTTGAATTAGAATCGTATCACTTAATCAAAATTTAAAAATCGTGCATTATTATATAGATGTTATTATATTATTATTTTAAAAAAAAGTTTTATTATTTTCGTATTTTTAAAAAATTGTGCAATAATGCACGGGTTATACTACATATTATATTATATTATATTATATAAGTTTGTGCAATATTAACAGAATGGACTCGACTTATGCAAGGTCCAGTGTAGACTGCAGTGGAGAGCAGAAAGCGGAGCAAAACATGAAGCCAGGGCTTAAAGACTTTCAAGATTTCAGTAGCAAACGATAAAGATATGTCTACACAATACTCAACCTCTCCTATTCCAACTCTTAAACTTCCTAGTCTCCTCCTATTTCGAGTGTTAATCTTCCTACTCTAAACACTATTAGAAGTGGATTAGAGACACTTGACCTACCTTCCCGTATGCCTATATATTTCAACTTGCTATTGATGTAATGTATGTACATAATTCCTATCTTTCTATAATATTCTTAATGTACACAATTCTGTAATTCAATCATTCTCTATATGGTATCAGAGATCCAAATACTAGTCTTGCAGCCATTAAAAATAAATAAATCCTAATCCTCCTCCCTCCACATTCTGCAGTTCCTCCACCATACCCGATCCCAAATCCTAAAGTCGGACTCCATCCCAACGTCGACCTAGCCGAACTCCATCCCGATGTCGACCTAGCCATAGCTGTCCCTTCCTCCCAACCATACAAACCCACTGCCTCCAGATCCAAACCCGAGCCAACTCATTCCCTCCAAAATTTTCCTGACCATCTTTCTATTTATCAAATTTAATGAGATTTTTTTTTTCTTTTGGGCTTTGGCTTCGATGAGGAATTGAGGATAAGAAGGTGGAGAGAGGGGGTATCGATGGTAAATAATTGGAAAATGATTGAAGGAGTGTAAGAGTCCGCCTGGCCTTGAGATGGGGAGAGATAGGTGTGTTAGAGTGCTTGTTTGTTTGTTTACTAAAATATAGCATTTTATTTAGAAATGTTATTATTGATCACTTTCAACAGCATTAACACTTAAATGTTATAATAAATTCGCTATAGAAAGCCATCTATGTTGTAGTGGTTTGTTTGTTTGTTTGTTAGTGCTTAGTTTCTTGTGCTTTAGAACTATCCAGTAGTACTGGTAGTGGAAGTGTTTATTTATGTGCATTGTAACTTGTTCATGATTGTTGGAGGTTTTTGTACGATTGTATATTTAAAAAGTTAAAAAAGTTTAAAAAATTTAAAAAAAATTAAAAAACTACCAAAAACCCAAAAAATTTAAAAAATTTTGAAATTTTAAAATTTTAAAAAATTTTGAAAATTTTGAAAATTTTAAATTTAAAAATTTAAAAAAATTTTAAAATTTTAAATTGTAAAATTTTAAAATTTTAAATTTTGAAAATTTAAAAAAAAAAAAAAAAAACTTGCAAGTTCTTCTGTTTCTCCAATCGTTGTCTCATGCATCGTCACTGGGCGCCACTACTTCTATTACTTCATGCCGAAAAGCACTAGTCGTCCCATGCCCCGTCACTGAGTGCCACTACTTCTATTACTTCCTGCCGAAGAGCACTACTTCTTGTACTTCCTGCCGAAGAGCACTACTTCTACTACTTCCTGTCGAAGAGCATTACTTGTGCCATCAAGCGCCGTCCTTGCGACATCGTGCGTCGTTCCTGCGCCATCAGCATTGTCTCTGCACCATCATGCATCATCCCTTGCACCATCGAGCATCGTCTGCCATTACTGAGCGCCATTATTTCTACTACTTCCTGCCAAAGAGAACTACTTGCGCCATCGAGCGTCTTTCCTGTGCCATCGTGTGGCGTCCTTGCACCATCACTGAGTGCCACTATTTATACTACTTCCTGCCGAAGAGAACTGCTTGCGCCATCGAGCACTGTCCTCTACGCCATTGAGCACCGTCCTTGCACCATCGAGCGTCGTCCCTACCTCACCATTCTCGCTTCCAACAATTAGCGTACAAGATTGGAATCACCTCACGACACTTTATCTTGCAGGGACATGATAAAGATACGTTTATACAATACTCAACCTCTCTTATTCCAACTCTTAAACTTCCTAGGCTCCTCTTATTCCAACTGTTAATCTTCCTACTATAAACACCTTTCCAATGCCCACCACACTCTTCATATTCTTGTCCATTCCTATTCTTGACCATTCCTATTCAAACTCCTTTTTTTTATCGTTAAAAGGTGAGCTAAAAGCCCCCCCAACATTTTATTAAAGATAACTTAACAAAACATACAACAAAAAATAAGGTTTATGCAGTTCAGGAAACCCAACATGGGTCCTAAAGCTCATACACCCCAACCAACAAACAAAAAATACAACAAAACCTAATCATACTGGTCGTCTGACATCACCACAATAAGTTTTTCATACAATTTAGCTCATTCTCTAGCTTGTACTCTGTTTGTCCTTGCCGTCACTCGCAACCTCCCGCTGTCGCCCCTAGCAGTGTCCCATACGTCAACTTCAAGCACCATACCTACCAATTTTACATACTCATGTCCAAATTGTGACATTGTTATTATACCCTCGATTGACCACCGTTGACTATCACCGCCACCTCACAACGGAAGCTGTCGTCACTCCCTACGGCTCTACAAACGCCTCCAACCCCCCTGACATGAGAGAGACCATGGGCACCCCTCACTTTGATATGAAAATGATCGTAGTTGAACCCAAACTATAAACTCACTCGATTACCGTCGCCCCACACCAACTAGGATTCATTTTCTTGCTAATTGTAGGTAGGTTGTAGTTTGTATATTTAGGGGAAATGATCATTTGAATATAGGGGACGGCCACCGACCTCTAACTCTGGTTAGAATTTCACAAAAAATTTTGAAGTTCCTGTAACGCCCCGAATCCCAAAACAACTGAATTCGAGAGTTCTACAGGATCTTTTCACTTCTTTCGTACAATTTTACAAGGAATTTAAAACTTTTATTTCAACAATAATTACATCAGAGTCTTTTACATCAATAAGCAGCAGAATCAATAAAATACAACAATAATGAATGTACAATTGTTACAACTTTAATATTTAAGTAATCAACAGCATCAATTCTCTTTATATCTTTGTGTAACTCCATAACCTGCATATAAACTGTGGGCGCGTCAGTTGCTTACAACTGACGAAATATTATACACGGCCATCCTCTCTATGCCGGAAACAGTATAACGATTCTCAAATGCTTTAGCAAACACAAACTTGATCACAAACAAAGCTACAAAAGGGACTATCCTGTTGATGTCGTGTGGTGCGGTGCACTTAGTCCTTAATGCAGTTGTTTATATTATATGACACTAATGCACACTTGTTCGGATTCTATGCATCCTATACTACATAGGTCCGAGGGCAAGCCTCTTATTCGTCTTCATTATTGTAGGGTTCAATCCCTCGCCATGACTTAATCTACTACTGTAACTACGGTGAGTATCCTAGATGGTCTATGAGTACAAGCACGTATCCTGGACCCTGGAGGGGAATTCCGCGCCATGTCTTGACTCATCAAGCATGCATTCTGCGGTAATTCAGCCTCCTCCCTGAACACGATCCTCTTGCAGTCACCAAAATATTCCACAAGCGTGGCTAAAGTCCGATCATTACTGAGTTGCGCCCGCGCCATGTCTTGACTCATCAAGCATGCATTCTGCGGCTCACACACCCGCACCGTAAACTCTAGTTCTCATACTCATGTTTTTCTCTCACTTTCATCACATCTCCACTATGTATCTACCTGTAATTTCAGCAAGTGTCATAGACGTTCCATGATCACAAGCACGTGTCCAAGACCCTGGAGGGAAACCTCGCGCCATGTCTTGACTCATCAAGCATGCATTCTGCGATAGTTCAGCCTCCTCCCTGAACACAATCCTCTTGTAGTCACCAAAACATCCCACAAGCGTCGCCAAGATCCCGATCATTCTGGAGTATATTGCCCACGCCATGTCTTGACTCATCAAGCATGCATTCTGTGGATCACATCCGCATCGTAGACCCTAGGCTCCCATACTTATGTTTTTCTCTTACTTTCATTACAGCCTTACAATGTATTAATTATTAGAATCATGAATAAAATCAAAGCTCTAGAGTTAGCCTCTCCACTCAACCGGACTTATTTATTCATTACAATACCTGACCAACCTTGGTCTTTCAAATTCTCATTTCATTTCATTTCATTGCCGGGGGAGACTTAGCTACTCTTTAGTTTCAATTTCCCATTCACAATTTCCAATTGAGCATTTCCAGCTCATAATTCATTTTAGAGTCTCACAGACTTTCTTTATCATGATCTTAGCCTTTCATATTCATTTAATTCTCAATTCAAATCTATGATTCATCTCATGTAAATTCTCAATTCAACTACGATTCATTTCATATAAATTTATGCAACAACAAATAGAGTTTACCAATATCCAGATTCACAATCTGTACCCCAAACAATTCACAAGATTTTAGATATATCAAAAGCACTCTGGACAGTCGACTGGGAACTCTTCCAGTCGACTTGTTCAGTCAAAACCAGTTATTCATCACCACTCGGGAGAGTCGACTACTGCACATGGCAGTCGGCTGTTCCGCAGTGTTCCACTTCAATTTAATTTCTTTGTCAATTTCATCTTCCATAACCTTGCGTGCATTCCACAATAAAACTCAATCAAATCTTAATAATCGTAAAATCTCATATTCAAACTTATTTAACTTTCATTTGTCAAAATCAATTTCAAACTCAAAACCAAATAAACAGTTCGGTTCAGTCGACTGGTGGCAGTATTAGTCGACTGTCCCGCAAATATCTTGAAAACTCAACATCAAATTTATGACAGCAGCAGTCGACTGTAACTGTATTCAGTCGACTGTCCCGCTGATGAAAACCAACTTTTTAACACTTACCAGTCGACTGTGGAAGTAATCAGTCGACTGTCAAATCCACAATTTGCAACTTTGCATACATTTTCGACCTTTGAATCGATTTGTACTTCCATATACAAATTATAATTTATTTCCAGAATATATCCCTTTTTAAAACATTATCATATATATTACCAATTCCCAAGTTCTCTTTTTCCCAATCAAAAATGCATTAAAACATATTTTCCAAATAAACTACCTTCTTTTATCAAAATTTACTTTACAAAAAATCTCTATACTTGTATAAATAACATTTTGAGGTTATAAATCATACTTTTTGCCACATTTCGCATTATTCCAATAATGTCTCAATATGCATCAATTTCATACAATCACTTCATTTCTAGCAATTCAACTAGCAATCGTAACAAGCATAGCAATTTGCATTTACCATAATCAATTTCATGCAATCAATTCAATTTCAACCAAGTAAATCACATATCATCTATCATGCAAATTATATTCCTAAATTAGAAAGCATTTAAGAAACACCCACCTAAATTGAAGATTTGTTACCCAAATGAACTCCTAGAATTAGGAGCTCCTAAAGAAAGCTCCAATTGCAACTCCTCGAAATCCGTGCACCAAGGCAAGCCTCCCACTCCATTCCAATTTCGGCAAGCATCCATCAAGAGCATCCCCATCTCCATTCGGCAATCAACAAGAACAACTCCCCATCTTCCTTCATGTACACATACTATGTATGTACATATATATACATTAGTATATGTATATAGACAAGTGGAATGGTGATAAAATGGAGGAATGGACAGAGCTTATGCTGTTTTGGGTTGTCTCGGATTGGCAAGAGAGAAGGGAGAAAAGAGATGAGAGAAAGAGAGGCTAAGAGTGCATTTTTATAAGAAAGCTAATGGGTAGTTAGTATAACTACCTCCACATGAACACCACTAACCCATTATAAATTTTGTAACTTACTTTCCCTCTTGTTTCAAAATTGAAACTCCAGATTTTCCCTCCTCTCTAATCAGCCCGGTCCCCCAAAAATTGTGTGCACATCGCACGTGTGCACGTGCACGTGCTTTGTGTACAAAAACAATTTATTTATTTAATCCTTTAAAAATAATTATCTATATATGTAATTGTTGCCGCTAATTTCGGTGTGGGGGCAAACAGATGAATTTGTGAGTTCGTGGAAAACCTGAATAGCAAACGCCTAACCTGTTCCGCCGGAGCTTGACCGTTGACTCCCGCCGTTCACCTGCAAGGAAGTGCGAGACACCGGGGTTGATCCCGGCGACGCACCCTCCGACGCTCAAGTCAGTAATCCAGAAATGATTATGAAAGAGCGTTTAACTAGAAAAAGATTGATTACCTCTTAATGGAGATGGGTGAGGGGTATTTATAGGCGTCTTAGGGACTGGTTTTAGGAATGTAATCCCCGTGATTAGATAAGGAATATTCCCCGTAATCAGATAAGGCATGTAATCTGATAAGGTATATCCCATATAATCAGTTAAGGAATTTAATCCCTAATCCCCAGTGAAAAGATAGCTGTGAATCATGGCCGTTGATTTAGATCTAATCAGGGACCTTGATTGTATCTTGTCGGATCGGGTTGGTAGCGAGTTGAAACTCGTACCCAGCTGATGTGGATCCGTTTGCGGGTTATTGGATCTGTGAGAAGGAGACCCAGTACCCGCTTCGGACCCATTTGCATGTGAAATTACCGTTTTGCCCCTGAGCTTTAAGATTCGAGTCCGATGTGAACGGTCCCGATTTAATCCTATTTTTTAGCCATATCACGAGCCCCCCACTCCTAAAGACTGAGTGTAATCAGCCTTTGAGGAGTAGTTTAACTGTTCTAATGGCGTACGGGATTTTATCGGTGTTCTTAAGGGAGTTTGGAATCTTGCTCGGGGTGTAACAGTGTTATTATGGGCTTGTAAAATGCCCAAAAATATTCTCAGAATTTTCTGGATTTTTGGTGATTTTTCCAGATTTTTCTGAATTTTTTCTCATTTTTTTGAATTTTTTATTCATTTTCCGAATTAAATAATTAATTATCTAAAATATTAATTAATTATTCTAATTTAATAATTATTTTTTCAGAATTTAAAAATAATTTTTTCTGAATTAATAATTAATTTTAGAATTTTTAATTAATTTTTTCGATTTTTAAATATTTTTTTCGGATTTTTTAAATAAAAAAAACAATTAAATAAATAAATAAATAATTTAAATATTACCTGGACACGTGGCAGATTTCTGGCCGTCCATCATGACCAGATGAGCACGCATCGTGAGGCAGATCGTGATCTGGACACGTGGCGCGTTTCTGGCCGTCCATCATGATCAGATCAGCGCGCATCGTGAGGCAGATCACGATCGGGACACGTGGTGCGTTCCTGAGCGTCGATCGTGTCGCGACACGAATTTTGGAACGATCGGACGGATCGTGTGGCCCGGACTCTTTTTTTCTCCAAATACGAGTTCGGCACTTCGGCGCTTCGGCGAAGTCACCCCGGCTAGTTGAGATGTCGCCACGTGGACCGCCACGTGGCCTTTTTTTTTTTTTTTTTTTTTTTTTTTTTTTTTAATATTTTTTCTGTTTCTCCGCCGCTTCTTTCTTTGCTGCTTCCGCTGCTTCTTCTTCTTTCTTTCTTCTTCATTTCCTTCTTTTTCTTTGCTGCTTCCGCTGCTTCTTCTTCGGCTCTTCACCGCTCCGCTTCGTCTCCTCCCTTCGGCGCACCTTCAACGACGAGGGGAGCTCGACGTCGGTAGCGGGGAGGAGCTCAGTGGAGAGGAGGCCTCGGAGCTCGCTCGTGGAGAGCTCGGAGCTTGCCTCTCCGAGGGTAGTTCGACGCGGCATTGGGGAGAGCTCGGTGAGCGGCGAGCTCGTTGACGGGGCTGTGGTCGACTTCGGTGAGGGAAACTCGGCTCGGCCTTGTGGATAGCTCGGAGCGCGGCGAACTCGTCGAAGGAGATGGGCGAACACTCTGGGTGGTTCGGACCTCGTCGACGAGAGCTCGTTCGAGGGAGCTCGAAGAAGGAGATGATGGAGCTCGGAAATGGCGGGGGGAGCTCGGCGCGTCGGAGTCGATGGGTTCGGCGTTAGAGGTTGGCGAGCTTGGCGTTGGGCAGCGCTCGTCGTTGTTAGAGGAGCTCGACGGAGGAGGAGCTCGGTGTAGATGCGGAGTTTGGAGCTTCGGTTTGGCCTGGGGCTCGGCAGCGGAGCTCGAAGCTTCGACGGCGGTATTGGAGCTCGGCACGAATAAAGCTCGCGAAGGCGGTGCTCGGAGCTTGTTCGTGGAGTTCGAGCTTGGAGAAGGGTGGTCGACGAGTGGGTTCTTCGGTGACTCGTCGAGAATGGAAGCTGGGTTCGATGAGTTCAGTGAGAGGCGAGGTCGAGCTCCGCGGAGCTTGCAGTCGAAGGGGCTCGACTGTAGGGGGGGCTCGAGGTGACGGAGCTCTGTAATGGCAAACGTGGAGCCCCGGTGAAGTTGGAGGTCGGCAGTGTCTTGGAGCTTCGGAGGTTGACGTGGAGCCCCGGTGAAGTTCGGAGCTTCGGAGGTTAGCTCGAGCTCGACGAAGGAGGTCGGCAGCTCGGTATCGGGTTGGATGTCGACGAGGTCGGAGGTTGAAGGAGGTGTCGGCGCTGTGGGGAGCTCGACGGCGGTATTGGAGCTCGGCACGAACGAAGCTCGCGAAGGTGGTGCTCGGAGCTTGTTCGTGGGGATTGATGGGTTCGGCTCGGCATGGAGTCGACGCTTCGGAGCTTCGTGGAGAAGACGAAGTCGAGCTCGACGTGGGAGACGATGGAGGTCGGCGACGTGGAGCTCGGTTCGAGAGCTCGAGCTCGGAGGTCGTTGGGCGAACTTTTGACGAAGAGGAGCTCGGTGGAGGAGAGGAGCTGGCGATGGAGGCGTTCGCCGCTGGAGATTGTCGAAGGAGAGGTTGGGTTTTCTTTTGTTTTTGGTTTGTGAAGAAGAGTTGAAGGATTTTGTTTTGGCGGGAGAGTGGGGAAGACCTGGATTGGGGTCCGGGTCGGATCCCCTTGATGGGTCCGAACCCGGCCCATTGTGCCCCTTTTTTTTTTTTTTTTCTTTTTTTTTTCTCTCTCTCTCTCTCTCTCTCTCTCTCTTTCCTTATTCGGAAAATCCGAGCTCGTCGGATCTGCTTCTTGTTCGGCCAATCCGAGCACGGATTATGAGGAGATTTTTTGCCACTTAGTGGTTCGGTAGTTCGGTAGCTCGGATTTGAGATCCGAGCTACGTGGCTCAATCTGGTCTGTTGATCACGATCGTGGCGCGAATCACGAGACAAGATGCACGAGTTTCGAGAAAACGTTATCTTGTCGTTTTGTGGTGACGTGGCGAGATCTGAGCCGTTCATCACGCTTGAGTGCGAATTTGGAGATGATCTAACGGTGAGATCGCCTCGGGACGATTTTTCTCCAAAAACGAGGGTCGGTACCCCGACACCTCGGATCGGCACCTCGGATCCTTTCTGGGAGCATCTGGTTTGCTCGGCAAATGAGTCTGGTTCGGCAGATCCGAGCACGGATTTTGAGGAGAATTTTTTCCCACTTTGCTGTTCGGTAGGTCGGTAGCTCTTCTGAGAAGAAAGAGGAAGGGGAGGAGAGGCATTTGAGTTCTCTCCTCTGCCTTGTTCTTTCGCACAGTGGAGAAGAGGAGAAGTGCTGGGTACTTTTTGGAGAGGTGAAGAGGAGAAGAGGAAGGGGAGGAGAGGCAACTGGGTTCTCTCCTCTGCCTTGTTCTTCCGCTTGGTGGAGAAGAGGAGAAGAGGAAGGAGAGGCAACTGGGTTCTCTCCCCTGTCTTGTTCTTCCGCTCGGTGGAGAAGAGGAGAAGTGTTGGGGAAGAAGGAGAAGAATGAAGGAGCTAAGAGGGGTAGGGGTCGGACCGTGGGTATCGGATCCGACCCCGACCGTTAGCCTCTTTTCTTTCTTCCTCTTCATCTGCTTGCTTTGTTCGGCGAATCCGAGCCCGGATTTCGAGGTACATTTTTCGCCGCTCCGCAGTTGGGTAGATTGGCAGATCCGAGCTGCACGGCTCAATCTGGACGGTTGATCACGATCGTAGCGCGAATCACGAGACAAGAGGCACGAGTTTCGAGAAAACGTTATCTTGTCGTTTTGTGGTGATGTGGCACGATCTGATCCGTCCATCACGCTTGAGTGCGAATTTGGAGATGATCTAACGGTGAGATCGCCTCGGGACGATTTTTTGCCATATACGAGGGTCGGTACCCCGGTATCTCGGCTCGGCGCATCAGGGCTGTTTGGCCGAGGTGCTGAATTGTCTGTTTTGAATTAAGTGTTCCTTGAAGATTCCGCCCCTTCGTGCTCAGTGGCTTGGCCGTTCGGCTGAGCTGTTCGGTAGCTCGGCTGTTCGGATGGCTCGAGCGTGAGGAGAAGCTCGGTGAGTTGATGAAGGGGATGAGTCGGCATATGGAAGAGGTGATGCTCTGCTTGGCTTTTGGAGATTTTTGAAGAGGAGCTCCACTCCTAGGGGTGGAGAAGAGGTGCTAGGAAGATCCTCGTAAGAGCCATGGGAAGACCCATTCTTTGAAGTGAGCGCAAGGAGCAATTCTAAGAGAGTTTTAGCTCCGATCTCGTCGAGAAGAGCTATTTGAGAGACAAGTTTGAGGAGGAGCTCCAGGAGAAAGTTGTGCTCCGAACCTGTGGAGGAGAGCTCCGCTTTGGAAGTGAGTGGAGTGAAGAGCTTAACTTGTAGAAGAGCCATCTGGAAGAGGAGCTTGAGGAGCAACTCTAGGAGAGAGTTCTAGCTCCGAACTCGTTTGAGAAGAGCTCCGCTTCGGATGCGAGCGGAGTGGGGAGCTCGATTTGTAGAAGAGCCATCAGGAAGAGGAGCTTGAGGAGCAACTCTAGGAGAGAGTTCTAGCTCCGAACTCGTTTGAGAAGAGCTCCGCTTCGGATGCGAGCGGAGTGGGGAGCTCGATTTGTAGAAGAGCCGTCAGGAAGAGGAGCTTGAGGAGCAACTCTAGGAGAGAGTTCTAGCTCCGAACTCGTTTGAGAAGAGCTCCGCTTCGGATGCGAGCGGAGTGGGGAGCTCGATTTGTAGAAGAGCCATCTGGGCGGTTGATCACGATCGTGGCACGAATCACGAGACAAGAGGCACGAGTTTCGAGAAAACGTTATTTTGTCGTTTTGTGGTGACGTACGCGATCTGATCCGTCCATCATGATTGGGTGCGAATTTTGAGATGATCTAACGGCGAAATCGCCTCGGGACGATTTTTTGCCATATACGCGGGTCGGTACCCCGGTACCTCGGCTCGGAGACTCAGTGCTGTTGGCCGAGGCGCTGAGGCATTTTGGAGGAAGTGTTCCTTGAAGATTCTGCCCCTCCGTGCTCAGTGGCTCGGCCGTTCGGCTGAGCTGTTCGGTAGCTCGGCTGTTCGGATGGCTCGAGCGTGAGGAGAAGTTCAGTGAGTTGATGAAGGGGATGGGTCGATGAAGCTCTGCTCCTCGGCTCGGGAGGATGGGTCGGCATACGGGAGAGGTGAGGGGCTCTGAAGTTGTCTCTATTCTGTTTGGTTTTGGAGATTATTGAAGAGGAGCTCCACTCCTAGGAGAAGAGGTGCTGGGAAGACCCATTCCTTGAAGTGAGCGCAAGGAGCAATTCTAAGAGAGTTTTAGCTCCGATCTCGTCGAGAAGAGCTATTTGAGAGACACGTTCGAGGAGGAACTCCTGGAGAAAGTTGTGCTCCGAACCTGTGGAGAAGAGCTCCGCTTTGGAAGTGAGCGGAGTGAAGAGTCTTGACTTTGAGAAGAAAGAGGAAGGGGAGGAGAGGCATTCGGGTTCTCTCCCCTGCCTCGTTCTTTCGCACAGTGAAGAAGAGCAGAAGTGTTGGGTACTTTTGGCGGGAAGGCTGAAGAAGGAGAAGAATGAAGGAGCTAAGAAGGGTATGGGTCGGACCGAGGGTATTGGATCCGACCCTGACCCGTTAGCCTCTTTTTCTTCTTGCTCTTCATCTGCTTAGCTGCTCGGTAGATGCATCTTGTTCGGCAGATCCGAGCATGGATTTTGGGGCACATTTTCCGCCACTTTGCTTCTCGGTAGATGGGTAGCTCAGCTCGGATGGTCGTGGGGGCAGTTCGGAATGGCTATCTTCCTCCGGCCCGTTCAAGGACGAGCCGGTGAAGTAAAGTCGAGCCATAGGACCCCGACCATCGTGAGGTTAGTTTGAGGGATGCAGGAGCAGTTTCGAATGGCGAGCTACTTCTAGTCCGCTTAGGAGCGAACTTGCGAAGTAGAATCGAGCCAAGTGTTGGACTCCGATCCATTCAACGGCTGCAGGAGCAATTTCGAACGGCGATCCACTCCTGGCTCGTCTGAGGACGGGCCGAGGAAGAAGAGTCGAGCCGAGTGCTGGACTCCGAACCATTGTGAGGTTATTCAACGGCTGTGGGAGCAATTTCGAATGGCGAACCACTTCTAACCCGCTTAAGAGCGAGTTGTCCGAAGCAGAATCGAACCAAGTGTTGGACTCCGGAACCATCGTTTAAGTTGTTCAACGGCTGTGGGAGCAATTTCGAATGGCGAACCACTTCTAACCCGCTTAAGAGCGAGTTATTCGAAGCAGAATCGAACCAAGTGTTGGACTCCGGAACCATCGTTTAAGTTGTTCAACGGCTGTGGGAGCAATTTCGAATGGCGAACCACTTCTAACCCGCTTAAGAGCGAGTTATTCGAAGCAGAATCGAACCAAGTGTTGGACTCCGGAGCCATCGTTAGAGTTTAGTGAGTTGCGGGAGGAGCCATGTAGAAGGAGCTGGACTCCGAACCCAGAGAGATAGAGGAGCAAGAGCAATAATTTTCAATGAAAAGATAAGTTTTATTGAAATAAACTAAGTGGCTGCTCCAATAGGGCGAGCCATTATTACATGCTGTGGGCCGAGTTACAAGCATCGGCCTTATTGAAAATCAAAATCCTACTTCTACAATAAGGTGAGGACCTCTTGGGAGGAGCTGAGTCTTGAAGCTCGGCGGGCCTTTCTGTTCGTTTGGAAGAGGTGGTGATTCAGGTGGGGAGCTCGGCCCCCTCTTTTTGGACGAACTGGATCAGGTGCCCCCGCTGTATGAGTTCTTCGATCTCCTCCTTGAGAGCCCGACAATCATCCGTGTCGTGGCCGTGGTCCCTGTGAAAGCGGCACCACTTATCCTTATTCCTCTTCTTGCCAGGTGTATTCATTCTCGGGGGAGCGCGGAGTAGCCCTTCGTTGTCCACCTCCATAAGGACTTCTGATATGTTGGCAATGAGGGGGGTGAACTTCTCAAACCGAGGAGTCGGGCGACGCTGTCCATTGCTGTCCTTCTGGGATTTTTGGGAGCCCTCATCTTCTTCGGTCAGCTTTCGTTTCGTCCCTGAGGCAGACCCTCCGAAGCTTGGAGGGTAGGCGGCCTCTTCGGCCCGAATGTACTTGTCACACCTGAGAAGGAGGTCGGCAAAGTTCTGTGGGGGCTTCTTAGCAAGAGAGGAGCGGAGGCTGGAATTGAAGACGTTGGATTGGAAGGCGGCTGTTGCGACGGATTGGTCGAGGGAGGCTATAGTCCTGGCTTCAGCTGTGAACCTCTTCACATAGTCTCTTAACTTCTCACCTTTCTCTTGCCTAAGCTGGAGGAGTGAAATGCTGGTCTTCTCCGTGCGCCTGCTACTCACGAAGTGGGTGATGAAGAGTGTCTCGAACTGCTCGAAGGAGAATATGGAAGACGGTGCGAGGCGGGAGTACCACTCTCGAGCTGGGCCCTTCAGTGTCGCGGGGAAGGTTTTGCAGAGGAGGGCATCGGAAGCTTGATGGAGGAGCATCAAAGTCTTAAAGCTTTCGATGTGATCGACTGGATCGGTCTCCCCGGTGTAAGTCTCAAATTGGGGAGGTTTGAAGCCGAACGGGACAGGTGCATCCACTATGGTTCGGGAGAAAGGGGGTTGGCTAGGACGTAGGGTCCTCCCCCTAAGCTCCTCTTCTCGGTTTATCCGACCCAGGCACCTTTCTACTTCATGAAGGCGGCGGTACATGGCGTCATCCCTCCGACGGTGATCTGCCGAGCCTCGAGACTCATCTTCATACGAAGGAGAACGAGGGCTGCGGCGATGGTAGCTTCGGGAGCGACGAGGACTTGGGGTACGTCGGAGAGGGCTTCGGACCGGGGGAGGGGATGGAGCCTTGGGTGCGTTGGTGAGAGCTTGTAGAATGGTCGCTTGGAACTGCTGGAACTCGGCACGGGTGATTGGTGCCTCCTCGTTCTTAGGCTGCTGCCGACCCACGGGGGAGCGTGGCCTTCTTCTGCGATGCTCGGGGGATTCCCTTCGCCCCCTACGGTTAGGAGACCTTCTGTAATCCCGGTGACGGGGAGATCGTTCACCCGGACGATAGTGGCGGGAGGTTCCCTCTCGGGCCCGTTTTTCGTCCAGATGGTGACGAAGATCCACATCCTTCTTCTGCCGACTCTGAGGATTGTGTGATGCCATGGAATCCGTAGAGGCATTGTGTATGGAGATGCGGTCTTGGTGGAGAGGTTGCTTTCCGCGGGAGCCCCCCGCACCAGCATTCTGAGGTCCGGTCGGACCCTCGGGGGGTTGCTGATTCTGAAGGGGCTGATCTTGCTGAAGGGGAGGTCGTTCCTGCTGCAAAACGGGTTGGTCAGGGACTGGCTCCTGCTGATCGGCGGGATTGGGCCCACGGTTGGACCCCCTAGATTTGGCTTTTCTCGGAGGCATGGCTGGAGAAGATCTAGTCGACGGAAAGAGGAGGGGCTGCTATTCGTATGTTTTTCCCACAGACGGCGCCAATCTGTTGCCGCTAATTTCGGTGTGGGGGCAAACAGATGAATTTGTGAGTTCGTGGAAAACCTGAATAGCAAACGCCTAACCTGTTCCGCCGGAGCTTGACCGTTGACTCCCGCCGTTCACCTGCAAGGAAGTGCGAGACACCGGGGTTGATCCCGGCGACGCACCCTCCGACGCTCAAGTCAGTAATCCAGAAATGATTATGAAAGAGCGTTTAACTAGAAAAAGATTGATTACCTCTTAATGGAGATGGGTGAGGGGTATTTATAGGCGTCTTAGGGACTGGTTTTAGGAATGTAATCCCCGTGATTAGATAAGGAATATTCCCCGTAATCAGATAAGGCATGTAATCTGATAAGGTATATCCCATATAATCAGTTAAGGAATTTAATCCCTAATCCCCAGTGAAAAGATAGCTGTGAATCATGGCCGTTGATTTAGATCTAATCAGGGACCTTGATTGTATCTTGTCGGATCGGGTTGGTAGCGGGTTGAAACTCGTACCCAGCTGATGTGGATCCGTTTGCGGGTTATTGGATCTGTGAGAAGGAGACCCAGTACCCGCTTCGGACCCATTTGCATGTGAAATTACCGTTTTGCCCCTGAGCTTTAAGATTCGAGTCCGATGTGAACGGTCCCGATTTAATCCTATTTTTTAGCCATATCAGTAATAAATATATAAAATTAACTTAAAAATTATACTTTTCATGAACAATAAAAATAGACACTCACATTTTCATGAAAATTATTTTGAAAGAATAATACGCTTAAAACACGTGCACCAAAACACGTGCATTGCCCGGAAAATCTCAAAAATACAAAAATTGACTTTATGAACCGAAAAATATTTATAATCAATTGGGATGCAACATAAAGTGTATCTAACATACATATTTGATAATATACTCAAACGTACAGAAAACACGTGTATTGCACGTAGAAATTTATTTTAATAAAGATAGTTAAAAATTGAATTTTCGTTTACAAAACAAATTCAAACATGTATATAAAAATAAATGATTGAAATCCATTGAAAACTTTGCACGTAACGGTGGAATACCCGAAATCGACACGTGCATCGATAATACGTAAAAAGCACGTAAAAACTCAAAGATTGAAATTTAGCATTTGAGTTGTCTCAAATGGAACTTTAAGAATACGGGATTGCATAAATAATTGGAATTCAAAATACATATCAAAATGCGTTATGGATATAATCAATAACCGTACAAAATGCACGTGCGTAACACCCGAGGGCAAAATTGTCGGGGTGTTACAGTTCCAATCCCCCCTATCACACCTCTTCCAAGTCTAATCCCCCCATATTCTAATCCCCCACACACTCCATCTGCATCAGAACCACCAAGGCCATCCCCGACGCAGTCCAGCCCAGAGGCCATCCCTGTCACCGACTGCCTATCAATCCCGCTAGCAAGAAGCGCTGCCGACGCCTACACCCATCGCGCCTTTCGGATGTCAGGCCCCTACCACCCCGACCACCTGACTACAACGACCCCCTCGCTGGCCATGCCCTAACCTCGGCCCTTCGGCCCTACCGAAGAACCCTTGCACGCCAATTATATCGCCGATTGCAGCCTCCGCAACCCCATAACCACGACCAACATTCGGGGTGCCCCATACCGCACCCAAGATCGCCCCCTTCGGTGGCGACGATTGGTAGTGTCCCATCGATGCCCCAATCCGACCCGCCCCTTTGGTCGCAAGCATTCTTTCGAACCCCACGACGGTCCGGCTATGCTAGATTGTCGGTGAGCCATAGAAACCCCCATCAATTTCGAACTATGGTAGTGACTAGATAGGATGAAGGAGGGAGATGACTGTGGAAGAAGAAGACTGGGAAAGGGTAGCAATAGAGAGGAAATAGGAGATCGGTGCTAGGAACGGGTAGGGGCGACGAAACCCTGCCTACTGCACCTTCCGACCTCCAGATCTAAGGTTTTTGTTTTTGTTTTAAGGTTTTTTTTGGAGCTTCTCTCTCTAGAATTTTTAGAGAGAAACTATTTTTTTTCTTGTTCTAACTCTTAATCTTCCTATTCAAAACTCTATTAGAAGTGAATTAGAGACACTTGACCTACCTTCCCGTATGCTTATATATTTCGACTTGCTATTGATGTAATGTATGTACATAATTTCCATATTTCTATCATTGTTTTAATGTACATAATTCTCTAATTCTATCATTCTTTACGGCAAATGCCCCCAAAGATTGCACTATAGAAATTCAGAAAGTTCGTAGAGAGTTAACGAATGAACACTGCAATTTAGCTGTTGAAAGCAATTACAAAAGACAGGCTTGATAGTAAACGCTGAAGCTGCACTCAGTGCGCTCGAAAAAGCTCTAGTGAAGGCTGGTGCTGAATGAAAACTTTTTTTAAATTTATAAAAAGTGGCTAAGGTCACCTGTCTCATTAATGAAACGTTAACGAAACAAAGTAGTCCAAATTACAAACTCCACAACAATCACATTCTAGCCCAAAAAACTGAACAATAAAAAAAACCTTAAAACAACCCCAAGTGTCTGAACCACGAGACACCCGTACTGATACAAAAGTCCCAAAACCCTCCGCCTAACTGCACCCAAGTCTTCGTGGAATAAGGTACCAGTAGATCTCGATATCTGCACTACTCCACATTATCCATGCGAAGCCTCTTCCTAGCACCTGCTGTACCAGCCCTATCATTAATTAAAAACCAAATTTTATGCAACAACCTACGATAAGTACATTTTATGTTACAAAAGCAAGAATCATTTCTATCTAGCCATAGACTCCATACACTAGCCGCAACTGCAATATCCCACATAAGACGTTCTTCTTTCTAAATATACTTTAGTCTCCAACTACTCCAAATGTCCTCAATACTATTGGGTGTCTCTGCAGTACCAAATCTCATTCCCAACGTTTCCCAGGTAAGTCTCACCTTAGGACAAAGAATGATAATATGGTTAATATCCACATCCCCTGAGTTGCATTGCGGGTACGTAAAATTAAGAAAATTGAAATAAATTGAAATTATATATAAGAAATTTGTTATTGTATAAAACAAATTTGTAGAAAATCTTTATTTCTTATTACAAATTGTGAAACTTATATAAGTTGAAATCATATGAATAATATATCATTTTTTTTGGCAATTTCACTCTTTCAATCTTATTATTATTATAATTTTTATGTTTATTATTACAATTACATATTTTTTTAAGTTAAAAAAAAAAGTTAACTCTAGCTCTAGCCGGGCCAACCCGCGACCCGACCCGACCCGGGTTGGACCCGAAAGGGTTCACGGGTTGGGCGGGTCGCGAATTCACGTCTTCGACCCGGCCCGTTTAACTCATCGCCCGACTCGAACCCGCCCAAGTTGGGTGCAAACCCGGGCAGGTTCGACCCAACCCAGCCCGCCAGACCTGTTTGCCAACCATGTCTGTAAGTGGAAATGAGAGAGAGAGAGAGAGAGAGAGAGAGAGAATATGTATTTTTATTTTTTTTTAATAAAAAATTGCTAACGGGCGCACCCATTCGCACCAGCCCGCACCCGAAAACGCACACGAATTATTTTCTTTTTTTTAATTATTTAAATTGGCCGATACATACCCGGAACGTATCGGGGCGTACCCAACCCGGATACGTACCCGATACTGGTACGAGGCCGGTTTTTGAGTACTCGTGCTTCATAGCTATCATGAATGAGTATCCTTCTGCTATATACAAAATTTCCTTCAAATATCTAAGTATGCCCGATTGTTACATGCCAGTCTTCACATCAATCTCGAGAGTTCTTTTGAGTAAATGATAAAACAAAGACTAACAAGCATACTCATCTTCCATCAGCGAAGCAACGGGAAAGATAAAGCTCAAAATTTACTCAACAATTAAATAGCTTAATCGCTAGAGTTTGGCGTGGTGGACTTAAATTCTTCGCGACAACCTTGCAGTACTCTTCTCCATTGATTTTCCTTCAACACCTTCAATACCTCCTTTATACAAGGTCTAGCTCATATCTCTGTCCATCTGCAAGCAGCGAAATGCAAGTTCTAGCCATTAGGGTGACAACAATGTTCAGCACTGGTTCAACTAACTGATCCAACTCACCTTTCTGAATCTTACTGACCGCTGTCATGGCCAAACTAATCTCATATGGTCTACGTTCGGTATCAACTGCAGAAGGAGATGATATCAGCTCCATCAGAACCACACCAAAACTGTAACACATCCCTTTTATCTGTGAGGTGGTAGAAAACTGGTATAAAAAAAAACCTGTGAATATTCTACTGATTCTGAAAACAACTCATGCAATGGACAACTAACTCCTTGTTCTCAGCCAAATTAGATTATTTGAAGACTGAGTCATCTCTCTTGGTCTTCCAACTCAAGTCTTCCCCTTTATCTGTTCATATAAAAACGAATCTCGGAGTTGGATTAATTCAACATTCCATATATCTCTATCCTTGAAATGTTATTCAAATTTCCATCTCCTTGTGGACTAGGAATTTTTTTTGCTAATAGTCAGTCTCCTCACCTTGTCGTTAATAATGTTTAGTATGCGTCTAGCTTGCGCAAGCGTTTGGTGTCCACTAAGTTATTAGGGAGAAAAAACACTTGGTATTTTCTTCTATTCATTGAACTGATAAAGGAGATAGATACCAATAATGTAGTTATTCTCTTCTTCATTTTTTTGCCTGAATTAATGTCGACGTACTACTTTTTAGTGTACTTCTTTCTGCCCGTCTTTGCTTATTCGACGTGCTCGCCATACAACGTTACATGTGGTAATTACACAATTCCTGTTGAGTACCCCTTCTGGTCTGTGACTGACAATCATGGATGCGGAGGACTTCATGTCATCTATTGTATGAATCAAGTGCCTCTGGTTCAGTTGCATGGGCAAGGATTATACTACCCTTTGTTTAATATATCGTACTCCACTAAGACTCTTATAGTCCATGATCTCAGACTTAGCGCGTATTTCCGTGGGTCGGACTGCACCTTCCTCTACCAGTTCGACTCCCCCATTCCACGATTCAACGTCTCTAGCTTTACGGAGAATCTGACATCTACCATACCTTTCTTCAACTGTGACCCTCATGCTTACGATTACTCACATGATGTGTTCAAGCAATCGTATGATCTTACTTCGTGTAGAGATTATAATCTTTACTACTCGAGTGGTTTGGAGGATCGACGACATCTTAGTGACTTTCCTACATACTGCTCGAGTACTAATGGTATTTGGTTTGACTGGAAGTTTTCATTTGATGAGAATGGGTATTTTTCTCTGCTGTCTGCTGGGTTTTCGAATGATTGGACTCCTTTCCCGGGGTGCTTCAATTGCCAAATTGTAGGCGGCAATTGCAGTGCTAGTGGTGGTGGAAATTCAACATGCGGATGCAACAACCAATGCCGAGGTAAAAAAAAGCGGAGTAAATGGTTCAATTTTGTTCTTGTTAACCTGTTTTTTTTTTTTGCCTTGTCTGTTTATTTCTGAAGTGATATTTCTTTTCTCTGCTCCATGATTTAGTTCTAACATCTCAGCGCGATTCATACTGCAGGTCGAAGGAGTATAGCAGGTAAACAACGAATTTCCCGACCCTGGGATGTCTCTTCTTCTTTTATGCATGATGCTTTTTTTAAAAAAAATCAGAAAAGGTTGGCCGAAGCCCCGAGTTTCATTGAAAAACTTTTAATAAAACAGACACAACATAGATACTCAACTAGGCAATGATATTCATGTATCCCACAGGCGGGCCATGATACTCATTCCCCTTACCCAAAATAGGAGTCTCTCTTGCATACATGGTGTTCCCCGACTCCACCAAACAAAAAATACAAGTGTCAAAATACATTGCCAAAAGAAGTTGTGTTGCTTCTTATATCTCACTGATAAAAGATAACAGGTTAAGAATTCATATTTTCGCCCCCTAAATCTCGAAAATATAAATGGAAAAAAAAAACAACTTTTGTGACACAGATACGTTCCACAAAAGGAATTTAAGCGAGAGTTTTGTCAAAAGTTGAAGGTGAGTTCAAGTACAGGATGATTATAGGTTGTATATGCAAGTGCAGACAAGTCATGTATAACAGATATCCGCTTATGGATATATCCTTGTGACTGTCTATTTTATTTAGTTCGGTGTAACAATCCGCTAATCATTAAATATAATTTGCAGGGAGATCTGAAGCTCGAAGGATTATTATAATCGGTGACCACCACCTTCTTCTTCTACTACTACTTCTTTCCCCTTCTCGTCCAGTTCATTAAACTCTAGCTTTGTTTTTCCCAGGTTTATGTGTGGGATTAGCAAGTCTTCTTTTGATCAGCTGTGTGCTTATTTTTCGATACTGTTCTCACCGAAGAGTTTCTGAAATACTAGTTCAGAAGAACAAGAAAGCAAAGCATGCCCGTACAATTGAAGCCTTTCTGGCTAAACACGATTCCCTTGCCACAAAACGCTACTCATATTCCCGTATAAGGAAAATGACCAAATCCTTTAGTGAAAAACTCGGCCAAGGTGGTTATGGCAGTGTTTACAAAGGCAAACTTTCTGATGGACATCCCGTCGCCATCAAGCTCTTGAATGAAACAAAAGGCAACGGTGAGGACTTCATCAACGAGGTAGCTTCCATTGGAAATACTTGTCATATAAATATTGTTAGCCTACGTGGATTTTGTGTAGAAGGGACTAAACGTGCCCTGATCTACGATTTCATGACAAATGGATCGCTTGACAAGTATATTTACTCTGAGAAACTTATAGCGGAAACATTTATAGGATGGGAAAAATTATACGAGATTGCAGTTGGGATTGCTCGTGGGCTTGAGTACTTGCACCGGGGATGCAACTCACAAATAGTTCATTTTGACATCAAGCCACATAATATCCTGCTCGACCAAGATTTTTGTCCTAAAATCTCAGATTTTGGAATGGCAAAGTTATGCCTCCCAAAACAGAGCATTATATCAATGTATGGTGCCAGGGGAACAATTGGATACATTGCTCCTGAAGTCTTTTCTCGGACTTTTGGGGTTGTTTCCAGCAAATCCGACGTTTACAGTTATGGAATGCTGGTGTTAGACATGTTTGGAGGCAAGCAAAACATGAATACAAGATTGGAGAGTGCGAGTGACACCTACTTTCCCCAGAGGATGTACAAACTTATTGATAATGTCGAAGATTTGACTAAATATGGGGTTGTAATTGAGAAAGAAGAAATTGCGAGAAAACTGTTGATAGTTGGGATGTGGTGTATACAAACGATGCCAGAAAACCGGCCTTCAATGAGTAGGGTTATCGAAATGTTGGAAGGAAGCATCAAGGACGTGCCAATTCCACCAATGCCATGCTTGTCATCTTCTCCTATGAATTTGATAGTTGATTCATGTACATCTTCATGTTCTTAAAAGTGAAGACTGCATATTATTATAAGTTTACTGATTTGCAACACTCAGATATATACCAGAATTATAATTTGGTGTGTGAACTAGTATGCGCAATTTTGTATAAAATAAAGAGGTGTATAGCAATTAAAATATAAGAAAAATATTATTAACAAAGTTACAGTTGAACCACCAAGCAGTTTTTTGGATGGTATTTGTGTGGAGGCCAAAATTGTGGCTGGGTTGAGGACCCTAGTTCGACGATAGACATCTCCAAACTCAATAAAATAAAATAAAATAAAATAAAATAAAATAAAATAAAGTAAAATAAAATAAAATAAAAAGTTTCGGTTGAATGATGAATTATTCAATTGTAACACATTCAAGTAGTTTGGGCCTCTTTGAGTTTCTCTCTCTAGATTTTATAGAGAGAGAGAAGCTCCCAAAAAAACCTCAAAAAACAAAGAAGCTACAAAGAGAGAGAACATCCAATCGGGGAGGAGGGAGGACTCCCTCGTCGTCCTGTACCCCCCCCCCCCCTCCCCCTCCCCCTCCAGAGCAGTAATGAGTTCGTCGAGATAACCGATGTGGGGTTTTATGTGGGTTTGTTTGGAGATGTGATGCTTAGATGATGTCAGCGCAACGGGGATGATCGTCGCCAGGACGGCTGATGTCGAGGGCTGGGGCTGCGCAGTCGGAGAGGTGACAGTTGATTGATTGATTGATTGATTAATTTGTGAAAATTTGAATTTCAAATTAGGGTTTGAAATTCAATTTATATTTGGGGATGAGTTAAGGGGGTGATTTGGATCATGTTTGAATTTTAATTTAAATTTTTGAAATTCAAACATTTTTGGAGAATGGTGAGAGGATATATGGAGTAAGGCGGTGACAAAGAGTGTGCACCTGATGAATTTTGAATTTCAATTTGGGATTTTGAAATTCAAATTCAAATTCGATTTAGAGTGTGAAGGGGGAGAATTCAATGAAATTTGAATTCCAATGTAGATTTTTGGTTATTCAAATTATAAATTGGGGAATACGAGAGATTATTTTTATGTAATCTGAAGTTCGAACTAGATTTTGTTTGAAATTCAAATTATATTTGTGGAGAGATCGGCGAGTACAAGCATCACATGGGTTAGGCGGTGGTGTTAGTTGGTGGAGAAGTTCGGCAGCAGCACCGACCTGTCGGTTGAGAACAACAACTGATGTTGATGGCTGTATTTGATACAATCGGAAGATGGCGTCGCGGTGGGGTTGGTTTGGCGGATTCACAACGGCAACGTCGTTGGGAGATGAGTAAGCATGCTAGCAGGATATGGTGGCTGTGGTTGTTGCTATGGTGGACGTTTGGGGGAATGTGAAGGGAGTCTCTGGGGTGGAGAGATTTTTGGATGAATTTTGAATTTCGGATTAGATTTTTTGGAATTCAAATTACATCTAGGAGGGTTGGATGGGAGAACAGGGTGCAGAGACCTCGTAAGAAATTCCCAAGTAGACCCAGACTTCAAGCTACTCCCAAAATTTCATAGCAAAATAATAAACGTATAGGGAGTTATGGCCCTTTTCACCTCAGTCCAAACACAGTCATCTTCAGCCAACACCTGCAGACCAGTCGCCTTCTACCATTTTTTCGAGGCATCAAACGAACTCGGAAAATTATGAAATTTTAGAAAATGGTTGTAGACACATACCAGAGAGTCCACAAAAATTTTCAGCTCAAAATTACCATCCTACACTGAGGTACACGGTCGGAAAGACACAGTGAAATTCTGCACAGCAGCAGCAATTTGGCTGCTCTCTGTCCAGACTTTGGCCCTGCGTTTGGGCTATTAAAACGCATCAAAATATTGTGAAAAAAATCATGGATACCCTACATACATAGAAGAACAACTTTCCAAAATTTTAGCCCAAGATTCCAAACCGTTTGGGCGTAAGAAATTCCCCAACATACCCTCACAATCATGCTTCTTCACAAGCTTAAGG
This sequence comes from Hemerocallis citrina, assembly GCA_017893485.1. Lineage (NCBI taxonomy): Eukaryota > Viridiplantae > Streptophyta > Magnoliopsida > Asparagales > Asphodelaceae > Hemerocallis > Hemerocallis citrina. Next base: position 229,925 of record JACEHZ010000608.1, on the reverse strand, counting down.
AAGAAGTTGTTCTTACCATACAACTATGTTTCCCTAGCACTTCACATGCTCATACATGGTAACTACATCATGTCTACTGCCACTAAACATCCATTTCATACTCAAAAGAAAATAAATTCCAAGTTTAGAGTTGAAGAGATCACTCACGTGAAGTTTGCAAAATCTCCTTGTAACTTGTCTCCTAGCCTTGCTTGCTTGCTTGCCTTTGCTCCTTGTACTTGTATAGCTTGGCCAATACCCTCTCCTACACTTCTTCTTCTCCTTCTCTACTACTCCTTCTATTCTAAAAGGCTTCTCTCATTCTCTTATATATATATATATATATATATATTTTTTTTTTTTTGAAACAAGAAAAATGGTGAATGAGTGAAAGAATGAGAGTGGAAAATGGGGGGTTTTATAAAGAATGGGAGCTAGGGTTGGGTTTGGCCGGATGGGATTGTAGGGTGGGGATGGGGGGAGATGGTGTGAGTGGAAGATGGGTGGATGGGATGAAGCCATCACTTTCAAGAAAGAAACTTGGAAGCTTCTTTAGAAATTTCATGGAAGTTTCCTATTCACAAGTCAACTTGCACATGGTGTTTTACCTCCACCATTGGATCTCCATCAAAATCCAAGCCATGATGTGATGCTAGGGTTCCTAACCCTACGTTAGGTCAAGGAACCCTAGGTCACTACACCCCGATTCTAACCCTAGTGCACAAACTCAATTCACATTTGCTTCAAGCACTAGCTTAATTGAAAATAACCATACATATAAATTAAAATCCTATAAAATACATGTTTTATAGAAATTATAAATTTCTCCAATAATTATCTGGTCAAAACAATCGGGACAAAATCATAGTTTAATCGAGAAAAATATTATGGGTTTACCTCATCGGGTTCAGAACAGCTCGTGTGTCTGAAATCTCTCAATTTAATTGATAATTTCCTTGAAAAATATGTAATCGTGTGCAATACTCATACGTGCACAGATTACAGTGCAAAAATAGCCATATGCTATTTTGCGAGGTATTACATGCAAATGTGAACGATGTCTATGCAACATATTATCTCATCTTTTGCTATTGAAAGTCAATCAAGGACAAGTAAACTGACCTTCACTGCATAATTTTGTACTAGTCACCACGAGTTGACTGCATAATTTAGTACTAGTCTTACCCTATATAAATTGCACAGACAAAAATAATATTAAATGACTTATAAAATTATACGGATCTGCAAAAAGTGTGAGAGAATTTGAAGAAATTACTTTTTAAAGAAAATAATTTAGTAAAATTTACTCAAAATGTGGACAACCCGACCTTCGTGTGCATCATGACCGGCAATATCCAGATCCTGACCCGCCTCATCTTGACCCTCCCTCCCAAATCCACATCCTCTCCGACACCGCGCTCCACTCCTCCCTCCTCTCCCGCGTCTCCAATGTCATCGACCTTGGCGACATCCCCCTCTCCAACACCGACACCGCCTTCATTTCCACGTGTACATGTACATCCAAACACACAAAAAACTCATAGAATCATGGTTATAAACTTATAAAAATCTCTACTTTACCCATTATTTTAAAACATAATTATCATCCAAGCATGAAAGTTATCAGCTTCATCCACAAAAAATGATTTTCCAATGATAAAAAATTAACCTTTACTCAATCAAAGAATATATAATTAAAAAATTCTTGCAAAACATCATCATCAATCTAATTATTTAAATAAAAATAAAACTAAAAAAAATCCACCATTATCCAAAATCCATCTCTAAACTAAACTCAAAATTTGAAACAAATGTGTCATTGTTGAATTTAAGCAAAATTTCTCAAAAACATTTTCACGGACACTTTGCATGCTACACAGACATTTTATTGAACAGTTTAGCTTTTCAATTCCATAATTTCGGGATTTCAAAGGTCGAAATTAGAAAAAAAAAATGAGATTAGGTAGTAAATTAGGGTTTCAGAAATTAATACATACACCACATATAGATATAATTGATTTAGTTAATTAAAATTTATCAAAAGCAATTTCACAAACACCTTGCGTGTTATAGAGGCATTTCATCAAATAGTTTAGGATTTCGATTCAATTGTATATGTGTCGGTTGTTGAAGAGGCGTCGGCGGGAATTAACTTATTCATTAACAATTCATTCAATGATCAATAAAACAATCAAACTAAGCATACCAAAAAAAATAGCATGCAAATCACAATGCACACTAATTACCACTAAAAACAATTATAACCTCATAAACAAACATCCAAACAAATGCAATGTACAATTTTCTATCAAAAAAAAGGGAAAAAACAACCAATCATAATCCAAAATAAATATTTAAACTAAACTAGAAATTCAAGATTTCAATTTCATATCCGAAAAAGAGGGGAACTAAACTCAAAATTCAAGACTTCAATTTCATACTCAAAATAAAGGGGACGTCGGAGGCGCGAGGTGGAGGATCATAGAGGGCAATGCAGGAGGTGCGCAGTGGAGGGTCTGTGATGGCAGCGTCGAAGGGAGGGAGGGTTGGGATGGCATCACCCGAGGGAGGTGGGAGGTTGGGGAGGATTTTGTAAGTGAGATAGATGAGACCGTGACTGTTATGTGTGGGAGTTTCAATTTAATTTAAGTTAAATTAATTTATTTTAATTTATTTTAATTTTTGAAAAACATGAGAAACACAAAAGTTAGTTTAAATGAGATTTGCATACTTTTCCGCTCCTTACCCTATTTCAAAAAAAAAAGGAAGGGGAAAGGGACCGCGAGGTGGAGGATCATAGAGGGCAATGTCGGAGGTGCGCAGTGGAGGGTCTGTGATGGCAGCGTCGAAGGGAGGGAGGGTTGGGGATGGCATCACCCAAGGGAGGTGGGAGGTTGGGGAGGATTTTGTAAGTGAGAGAGATGAGACCGTGACTGTTATGTGTGGGAGTTTCAATTTAATTTAAGTTAAATTAATTTAATTTAATTTATTTTAATTTAATTTAATTTAATTTAATTTAATTTAATTTATTTTAATTTTCGAAAAACATGAGAAACACAAATGTTAGTTTAAATGAGATTTGCCTACTTTTCATAATTTTTAGGGGGGCCCGATAAAAAAATTTAATAGATTTAAGGGGTTTTTTTAAAAATTTCAAAAAATTTAAGGGGTTTTTCAAAATTTTGGGGGGGCCCGGGCCCCCCACATAACTCCGCCCCTGTCTATGGTCAAAAGATAATATCGCTTATTTCAAATCTCCACTAAGCAGGATACACAATTTTTGTATACTCCATTGCACCCCAGTAACAAAAGTGTCACCATATTTATCAGGTCCACACACCTTTTCAAGCACTACTTATACCTCCCTTGGTTTGGCTTCTTTCACGCCTTTTTTTTCTCATTACATTTTACAAGAAGGCCACTGGACGAGTTCATATGTCATTGTCATGGTTCACTTAATTTTGAAGAATTCCCACCAACTGGTGAGTTTTTCTCATAAATAGAATGGTCGGCTCAAAATTTGTTTAAATTAGACAACATATTTAATTGGTTCGGTTTATACAACCTATGTCGATGATAAGGCGTGCACCTAGCGATCTCCACTATTAATGTAGAATAAAAAATATACAATATTTGCTTCTTCTTGAGTCTATTTGTCTGATTATTTATTTGTCTATATATTATTTTTCAATAAAGATGACGGCTCACAAACTGCATACAAATAGGAAATCCAGAAACCCTAATGATCAAATTGACTTAAAATTATGTAAATATTGTTGCACATGTATCTCGATGACATTTTCTTAGCAAAATGAAAAGAAAAGAAAAAAAGTAACTGCTTAGAGGCAACTGCAATCACTTTCTCATTTAGCTAAAATTCTCATATTTTGGCACACACAAAAACGGCTACAGTCGTTTCTTATTTTGCCGAAATTTAAGAATGGGTGAACAGCGAGTTATCATATTTGTCAATGCATTTGGCAATTGCACAAATATAGGGGACGAAACAGGATATTCCGTCCACATTTTTTTTATATATAATTGATCGGTCGAAACAAATAACAGATCAATTTTTTTTTTTTTTTTTGAAAGAACAGAACATGTTGTTCCGTCCAATTAAAAAATAATAATTTGGAGGGTATTTGTTTTTTTTTAAAAGAATCATCAAAGTCCAAGTCCCTCCAAGTTCATTAAAATTTTCTAGTGGCGGGACGGAATAATTGTTTTCATCCCGGCATAGAATCTATAATATATATATATTGGACCAAATAAGATGTTTTGTTTGTCAAATTTTTTTTTGATTGCCAAATTTTTGTTTTTTGATTACCAAAATTTGGCAATCAACCAGTTTAGCAAATATCTGCTTTTGCCAATTCTTATTTTGCCATTTTGCTGTATCTCTCAAAAATAAATGCAGTTGCTATTAGCAATGCAGTAAAACGTCCTATGCTCGCACATGAGCCACTCCCCTTACATATGTCCAAGGTCGGCCCTGAGTTCTCAGGGGCCCAAGGCGAAAGGCCCCAATAATTATTTTTGGGGACCCCTAATTACAATATAACTTTTTTACACGCAAAATGCGTGTCTACATTTACAAGAAAAATACAAATTTGGGAGCCCCTAATAGTGCAAAAAAATCGGGAGCCAGAGGCAGCCGTCTCACCGGCCTCATGGTGGGGCCGGCCTTGGTATGTCTCTAACAACCACTCTGAGCAATGGAAAAAAAAAACAATAAAAAGGGGGGAAAAAATAGGAAGAAAAAAAAAAGGTATTTGGTTCACATATTAGGGCTTGAGATCAGGTTCAAAATAGGAATTCTTACCCGGTGAAAAAATCAATCACCAAAGCCCGGCCCAATGTTATAATGGGCTAAACCTTAAAGCCCAAAAGCGGCCCATAATGCCTTCCTGGCCTTGAACAAACACGGTCTTATTTATAGGCGATATTTTTTTTTAATATTTTAATCGCAGGAAAAACTGAAAAATCCCACCAAAATTTGAGGGGAAAAAAATCGAAGAAGGAGGAGGATTCTCTTCAGTTAGGGTTTCCCCAAATCGGCGACGACGTGCGATACTGATACGATCCAAATTATTCGGACGAAATGGTAACTATCGATCTCCTCTTCATCTTCATCGATTTCGGGTTAGGGTTAGGGTTGGGTTTTCCCCTAAATCGAAGTAGAATCTTTCGATTCTTAAAGATTCCATCGATTTTGGTTATCGTGTGTATTTGATTCAAGTTCAAAGGTTTCTGATTCGGTCTAGTTTGTTCAAATTTGGAATATTTATGGTTCCGATTTGGATGTAAAATCTCAGATCTAGGATCAGAAATTATTTGTTTGTTTGTTTGGTGAAATTCGTAAATTTAGTTACATCATTCGATATTGATTCTTTTGTTGTTGTTGGTTTTTTTCTAACCATTTATTTTCCTTTTTTACAGTCTTCTCTTGCAGCTGCTAGGGCGGATAATTTCTACTATCCACCCGAATGGGAACCCAAAAAGGTGTGTATGCTGTAATGCCTGATGCGTTGTTGGAACAATTTTGGAGTTGATGAAGTCGAAACAATGGTTGAATTCCGTTTTTGTTTGTTGATTTTAGGGTGGGTTGAACAAGTTTCACGGGACGCATGCGCTGAGGGAGAGAGCGAGAAAGCTAGATCAGGGCATTCTTATTATAAGGTAATCGTTTCTTAAAATGGACTAACTTGTGAAGTTATTGTGCATTTAGGGGATATATGAGGCTTTTATTGGCTAGCATTGTAAGGGAAACGCGTGCATCAGACATGCTAAGTAACTAGTGTTATACACTCTCTCATGGGCATGTTCAAATTATTTGGTTTATTTTTATAAATATTTTAGTTGCTTGGAAAGTTGAATTTGTATACTGTGTTTTGCTAGAGTTCTTATTGGATAGAAATATTGGTCAATTGAGAAAAGGGGGGCCTCATACTGATAGGAGGCGGTTTTCTCTGACAAAGTGCTTATAATTACTTTGTGGGGCCCCCTATTGATGAACGGCACTGTCCTTTTTGTTGTTTATGTCATCATTATATGTGTGCCTATAGAATATCAAGTTATTTAGAGATCTTTTTATCCATACTTTAATTGGTTGTAAAATGAATGGTTTTTCAGTAGTTTAACAACTTGACACTATGCGATGCATGGGAAATAAGCCATCGAATAACTTTGTTTTTTTTGTATACATGCATTTTATGACACTATAAATTTAATGAATGATTTTGATCGTCCATATCAAGCCTCATAATATGAGTAAAACTACTCTATATGATTGAGTTTTTCTCCTACAAATATGAGGCTCTTCCTCGTTATCAGATTCTATCATTGTAATTGTATTACTTTGTTTCATCTTAAACTGTTCCATATTAACTTAAGTATTTCCCTTTACAATTGTTGCAACTAGCAAGTTCGATAGGCTAAATATCTTTCATAAATCTATTGTTCGGTCGTCTCGTCAGTTACCTCGTCTCCGAGTTTGAATACTGAGATGAGTTTTATAGTCACTCGGGTCTGTAAAAATTATTAGTCACACGAGTCTGTAAAAATTATCAGTTGTGATCAATACTTCGAAATTACCTCATTTTTATAGGACTTTATATTTTGGTAATGCACTTTTATTGTGGGATAATTTAATGAAATCCCAAGCATCAATTGTTAGTTCTGTGGTTTGCTTGCAAAATTGGGTTGGGGATGGTAAAATACACTCGTTACAGAGAATTAGCAATCAATATAGTGGTTGTTTGTGTGCGTGTGTGATGGTTGACTAGTATAGAAGTATAGGTAAATGTGTGTGGCATCATGACTCCAAATTTAATGAAAATCGGAGGAACATTGTTACTTCTAGGTTTGCTTTTAAAATTGGGCTGAAAAGGGTAGAAAATCTTCAGCAAACTGAAAATTTTATCCTCTTTAAACTCATTTTCATCTTCGTAACTATATTATATGTTTTTGACTTTCAGGTTCGAGATGCCATTCAATATTTGGTGCGGTGGATGCAATTCTATGATTGCCAAGGGTGTAAGGTTCAATGCTGAGAAGAAACAAGTGGGGAATTACTATTCAACAAAGGTATGATTAAATCAAGTATATTGTTGTGGACATAGATTCTAGCATATTATAGTTAAAGAACTGAGTTTAGTTGCAAGAAGTTACTCGGCATTTTAGCTTACCTCACTGTTTTAAATTTCCTCCGATACGGCCGAAATTTCGGCCGATATTTCGTTTCGTCTAGCTTGCCAATACGAAATCACATATTTTATACTCTACATCGTTTTGGACCGAAATGTGAAAATTTCCTCCGAAATTACCGAAATATCGGCTGAAATATTGCCGAAATTGGCGAAATATTAGCCGAAATAGACACAAATGTTATTGTGAATATATTAAAAAGTTCTATTTTACTTTTTGCATATATGTCTTTCAATATATGACCTTAAGCTAAAATAATGTGAGGATTCCGTATCGCTATTGTTTGTATATATGCAAAGTCAAGTAAGTTTATTAATTAATACATTTTTTCTAATCAATGCAAATTCAATTTAGTTATGTACTTATATTACATTCTCTTCTATATTATTGTTAAATTATGCAAAGATTTACCATAATTGATTCATGTAATTAGTTACATTATACAATATTTTATATGTTAAATGATATGTAGGACATATTATATCTTATTTAGTAACAAAAAAATTATTTATTGAGTATAGGAAATGAACATCCGATATAATCACATTTCCCCGAGATCTCCTCCGATATCTCCGATCCGAGACGAAACACCCCTTGCCGAGACGAGTCCGAAATCCGATATTTAAAACCATGGCTTACCTTACCATTTTGCACATTTGTTAATAAATTGTCTAAAGATTCATTGCCCTTTACTTCTTCTTTGGGAATTAAGATAAACACCTAAATATTAATGTCTTGAGTCTGTCTTAAAATTGACTTAAGAAATGAAAGCGTTAACTTCCGTCCCGTATAATTTTCTCCCTCGTTTGTCTTTCTAGGTTGTTGTGGAGTCTTAATTTTCACGATTAGAAATGTGTTATTTTGCTGATAAATATTAAATAGAATGCCCTGTCAATTGCTAAATAGGGCCCACATGGTTTTACACAAGTGTCTTTTTGTGTATAAACTGAGAAGTGATGAAGCAACATTTTGCCATGTGCATGCTCTAGCTTTACACATTTGCATCTTCTTGAAACTTGTATGTTCCTGCAAAATAATTTATGTTCCTGCAAAATGAATTATGAACTATTTATGATTTTATCAACTTGGATATTTTACATGTTATATACAAAATATTACAATTTTCAAAAATTAGTTGCATGTTTATTGAGTAGTCTACTGTAGTCTAAAATTTTACAATTTTTTGGAATAAGTTTACAATTGAGGTTCTTAAACTGGAGAATAAAATATTGTAAATCAATCTATGCCTTTTGGGATGCAACCATTGAATTTCAGTTTTTGTTTTGTACTTCCTGTTTATTTGAAATTTATGCCCTACTAGTCAGTTATGTAATATTGTGGGCGCGTGCATGGGTTGGGTTGGGTCGGTCAGTTTTTTAGCAAATGTAAAACCCCACCCATATTCCTTTTCCAAACCTATAAACCACCCAAGTGATTTTTTTTAAAAAAAATCTTTCATGCCTAAACCATTGGATTTTAGGTCAGTTCGAGCCGGTTTCAGGTTCTACGGGGCTGGTTGGTCTTATCGGATAAATCCAAAATTTTTTGGCATAGATAATTTATTCTTTTAATCATTTTTTGTCACTTAAGGTTAAGAATTGAGAGTTCCACGAAATTAGTTTGAGCATTGAGAATTAGAATCTAATGTAGATACATTTAAGTTACTATATTATATTGGGAAGGATGAGAATATCTGATGTATATATACTAGGTTTGCCCGTGGGCACGTACCTACAACACGTTTGAAACAATGCAACGTATGAAAAGCCCTATAAACAGTAAACTATATGCAATTCTCTTTAACTAACAAATCACATAGGTATCGACATTTATATGCAATCCAGTGCAACTTTAGAGGTTGAAATTTACCCAAGTAAATATCCATTTAAATCTTCCATACCATATTAAATCAATCAGTGAACTTAGTAAAATTTTCTCCAAATTTCTGGATAAAGAGTGAGATAAATAAATATATCAATAAAGTGAGGAGGATTTTTTTTTTTTTGGGGGGGGGGGGGGATTTAGTTTTGGGGGGGAAATGCCTTTTGGGAGGGTGAATGTGAGCCATTGATTTTGTTTCAATTGAATGGGAGTCACTTATATAGGTTTACTCGTGGACACATGCCTACGGCACGTCTTCTGAACGATGCAGTATATGAAAAGCACTGTAAACAGTAAAATATGTGCATTTCTATTTGACTAACAAATCGCATAGGTCAACATTTATATGCAATACCATCTGGTTAGTGACTACACGATAATTTATAAAAAACGTTAGCTTTGGTTGAATAGAGGTTTACTGTAGCAATAATCAAATGTTAGCTTTGTTTTGGTGGTAGTAATAATGTAGCGAAAGTAATTTAAAATACTTTTTTATTTTTTGTTTTACATGAAATGTAGTAATAATGTAGCGTAAGTAATTAAAAACATTTTTTATTTTTTGTTTTACATGAAACTAATCCAAAATTAGAGATTAATTAATTTTATTTAAGCTTCATCCCTAATATTGTGGATGAGTTAATTAAGCTTAATTAGATGGAAACTAATTAACTTTTAATCCCTAAATTTAATTAATTAAGAAAAGACTAATTAAACCACGACAATTAAAGCTCTTCTTAATTAAGATTAGTGTGATTTTAATTAGTCTTCTCATAATTAAACCAAAATTAGGGATTAAAGGTAATTAATTAAAAATAGGGATTAAAGGTTAATTAATTAAAGCTCTTCTTAATCTGAATGTGGGTATTTTAGCTATAGTAACGGGCGGGAAAATGTCTATTGTGAGCTTCAATTTGGACCGTTGATTTCCTTCTAATTGAAGGAGAGCCACTTGATAGTTTTTTTTTTTTTTGAATTTCCTTGTGTTTGATTATATAGATTGTATTACAATCTTCAATCGGCTATGAGATGGGCCTTGGTTTTGGTTCAAACAGGTGAGTTTCCTGTAAAACACAAATCCGGCCCAAAATTTTAGGGGACTTTTTTAACCCACCCGTTTTGGTTCAGGTAGGGTTCTGAATCTTAAAAAAAAACTGCCCTTTCGGGTTGGTTTGGTTCAGGTTTTGGTCAAAACCGACCTCGTATGTAATCTCGTTTAGAAAATTTTCAAAAATGAAAATATAGAGTTTGTGATTCAAATTATGTTGAGAAACTTAGCTTAAAACTTCATCTAAAATGGCAAATGCTGAACCAAGTGAAGTGATGGGAATTCTCTTAAATTCGTTGCATCGACAACCGCTTGATGATTAGTCAGAGTGGTCTTACACATGATAAATATATTTATTATAGCTTTCCCAAAGTAATAATTGCTATTTGGTCTCCAAATTTATTGTTGTTAACAGAAGTAGGTTCTGGCAGTTGTCAAAACCTATTAAGACGAGAATATTCCACTAATATTTGATTAAGTAAGCCAAAAGCCTAACTAGATCTAGCATTGTTTTAGAAAAACTAGGAAACTAACACAGGTAATCTAACAAACTTGATCAGAACTAATTAAATATAATTACAATCTAATTAGATATAGTTAGGATTACTGGCCATAACTAAGTTATTTAGTGGATTATTTCAAAATGATCTATATAATTGACATCATCAAATTGGGGGATCTAATAGCAGTTACATCTTTTGAGGTGCTCGAACATGATATTTACATAATTTAAGGGACATGTATATGAGTCGTCTGGTATGCACAAGTGGAATGATAGTATCGAGAATTTTAAAGCGGATATATAGATGGATTTTGATTTACCGATTGTAAAGCATGGAGTGGGGTAAGTGTGATCGTTGTCTTTGTCATGGGTCTTTCCTTGGGCTTGTGTGGCATTTCTTGAGTAAAAATTATTGCGTGCTTCATTCACATGTAAATGCTTGACTTGACCGACAATAACCATTTTTGAAGTATAATTTAATATGCCTTTAAAACACATTCTACTTCATCCCCGCAATATCTATCAGTTCTTCTTTCCAAAAGCAAATTTAATTTCATGGCTATGAAATTTGCTTAGTACAACCTAAAAAAACTCGATATCCAAGCAATTTTGCCAACAGTCTCAACCACCATTTCGGTTTGTACCATGTCTTTTTTACTCTGTCATCTTCTCGACATCTCAAGCTGGATCTGAATGAACTCACCCTCTTACTGCTTCCTTCAACTAGCACTCTTAGACTAATTAAGTAAATATATTTGTTTCCTAATTTGTTTTAAATTTAGTGGTAGTATAAGGCTTTGATGCATTCGTACAGTCATCGATTGCGTACACTTTTGGGGCATCATGTCCTGCATTTACTGTGTATTATAGGGTTTACGTCTTAGTAGCAGCTAGTGCAATCGTAGATTATAATCCTTCATTATACCTACCAAGATGAAATAGTGTATCCCATGCAATGTTTAAGTGCATGTGCTGCACAGACAAAACGTCTAAGCATGGGTAATGAAAACCTAACCTTATGTGGTGTACTTAGACATTAGATCATCATGAGTCCGCAAGAGTGCATCTTGTACAATGTACCTTAGTATCTGTGTGAGTTGGAAATGCCCCTCCACATGTAAGTAGTGCACCCGTCTTCAGGTGACCGATGTATCTCATTTGCATAATAGTCTTACGGTGTTTCCTTAGGTACAATACATGGAACATGCCATCGTGTCGGTGAGTACATGTTCCTTAGTCCTTCACGTATACATTGGAATGTGTAGTTTCTGAAGATTTCATGTCCCGTGCCTTCCAACTATGCAATTGCAACACTTGTAAAGTGTGGATTATAATCATCTTGGTTGAGTCATCAGGGAATAATAGTAACAAGCCAAGACTCAAATATGAATGTTGACTCGAGTCAAAGGAACATGTTTTTTTTTTAGGGAAGAGTCAAAGGAACATGTTAGCCATACCCTTATTGGGTATTAGATTGGTAAAGTTTGGAATTGGTTATTGGGTGAGTTCGGCCTATATCCATAAGGATTAGAGTTTCTTTATGATAGATTTATAAACAAAGAGGATATGAATGCTCCCCTAACTACTGTTGGATCTAGGGATAAGGAGACCTGTCATTATAAAAGGTATTCTCATAAAGTTGGAACGTATTTGGATAAGAGGGTATGCTGCCTTAAGTTGGCAATGATTTTTGATCAGTGATCTATTGTTCTTCGATGTAAATCTTGAATTTATAGTTTACGTTTTATTAGAGTAGTTCATGGAATGTCTAAATCCCATGATTAATTATTTACAATTATCGGAATATTTTGATTACATGATTAATTGTTAGAAATTTTTGAAGGATCATGATTAATTATTAATGGTATGGTTTGGTCTCTACTACTTGGGTCAAATCACAACTAATCTAATGTAATGGGATTTTGTAAGTTGAATATGCCCTTGGTCCACAAAAGAAATAAGAAAGAGATGGAGTGATATAATTATAAAATATGATTTAGGGGGAATTTCCCATTATCTCTCCTTTGGTTCCCATCGTTCTTGCTCGAATGGAAAACCCAGAATGGGCTTCGGGTCCAAGTGCATGGGTCATTGATGGTCAATCAAATTTCTACCATCAGCTAACAGTGGTATCACCTGGACCTTCCACGACATCAGTGATGGCAGTCCGACGACCTCTTCTCAACTCTTTTGTCTCCTTCATCCTCTTCTCGAGTTCAAGATGAAGGCCCGGTGGGACCTAGATCAAAGGCTCTCTGGGACCTACTATCCCCACCCGAACAGGTAGCGGATCCTCATCGGACAAAATGAACACGCGTCCTTGATCTTCGTCGGAAAACGGCCCTCAACATCGGCAAATAATACAAGGGGAAAATAATGTTTTTATTAATTAAATAATTCTCTGTACGATTAATAATTGATCACGATTATAATAATTATTATATTTTGTGTGAATTTTTTCAACAATTAATCATGTGATTAATAATAATATATTTAAGCAATTATAAATAATTAATCATGCATTTCTATGCCATCTATGAACTTCTCTGTTACCAAATGTAAACTATAAATTGTAGATCTATGTAGAAGAACAATAGATCACATATCGGATTTCATTGATGACTTGAGGAAATGTACTCTCTTATCCAAATATGAACTTTAAATTGAAGATCGACATAGAAAGTGATAGATGACGTACCAAAAACCATTGATGATTGAAAAACACATACCCGATGTCGTGATGATTAAAGGCAACGTACTCCCTGTACCAATTATGTTCTAGCCAGATTAGAATCTCATGGTACTGGGTTACTGTTTCTCCAGATCTGGCCGTAGTTGGATGTGATATTGGGTTACTACTCTCCCCAACTTTGGCCAGATCTAGAGATACAGTAATCCAGTACCATAGAGGGATTTTCATCCGGTTGGAACGTAGTTGGAGCAAGGAGTACGCACCTTTAATCATGATGACATATGGTGTTTGTCTTTGAATCAACATTGGCTTCCGGGACGGGATTTATCATTTTTCAGTGTCAATCTTCAATTTAAAGTTCACATTTGGTATCAGAGCATCTATATAGAGGAACAATAGATTACATATATCAATGATGACTTGAGGAACTCTAATCCAATTACATTCCAATTTTATGAGAATCTCTTCTCTGATATTGTGGTTGCTTATTCTCTAGATCTGACTGTAGTTGGGGAAAGCACCGATATCCTCGTATTTAGAGTTCTAACATAAAGAAACCCTAATCCTTATGGATAGGGGCCGAAATTACCAAATAACCCAATTCCGTTTTACATGTCCTATCAGTGTTGTAAACGGCGTTAGGCGGTGGCGGTTCGGTCAAGGGACGCCTAGCGCTTAGGCGGTTGAATTTTTTGCCGATTTAGTTAATTTCAGCCCATATTCTTCAATCGTAAGTGTAATTATGCAATCAAATTGCAAATATTCATTATGTTCTTGTGTAATATGTGTAATTAAATGGTGTTTACAACAACAACAAAGCCTTTTTTCCAACTAGTTGGGGTCGGCTAATGAAAGGGTGTTTATGCATAAGAAAAAACTTCCTCGTGCAATTAATATGTGCAATATGTGCAATTAAAAAAAATAATTGTCCAATTGTGATGTGCAATATGCCCATATGTGCAATATGTGCTATTTTAATGTGTAATAGGTGTAATATGTGCAATCCATCATAATACTAAAAAAAAGTTAAAACAATTCCATTACTATTAAAGATCCATACATAGTATATAATAGATTAATACTAGTTCTCTTTTACCAAAATCCTAAATTTGAAACTTAAAGTTTCAAGTCCAACTTGGAGACTTGATTGAGAATGGGGGAGGGAGACGAAGAGTTGTGTTGTGTTCGGAGAGGAAGAGCATAGGAGTGAGGTAAGTTATGTGCGGGGTAATTTTGTGTGTTATTTTATAGTATTTTTTTAAAAAATAGAAAATGCCTAGGTGTTGGACATCAGACGTCCGCCTGATCGGCGCTACGGACGCCTCAACAAGACGGCCGCCTAACCGCTGTCGACCGCCTAGACATCGCCTATGGCAAAGGCAGTTTATTTTCCTCCATCTGAGCGCCTAGGCATCCAAGGCGGCCGCCATTTAGAACATTGTGTCCAATACCTAAGAAAGGTATGGCTAACATGTTCCTTTGACTCTAGTCCACATTCTTATTCGAGTTTCGACTTGTTTTTTTTAATGACTCAAATAAGTTGATTATAGTTCACACTTTACGAGTATTGTGATTGTTGTAGCTGAAGTGCACAGGTTGTGGGATCTTCATAAAGTACCGTTTCTAATGTATATGTGAAGGACTGAGGAACATGTACTCGACGTACGACATGTTCTAGAAAACTATTACACCATACGAGATACACTGGTAATGTGAAGACGGTTGCACTATGTGCATATATTGACAGGCGTATTACAACTCAATCTAGCATTAACCCTCAACAACTTTAAAATTTCATGATATTTGCAGCAAAAGTTGCTTGGCATGAATGTTGGGGAAGTAGGAGTGGGTGCATTCTTCCCCGCAAACCATAACAAACAATTTTTGAAAGGGATGCACACCATTGATGACCTATATGCATTCCTATTAGGTTGTTTTGTGATTACTGTATTTGAAGGGCACAGGTTGTGGGATCTTCGAAAAGTATGATTTAGCATGTACTTGAAGGACTAAGTAAAATGTACTTGCCGTATGATAACAATCATAACATGTTCTTGTATTGCAGCCATGTGAAACCTCAAAAGACAACTACGCTAACGAGGCACACTAGTTAGGTGAAGACAGGTGCACTACCTTAGTCATGCATTTACTAAGGTACATTGTACAAGATGCATGCCTTGTAGGGACACTCATGATGATCTAATGTCCGAGTTCATCGCATTAGGTGTGCATTAGATCAGGTTTTCATTACCACATGCACTTAATATTGCATGAGACACTATTTGATCTTCACATGCATAATGAAAGGTTCTGATCTACAACTCCGTTGGGTTCTTCCAAGACCTAAACCTTATAATATACCAAGTAAATGTAGCACATGACACCGAAAGTGTATGCAATCGATGACTATATGCATTCATCAAATTCGTATACTACCACTAAGTATAAAACAAATTGGGAAATACATATATTTATTTACTTAGCTGAAGATTGCTAGTTGAAGAAAATTCTAAGAGTTGTAGAAGAAACCGAGCAAGTTAATTTGGATCCAACCAGAGATGTCGAGGAGGAAGATTGAAAAGATATGTAACGGAACTGGTGGTTGAGATCGTTAGCAAAGCAAAATTGCTCGGATTTCGAGTTTTCTTGGGTTGTGCTAAACAATTTTCTTTAGATCCATTCAGATGGAAATTGCTTTGGGGAAGATGAACTGGCCAATTTTTTGGGGAAGAAGTAGAATGTGGTTTTAAAATAATATTATTTTTATAGGCTAAATTTTTTTAAAAAATCACTGAAGTATTGGCCGTTAAAAAAAAAACCTACTAAACTTTTTTTTGTTTAAAAAAACCGCACTTAACTATGCTTTCAAGGTAATGGTGAGTGAGGTTTTTTTTTTTAAAAAAATTTGTGGTGAAAATATAGTTGAGTGCGGTTTTTTTAAACAAAAAAAGTTTAGTGGGTTTTTTAAAAATAACCAATACAGTGGTTTTTTTAACATTTAGCCTATTTTGTATTTGAGAAATTGGTCATTGTCGGTCAAATCAAGCTCTTTCACTTGAATGAAATACACATCTTTTATTTGAGAAATGTTGCACAAGCATAAGAAAAGACTTGTGCCAATGACATGTCACGCACTTATCTCTCTTTGCGCATCACTACCTATAAAAATTGGTAAATCTAAACATATATTTGTTTTAGAATTCGTGACACTACGATTCATGTGTATCAGAGAATGACTTAGAATATTTAAAGCAAAGGAGAGCAACCATTTGTTGGGGTCTTATAAACTATTGTATACCTACATCTTATTCTGAAGGGTTAATATAACTGTTGACAAAGACTATTATGTGATCTCTGAGTTGTAGCTCAGAGCCTCAGACGACAAGGGAGTGGGATGGGTAAATGGAGGTCTCAGGTTTGAGCCCATGTGACAACCTAGCCCCATATTCAAAAAGAAAAGGGACTACTTTGCTCTTTAAGTATAGAAGTGAATACAAGAGTATGCGTTTGGAGCTATGAAGCACAGATACAGGTACGACACGATACATGTACGAGGATACGTGATTTTATTAAAAAGTAGGATATGATTGCGTTGGTGGGCACGTTAAATATAATATATTTTATATTATATATATAAATATTTATTTATTTATTTTGTTAAAATACTTTTGGACCATTTCATAGAATTATAAGAATACATTATAATTATGAGTGTTTTTGGAGGAAAAAATTGATAATCTAACTATCGAAACAATTGGTATACTTGTTTTGTGTTTGAGTATAAAATAAAACATTAAGTTTGTGAAATTACACTAGGGCCCAAACATTTATCGAAACATAGTTGTGTCCAAAAATTGCAAAAATGTATCAAAAAAATTGGATATTCCTTGGGTACGCACCCGGGAGTACCCAAGGAGTATCGGCACCCGACGCACCCGATACGGGTACGTTGGGCGTTTGGAAGTACCTGTGCTTCTTAGGTTTGGAGTACTAATAACTCATTATTACCAAATATAAACCGTTCGCATCTGATCACTGATATATTTTACTCCACTAATTTTGAGCTCAACCTGAACTTTACTAATATAAACTTAAATATTAATATTAAAGAATACCGAAATTGGATTTTTCAGATAAGGGGAGCTCAACTTTAATTGGGCTTCAATTAGCAGCTAAGAGCTTCATTTTTAACTATAATGGAAGGAGGATGATGATGATTAAGCAGATACCCATTTATGCCTTTGTCCAAGTAGAATACTATAGAAAACGGTAGCATGATTGGTGCTTATAGAACTCTCTAAACTCTTAAATATGGAATTAATGGTGCGTCAATGAGCGTGACATTTGAGAGAGGGGCATTTTGGGTGAAGAGAAGAACAATTACGCTGAAACGACCTGCAGATATAAGGAAATATTACTTGATTGAAGAATTGGCTAGTTGTAAATAGCCCTGGGGCGAGTTGACTACGTTGTGTTGGTAGCTGGAATCCTTCTAATAATGTCTTAGTTTTTTACCTGGCATCCCTTTTTTTTGCCTTGATTCTCATATGATCGGTATTCTCTAGGTCATACACAGATCCAAACAGCAAGAGAAATGGAAGTGTATACCGGGAGTGTTGTTAAAACTGGACCAGTCGGACCAGGTTCAATCGGAACCAGATCATGTACCTGTCCGGGTTCACATAGAGCCGTCTTTATGTTGAAAACCTGATGAATCGGAGTGAACCGGCTGTTTTCATTATTTTTTCAAAAATATACATGTGGGAAGCCGGATTCGAACCTTGGACTCATAAGAAACATGTCGTATCGACTAACCACTATGCCAATACTCAGATTATGTTATAATACATATAGTTGTATATATGAATAGTAGTTAGATAAAAGTGATCCATCCTCACTCCAAACCTGGTCCAACCGAAATTGAACCCGGTTAGACCGGTTAACAACCAGACCAGCCATCTCCCCGGTTTGATGGACGGCTTGGTTTTTACGACATTGTATACCGAATAACTACTCTATTTTAATAAATGGCTATTTTTTAAAAAAATCAATAAAGCCTAAAAAATCTTGTTGCCATTAATGTTGCGTCAATGAAGAGAGAGAAAGGGGGTGCTGAATGCGGCTTCCCATGTCACTATCTTGAGAGGAACATAGCTAAAGGATATTGCCACGTGTTGCATCCTGAGGCTAAAACCGGGAAGGGTCAAACCACACTTTATTTGGAGTGTTATTCGTGTCTATTGAAGTTTTATCTATACATAGACCTTCCCGTTAAAACTAGTGTATGCACACGCTACGAGTTAGTGTATTGTTGTGTACTGACAGAGTAACTCTTCTGGATTTTCAAGTCATTGTCCATTAGTGTACCATAAAGACCATTTAACAGTGACTGCTGAATATCATAAAATTGTCAAAAATGGGTTTCTGATATTCTCCCATTGAGTTAATTGCTCTTGCTTTCCAGTTTTTCAAGTTAAATTAGTTCTGAAACTTGCCTCAAATTGCTACTGAGCCCTTAAGTTTTGGCTTTAAGAATTCATTGTTTGTAATTGTTGGGATTGGTTTGATTAAATTCATTGAAAATGCTCAAATGGGGGCAAGTATGTTTTTAGTTTAAAGGTATCCAGTAATCTCAGTCATCTTGAACCCTTGTGAGCTCCAATGAATAATCGGATTTTCAGAAAATGGTACCAATAATTGCATTTTCATTCATCTTGAATTAGGTCAATGGGTAACATATTTATTCTTTTCAAAAATTTAAAGGAAATATAAGTCATTTATTACTGTGCAATGTGCTGTCCTTTTAGTGGTAAAAATATTTATCATTTGTCATCTTGACAAAAGTTTAAATTTCTTCTTTAACTAGATTTGCCCATGGTCAAGTGCCTGCGGCACGTTTTCGGAATGATACATCATATGAAAGTCTTGTAAACAGTGAAACCACAATTATGTAGCTCAAGTTTGAATAGTAAAACAATAATTAGTTGTAAATAAAAGTTCATATTTTCATTAGTATATCTTGAAAAATAATTATAAATGGGGGTGTAAAATCCAACTTCTTAGAACTTTGAGTATGGAAAATGATGAAATTTAAGTGTTGATGAGATATTTGCTATTTTCAATGTAACATGAGCAATAAAAAAATGCATAAAAAATCTGAAAATTTACAAACCTGAAATCTGAAAATATAAATTTCTGAGTAAATAGAATGAAAATGAGAGAGATAGAGATAAATAAATAAATAAATAAAGGAGTTGTTTTTGGGGATTTGAATTTGAGTTTTGGGGATGAACTTTTGGGCGGGAAAATATGTTTTGTGAGGTTAGATCTGGACCATTGATTTCAACCCTATTGAATGAGAGTCGCTTGATAGCTTTCTTTGTGTTTTATTATAGATTATTGTATCACCTAGTTATTGTAGACCATTTCCCTAAGCACTTGTGAGCCTATTAGTATTCTAATTTATTTAGCTCGCCGTATATGCTGTCATACTGAGTGCTTTAATGTTAGGCAAAAAGTGCTTGAAAATTCTTTCTTCTTTCACTGAATGTTAGTGTATCTCCCTCTTCTCCTTACTAGAACTTTTTGGCAGGCACATGTCTTGCACACGTGATTGCATGATTACGCATGGATGTGTTTATGTAACACTAGTATTTAGCACATGCGATGCACGTAAGTTGATTGATTAACAATACAACTCCAACTCTCCCATTATAATAGTTATAGATATAGATATGCATGCAAAGCGCATATTGTAACATACCAATGTATGTATCAGGTTTATATATCAGAAAATGTAATGGTTCAGATAAATCCTCACAGCCAAGGGCAGATCCGGGGGGGGGGGGGGGGGGGGGGGGGGCTAGTTTATGCTACAGCCCCCCCCCCCCCCCCCCCCCCCCAACATTTAACATTTGGTAGTATTTTCTTTCTTTTTTTTTTTGGTATAGTAGTGTAAATTTATGCTTCAGCCCCCCCCCTCCCCCAAATTTTTTTTAAAGCCCACCCCAAATATATTTTAAAGCCCACTACATATATATTTGAGCCTTCTATTTATTTTTTTGGGCCCAAGCTCAACTCCATTCTATCTAGTATCTATAACAACTTTACTTCTCTAGTATCTATAACAACTTTATATATATTTTGCATGTTATCTTGTGCAAAAAAAAATTCAGCCCCCCTCACATTTCAATCCTGGATCCGCCCTTGCTCACAGCTCTCATTTTCTGCTAAAAGAATTAAAGATAATAGATGTGTGTTGTTTCTCCCTACTTTTATATCCATGCCATGTAAATCTTCACGGTCCTCATTTTCTGCTAAAAGCATTAAAGATAATAGGTGTGTGTTTGTTTCTCCCTACTTTTATATTCATGCCATGTGAATGTGAGTTCTTTATTTGCCTTGGGTTCGTGGCACAATTAGGTGTCAGAGCAACAGTTTATCGGGTAAAAAAAAGTAACTAGATTAGGAATAGTTAGGAATAGTAGTATGTCCGACGAGGACTAGAATGCATCTTAATCATGTATCCTTCTCTTCTCATGGTACTAAGTGTATTGAAAACTCTTTTACGTTTTTTTCTTCTTCTTACATTAGATATGGAGCTTCACAATGAAGTCAGCTTGCTGTAGTCATGAAATAGTCATACAAACAGATCCGAAGAATTGCGAGTATTTGATAATTAGTGGAGCCCAAAAGAAGACAGAAGACTACGATGTTGAAGACGCTGAAACCTTTGCACTTCCAGCTGACGAAGAGAGAGGCAAGCTTGCGGATCCCTTCTACCGTCTTGAACACCAGGAAGAAGATCTGCGTAAAAAGAAGGAAGCTGAACCACTTCTAGTTCGACTTCAGAAAGTATCTGATAGCAGGCACTCTGAAGACTACACTCTTAACAGAGCTCTTCGTGCTCGCCTTAGGGTAAGATTCATTTGATTTTGTTTACAGTAAGTCTCTAATGCTTGTTGCTTCTCAGTTGCGTGTTGCTAAACCAAAAACAGAAATGCTGAAAAATAATACTTGATTACGAAATGTCTTAACTATATAAATTTGAACCCATTTGGTGGGAGAAGTTATTTTTAAAATTATTAAAAAAACATTTTTGTGGTATAAGTTATAATTGGGTATTTCTAATCGACCCAGTGAAACAGCTGTTTGTGTAGATCAGACCGGGTAAAAAATGTGAAAGATGAGGTGCATATGTATCAGTATTAGCAGATATTTGAATGCTCTGCTTGAAGAAAGCTGGTGGAGTTGGGGTTTGAACACTATTCATTATCTAGATCATCCACAACTTCATTTAAGGATGTCTATAACGGGCTTACTACAAAATATTGTTTTCTCGTATTTTGTTGTTCATAAATCATGTTAAAAGAAAGGTGCCTCTGTTTTCAAAACAGACGGTTATGATTGGGTAATATTAATTTTTAGTGAATAGTGAATGTGGCGGTGAATTTTATGAACACATTCTTAAAGTATGATTTAAATGGGTCACACGTTGAAGCAAATAACTGCAAAAATCTTTCATAATCACGCCATGAAAAGGTAAACACAATTTTTTCCAACCATTACAGCTAGAAAGAAACATTCATTTCCGAAACATGTTGAAACTATGGCTTAAAAGAGACAAATTGAAGAAAATTACTACAATCATCTGTTTCGAATAGGCCATGGTAAACACATTTCCAATCATTGTTAAAGAAAATAAAGAAACACTCATTTGTTCAGTTTGTAATCTCCGTTACAGTTTTTTATTGACTATTTTTTTAGGGATAAGTGCACCTTATCGCGGTTGTGGTTCAAAGTATAGTGTTAAGCTTCGTCTGATATCAAGATGGTGCGACTATTGAATTGGAATATGCATGCCAATAGCCCTGCCAATATGTTCCTTAATACTAGTGAATGATAGGTTGATTACAGATCCTGATATGGAGTTTCAAATCGCAGTTCAAACTTGTCTTCCATCTCATCAAACCTTTTATTCACACCTACGCCACTGTACTTTTTTTTTCTTTTCCCTTTAATAAACCCTCTCCTAAATTCTGTATTGACCAACTCTTTGAACACTTATTTTCTGGATGTATTTTGCAAATTAGGCCTCTTGACTAGAAGGATTTGTGGACATAGTGATTTTCTAACTTTCATTTATTTATTTTTTGTTCTCCAGGGTCAAAAGAAGAAAGTATCTCAAGAAGAAGAGGTCTCCAGAAAGATGGGCCTTGGAATCCGTCTCCTCCCTTCATCCGAAGAGGATGCGGCTAGTGCTGCTGGCGTGAGATTTTCCTCCAAGTTTGAGAGAAACAGGAAGGACAAGCGAGCAGCAATCAAGTCGTCATCAATCTTCGGGGGCGAATTACGAAGCTCCACTTCACGGGGTAGTAGACAACTTGATCTGGAGTCAAAGCGGAGGAAGATAATGGCAGGTAAAGCATCAGTTTTACTTTCAGGGAGGGTTAAGCCTTCCTCGTGGCTTCAGAATCAGAACGGTACAAGTGGACAAAATGGGAGGTCCGTTGCTATAGCTCGGAGATAATTTCACGAAAGCTGGGGCTTGTGAGTAATATCAGTTTGCTTGCTTCCAAGATATATTCTTGGCTTGTTTCATCTGAATAAATGTAATGTAATATCGTCTTGCTAGCTGTTTCTGTTTCTTGTATAATGCACCTCTGTTCTGTATAGTGTTAAGGGGCTTTCTCGTGCATATCTTTTAATGGTCTAAAGAGATTGGCGAGTTTTATAATTCCACATTTCAGTTCATCGTTATAGCAATTTTGCGAAATTGATGTGGTTGCCCCGGTCATAAGCAAGATATATAATAGAGACGGTAGGACAGGTCTGCCCTTATCCGAATATACTTGACATGTATGTTGCTTGAAACAGCACGCTTAATGCATTTAATGTATGTTCAATTAGGCAGTACCTTCGTATTATTACTTCATTTCTTTTCCAGGATCGAGAGAAATGCATTATCCTGCTGGCGAACTTTGGATTTTGTTATTCTTTCAGTTGTAGTTTCTTGTAGGTATAGTATTGGTGTTGTCACTTTGCTATCTTTTGAACTTTTCTATAAACCTTTAATTGCTTCCCTATTGAAGATCAAATGTATGTGCAATTTCTTCTCGTCAAATTCTTGAGTTTGCATGTGGTTTCTTTATCTTTATTGTTATTATTGTTATAATGTCAACTTGGTTCTTGTCACTAGGGCTGCAATTGAGCCGAGCCGAATACGTTTACGAAACGAGCTCAGTTTTGAGTCCGAGCTTGGTTCGAGCCAAGCTTTGACCGTATTCGAGCCGAATAGCTCTCGAGCTCAGCCTTAAAAAAAAAACCCAAACTCAAACTCGGCTCGTTTACAAAACGAGTTCAGTTTTGAGCTCCAGCTCGGTTCGAGCCGAGCTTTGACCGAGTTCGAGCCGAATAGCTCGATTGGTTCGCAGCCCTACTTGTCACTGCCGCATGTGTTTTGTTTCTTTGTAACATTGAATATTAGCATGTGTTGCATGGGTTTTGTTTCCGTTTCCTTGTGTTGTTTCAATATGTATGACTCATTAATGGGACAAGTTGGCTAATTGCTAATTTTAATTCAAAAAAAGAAAATTGCAAAGTTATGTGAATTTATTAAAGAGTAATGCTTCAGCCACTACCAATTTCACTATCATTTTCTTCACTATCTTAGGTGGCATACTCCTATTGGAGAGTTCTTCCACTTACTCTATCTTCCTCTACCTATTGGAATGTGCCACCTAAGGTAGTGAAGAGAAATGTACTGTGGCTCGAGCATTACTCTTTATTAAATGTCCCTTGTTTGGTAACTACTTTCGATATGGCTTACAAATTTCACTTTACTATATGAATTCACACATCTATATATTGCAAATTATACTATATGAATTCACACATCTATATATTGCAAATTATACTATATGAATTCACACATCTATATATTGCAAATTACAACTCCAACTCCAACTAATATTTCAGCATTTCTGTAATTATTATAAATTATAGTGTTTTTAAATGTATTATTAAGTAAATATATTTGCAACTAATATATAGATGTGGATATATGAATTCACTTTACTTATCACATTTTTTTTTATAAATTATCCCTAGTAACACAAACTTTTATTTTATATCAGTGACACTTTTATAAATAATTATTAAGTAAATAAATTTAAACTTCGAGGGTATTATGGGTATTTGTAACCAAACAAACACGTGCAATGCACATGCATAACTAATATAAAGGAGGTCTTAGATTCGATGCCAGACAACGTGTAATTTTTTATATAAAAAATATATTTATAAAGACGTGGGCCGCATGTGTAAATCACTAGTGAATGGTAAATATAACTCTCTTAAAAATGAGTAGCTAAGATTAGATTGTTAAATGATTATATACAAATTATAGGTTGTCTACTGACAACCTTAGGTCTCTCATCTCTACTACTATAATGGAAGAAGGCCTTAGTATAATTTATTCTTAACCCAACCCATGTAACGCACGTGCTGGCAGATTTTTTTTTTTTTGCCCTTTTCATTTCCCCAATTTTTTCCATTGTGCACGTGTATAATACTAGTTATAATATTATTATAGATGAGGGATGAAGAAAATAAAGGGAAACAATCCCTATCTCGGTGTCTCAAATTCCCCCCGTCTTATCCTACTTTCCCTATCCTGGTAGTATTATTGAAAAGCAGCAGCGTTCTTAAAGTCACGATCTTAATCCCCTCGTTTCTATCTCTTGGGATTTCTACTAAAAAAAAGTCGCAACCTTTTGTATGTATACTACGCAGTAAAACATCATAATGTCGCATTAAAACTCCTACAAAACATATGGAACTCCTTGTTTTTTATCTTAAAGTCATTTTATAAGATAATTTTGGCGGGCTCTTCACTTCATTTCATTGACAGCTAATACTACTATTTAATATGGTACCGTCCTATTAGTTTGGATTGGGACCAAGCACATCAGAATTAGAATTTTTTACCAAACTATCCCACTTTCTGTAAGTATGTACGAAACTATCCCTGTTTGAAAAGTTAATACAAAAACATCTCTGTCGTTAACGGGGTTAATAAGTCTAGTAGTATTCCTAGGTTATCCCCGCTAACGTGATGATGTGGATACAACTTTTCTACTTGAGTGGGGATTTGGAGAAAAACTAATCCAATATACTAACGTTAATCCTGTTAACGGTAGTGTTTAAACCACACGCGTTAATGGGGTTAACGTTTTTAGTTGGGAGGGGGGGGGGGGGTTCAAAGAGGAATGTAGTTAAAAATTCTTTAAGTATAGACTCGACAATGGAGTTAACGACTGTGGATATTCTTCTTTTTTCAGAAAGTTGAAACTTTCTGAAAAATGAAGATGCTCACACTCGTTAGCTGGGTTAACGGCCTTGGTAAAACCAAGGCCGTTAACGGAGTTCGCGACTGTGGATATTTTTCATTTTCCAGAAAATTGAAACTTTCTGGAGAGTGAAGTTGCTCACACTCGTTAACTCCGATAACGGTCTTGGTAAAAACCAAGACCGTTATCGGAGTTAACGAGTGTGAGCAACTTCACTAACAGCAATTCAAATTCAATATGATCCGGGCATGTAGTATTTGGAAAGGTGTGTTCTTGTGTGGACGGAGGGATTTCTTGGGATGTTTGAACTAGATTCGAAACGATCTTACGGATCGGTAAATCACGAGCGGAGCTTGAACCAGGGTTAGCATGTGGTTGGGCATTAATATTTTCAATTTGCTGAATATATAGCTATAGTGCAAACCAACTAAAATTCGGATCAAGTGTTCTACCAATCATGGACTCCAGAGAGTTGTCGTTTTCTACGGGCACAGTCATAAAATATTGACCATCACCATTTCGCGCTGCATAACGGGCTAAAATTTTAATCTTCTATCGTTCTCTATCCCAATTAGTGACCTCATAAACCTTCTCTATAAATTCTTCCATTGTGATTGTACGAGGTACTCAAATTATTTCGGGATCAACGGCACTATAAGAACAACCTATTTTTTGGTCATGGATGATCTCACAACCAAAATAAAACCAAGTAGGAAGATCATAATCCATACCTATACATATTTTTTTTAAAAAAAAATAAAAAAAAATTCAATATCTACTATACAAAATGTATTCGATAAAATGATATAAAAATCATACATTCAAATGGATGATCAGAAAAGATGAGGAATTTCGAGCTTGAAGAAGACGGGGTAGTGATGGAGAGCCACTTGATAAAAATTCTGCTATCTTAATCCCCAAACTAGCAATACCCCAAACATGGATTTAGGGTTTTCAAAGTGGGAGGATATATGAGTGTCAGAGAAGAAGAAGATTAATGTGAGAGAAGAAGAAGAATATCCCTTTAAGATTTTGTAGAGTAATTTTGGACTAAGATCTACAATAGAGATGCTAGGATTTCGGAGTTGGGTTCCGTAATTGGGGGAGAAAAAGGAGAGAGAAAGACACTAAAAGTATAATGATGTTTCCTATCAGCGTTTCTTACTTAAAGCTGAACACAATCTACACTCGTTAACCCCGTTAATGCGCCTGGTATAATGAGGCGCGTTAATGGGGTTAACGAGTCTATACATAAAGAATTTTTAACTACACTCCTTTTTGAAAAACTCTCCCACACTGTCTCAACTAAAAACGTTAACCTCGTTAACGCGTGTGGTTTAAACACTACCGTTAACGGAGTTAACGTTAGTATATTGGATTAGTTTTTCCCCAAATCCCCACTCGAGGGGAAAAGTTGTATCCACATCATCACGTTAATGGGGTTAACGCTAGGGAAACTACTAGACTGGTTAACCCCGTTAATGACAAAGATGTTTTGGTATTAACTTTTCAAACAGGGATAGTTTCGTACATACTTACAAAAAGTGGGATAGTTTGGTAAAATATTCTTAGAACTGGTCATTAAAGAAAGCAGTAACTCTCACCTTTTCAATATATATATATATGTATTCAATTCTTACATAGTATATTAGTGTGAAATGATCACACACACACATACATACATTTTCAATATATATATATATTCAATTCTTACATAGTATATTAGTGTGAAATGATCTCACACACACACACACATATATATATGATATGGCTAAAAATGGGGTTTAATCGGAACCGTCCAAATCGGGCGCGAATCTCGAGACCTGAGGGTAAAACGGTAATTTCACCCACAAAAGGACCAAAACGGATATTGGATCTGCCCTCCTAGGGCCCAATAATCCGCGAATGGATCCACCACCAACAGGGTGCGGGTCTCGACCCGCTGCGTACCCAATCCATCAAGATAGAGTCAGGGTTCCTGATTAAATACGATCAACGGCCCTGATGGACGTCTATCTTTTCACGGGGGATTAGGGATTAAATTCCTTATCTGATTACAGGGAATATATATTGTCAGATTACCTTCCTCATCTGATTATGGAGGACATTCCTTATCAAATCACGGGGATTACATTCTTAATCCGTTCCCTAAGACGCCTATAAATATCCCCCATCCATCTCCATTAAGAGGTAATCAACTCTTCACCAGTTTTTACGCTCTTTCATCATCTCTTTGATTACTGACTTGAGCGTCGGAGGGTGCGTCGCCGGGATCCCCCCCGGTGTCTCGCACTTTTTGCAGGTGCACGGCAGGAACGACGAACGAGGCCCGACGGAACAGGTACGCAGGTTTTCCTATTCAGTTTCCCCAAGAATCCACAAGTTCTATCTGTTTGCCCCCACACCAAATTTAGCGGCAACAGATTGGCGCCGTCTGTGGGAAACAAACGAATAGAGACCTCTCCCCTTCCCGGTGAACAGGTTTTCTCCTGCCATGCCGCCTCGCAAAGTTAGATCTAGGGGCTCCAACCGAGCGCCCAACCCTGACCAGCAAGAAGTCCTTCCTGATCCCGCTCAGCAACAAGGGCAACTCCCTCCTACCATAGAAGAGCCGCTCCAACGGAACCCTCCACCTCCTGATCCAAAGGGGCCTAACCCCCAGAAACAGCCCCTTCACCAAGAGAACATCTCCATCCACAACGCCTCCAGTGCTTCCATGGCCTCCCATCACCCCCGGGCCTCTGGTCGCCACAATGCCCCTCCCAAACGCCCGGAAGATGATGACCTTCGTCGCCATCTGGATGAAAAGCGGGCTCGGGGGGAAGCCTCCCGCCAGCAAGAGCGATCCCCCCGTCACCGAGAGCACAGGAGGTCCCCCATCCGAAGAGGAAGAAA
Source organism: Hemerocallis citrina (assembly GCA_017893485.1). Lineage (NCBI taxonomy): Eukaryota > Viridiplantae > Streptophyta > Magnoliopsida > Asparagales > Asphodelaceae > Hemerocallis > Hemerocallis citrina. Next base: position 201,375 of record JACEHZ010000608.1, on the reverse strand, counting down.
GGACTCCTCCGATTATCACCGAAGAAGGCATTCTCCCGCAGGTCGGCAGCAGCCTAGGAACAATGAGGCACCCATCACCCGTGCCGAGTTCCAGCAGTTCCAAGCAATGGTACAACAGGCCCTCAACCTCCGTCAAAATCCCAATGGGCCGAGGGCCCCATCCCCTCCTCCGGTCCGAAGCCCTCGCCAACGGTCCCCCTCTCCTCGTCCTGCACCAACCAACTCCCGGCGCACCCTGAGTCCTCGTCGCTCCCGAAGTGACCGCCGCCGCAGCCCTCGCTCCCCCTCATACGAAGACGAGTCCCGTGGTCCGTCGAATTACCGTCGGAGGGATGACATCATGGACCGCCGTCTCAACGAAGTGGAAAAGCTCCTGGGTCAGATAAACCGAGAAGAGGAACTCAGGGGGAGGACCCTACGTCCTAGCCGGCCCCCGTTCTCCCGAACCATAGTGGATGCCCCTGTACCGTTCGGTTTCAAACCTCCCCAATTCGAAAATTACACCGGCGAGACCGATCCAGTTGATCACATCGAAGGCTTTAAGACTTTGATGCTCCTCCACCAAGCTTCCGATGCCCTCCTCTGCAAAACATTCCCCGCGACACTCAAAGGTCCGGCTCGAGAATGGTACTCTCGTCTCGCCCCGGCATCGATATTCTCCTTTGAACAGTTCGAAACCCTCTTCATCACCCACTTTGTCAGCAGCCGAAGGACCGAGAAAACCAGTATCTCACTATTGCACCTCCGTCAGCAAAAGGGGGAAAAACTGAGGGACTACGTGAAGAGGTTCACAGCCGAAGCTAGAACTATTGCCTCCCTCGAGCAATCGGTCGCTACCGCAGCATTCCAATCCAACATTCTCAATTCCAACCTCCGCTCCTCCCTTGCCAAGAAACCCCCACATGACTTTTCCGACCTTCTTCTTCGCACCGAAAAGTACATTCGGGCCGAAGAGGCCGAGCAACCCCCCAACTGGGAAGTGCCCGCCTCCGGGCTTAAAAGGAAGGGGGCAGAAGAAGAAGGAGCCAAGAAGCTCCAGAAGGATAATGCCGGCCAGCGCCGACCTCCCCCTAGATTTGAGAAGTTCACTCCCCTCAACGCTAACCTCTCGACCATCTTCATGGAGGTCGAAAAAGACGGGGTCTTGCCTCCAGCTCCCAAAATGAATACTCCCGCCAAGAGAAGAGATAAAGAGAAATGGTGCCGCTATCACCGGGACCACGGGCATGACACCAACGACTGCCGTGCTCTGAGGAACGAGATCGAAGCCCTTATCCAGAGGGGACAGCTGACGAAGTTTGTAAAAAAGGACCGAGCCGAGCTCCCTCTCCCGCCTCGGGGGGCTAACAAGCGTCCGGAAAGAGAAGAGACGCCAGACTTCGAGGAAGAGCGAGTCCTCCACCTCATCCATGGGGGTCCGATGGGAGGCTCCTCGAACTCCTCCCGAAGAGCGTTTATCAGAGAGGTCAATTCAGTCCGAACCACGCCTCCTCCCAAGGGCCTCGGAGTGCCAGTTACCTTCTCCGACGAAGATCTCGAGGGAGTCCGTATCCCGCATTGTGACGCTCTCGTCATCAGCCTCCACATGGCAAATTTCAAAGTGGAGAGGATCTTAGTCGACAACGGCAGCTCCGTCAACATCCTATTCCTCTCCGCTTTCAAAGGCCTAAAGCTCTCCAGAGACAGACTCAAACCCGCCGGTTACACTCTCCATGGGTTCACGGGGGTTCCGGTAACTATAGAAGGGGTGATCACCCTCGATGTAACTGCCGGACAGACCCCTACCACCAGAACGGAGCCAATGGACTTCATGGTAGTGGATGTTCCCGCTGCCTACAACGTCATTTTGGGCAGGCCCGGCCTCGCGGCTCTGGAAGCAGTTCCCTCGGCATATCATCTGAAGATGAAATTTCCCACCCGATCCGGGGTCGGAGAAGTAAGGGGAAATCAGGAGCAGGCCCGGAAATGCTACATGACTTCGACCCTTGGGCCCGTCCTCTCTTTAGAGACCCTGGAAATTCCCCAAGATTCCACAAGACCGACCTCCGAGCCAGCGGACGAACTGGAGGAGGTGCTCTTCTCCGAACAAGAGCCGACCCGCAAGTTCTTCGTAAGCAAGGCCCTCCCGTCCGCCCTATACTCAGATATTGTGGAATGCATCCGAGACAATCAAGACCTCTTCGCATGGTCCGCAGCTGACATGCCCGGTATCTCCGAAGAACTCTTAGTCCACCGCTTGAGTGTTGATCCGGGGTCCAAACCGGTTCAGCAGAAGAGGCGTAAGTTCGCCCCCGAGCGACAGCTCGCTATTAAAGAAGAGGTAGATAAATTGCTGAAGGCCCGATTCATACAGGAGGTAAACTACCCTGAATGGTTATCGAACGTAGTAATGGTGAAGAAGTCCAACGGAACATGGAGAATTTGCATTGATTTCACCGACCTCAACAAAGCCTGTCCCAAAGATCCCTTCCCTCTACCGAGCATCGACACTCTGATTGACGCAACCTCGGGACATGAGCTTCTAAGCTTCATGGACGCTTTCTCGGGTTACAATCAGATAAGGATGTTCCCGCCGGATATCCCAAAGACGTCTTTTGTAACCGACCAAGGCCTTTATTGCTACAGGGTCATGCCATTCGGCCTAAAGAATGCAGGGGCAACATACCAGCGCCTCGTCAACAAAGTTTTTCAGGCTCAGATCGGCAGAAACATGGAAGTGTATGTCGATGACATGCTGGTGAAAAGCATCCGAGGTGTTGATCATGTCACCGACCTCCAAGAAGCATTTGATGTTTTAAGAAGGAACAATATGAGACTCAACCCGAACAAATGTGCGTTCGGTGTCTCATCAGGCAAGTTCCTCGGCTTTATGGTTAGCCAACGAGGAATAGAGGCGAATCCGGAGAAGATCAAGGCCATACTGGACATGGCCCCCCCTAGAAATGTCAAAGAAGTTCAGAGGCTGACTGGTCGCTTAGCCGCCATAGGGCGCTTCCTGTCGAAGTCCGGGGAGAAGTGCCTCCCGTTCTTCAAAGCCCTCAGGGGGGCTAAAGGATTCGAGTGGGGGCAGCAGCAACAAGACTTCTTTGACCAGCTTAAAGCCTACCTCGTCAATCCCCCTCTCCTTAGCAAACCAGTACCCGGCGAACCGCTCTACCTCTACCTCGCGGCTTCCGAACAGACGCTCAGTGCGGTCTTAGTCAGAGAAGAAGAAAGGGCTCAGAAGCCCATATACTACGTCAGCAAGGTGCTCCGGGATGCCGAACTTCGGTACCCGAAAATTGAGAAAATGGCGTATGCCCTGGTAATGGCCGCGAGAAAACTTAGACCCTACTTTCAGTCTCATTCGGTGGTCGTCCTTACCGACCAGCCACTGAAACAGATTCTTCACAAACCCGAGACTTCTGGTCGCCTCATGAAGTGGTCGATCGAGCTGAGCCAGCACGATATAACTTATCAGCCTCGGACTGCAATCAAGGCACAGGCACTGGCCGAATTCATAGTTGAGACTACAATCCCCGAGTCTGGCCAAGCAGCAAAGGGACCCCCCGTCTGGTCGGTCTATGTTGACGGGTCCTCTTGTAATGAGGGTAGCGGGGCAGGAGTCATCCTGGCAGGACCAGATGGCTTCATCCTCCAATACTCACTCCGGATAAATTTCAAAGCCTCGAACAACGAGGCCGAATATGAAGCACTAATAGCCGGGCTTCGAATGGCCCGAAATGCTGGGGCACATCGGCTACAGATTTTCAGCGACTCCCAGTTGATTGTTAACCAGGTCCTCGGCGAGTATGAAGCCCGCGACGATAGAATGGCTAAATACTTGTCCAAAGTAAAGAGCCTCATGGCGCTGTTCGACGAGGCTCTCATCCAAAGGATCCCTCGAGAAGAAAATGCTCAGGCCGACGCCTTATCCAAGTTAGCCTCCTCCTCCCTTCAAGGTCTGGAACAGACCGTTTTGATAGAAGTCCTCCTAAAGCCGAGCATAGAGGACGAAGCGCCAGACTCCGTTGAAGCATTGCCCGTCCTCCTCGAAGACAACTGGATGAAACCCATTGTCGAATTCCTGAGGAACGGACTCCTCCCTGAAGATCCGAGGGAAGCACGAAGAATTAGGGCCCGAGCCGAGCGTTTTACTTTACTCGAAGGCATCTTATACAAACGCTCCTTCACCCAAGCGGATGGTCGACCGTATCTAAGGTGCCTCTCCCCCGAGCAAGCCGACTACGCCCTACAGGAGCTCCATGAGGGGATCGGCGGAGCCCATTCTGGATCCAGGGCTCTGGCGCGCAAGGTATTGAACTATGGATATTACTGGCCCACTCTCCTACGGGACGCCGAACGACACGTTCGGCAGTGCAGCTCCTGCCAAAAGTATGCAGACATCCGACGTCTTCCGCAGGCACCGCTGACCTCCCTATCAAGTCCCGTTCCCTTCGCTATGTGGGGGATGGACTTACTGGGACCATTCCCTCCAGCCCCCGGACAGCTAAAGTTCCTAGTCGTGGCAGTCGACTATTTCTCTAAGTGGATAGATGCCGAGCCCCTGGCTACGATCACCGAACATAGGGTCGTTCAGTTCTTCTGGAAGAATGTGATTTGCCGGTTCGGCGTTCCCCGAGTCATAGTCACAGATAACGGGACACAGTTTACTGGAGCCGCCTTCCGAGCCTTGTGTGAAGACCTTTCCATACAACACCGATTCTCCTCCGTCTCCCATCCCCAGTCGAATGGCCAAGCTGAGAATGCCAACCGACAGATTCTTGCAGGAATCAAGAAGAGGTTAGACAAGTGTTCCAAGGGACTATGGGTCGATCAGCTGCCGAACGTACTCTGGAATCACCGCACCACCAAGCGGACCCCAACAGGCGAGATCCCATTTAATCTCACCTATGGGGCCGAAGCCATCATCCCCCTAGAAGTCGGGATACCCTCTCCTCGCCTGATCGCTTATGAAGAAGAGCAGAATGCTAGAGAACTCAGAACAAGCCTAGATCTGATAGACGAAATCCGAGAGAGAGCTGCCATACGCCAGCAAGCTTACCGAAGAAGGATCGAGCTGGCATACAACAAAAGAGTCCGCCCAACGGACCTCAAAGAAGGGGATTTAGTCCTTCGGAAGTTGGCCATATCATTCCCCGGGCAGAAAAGCAAGCTGGCCCCGAACTGGGAGGGACCGTACAAGATCTCGAAAGTAATCCGCCCCGGTACGTACAAGCTAGAGGATCTCGAAGGCAGAGAAATTCCCCGGACTTGGAACGCCGACCATCTTTTGAAATACCAAGAGAAGGCAACTACGTCTCTCCAAGTAACTCGAGATGTCGAACCGTTCCCCTCCTTTCTCTAGTCATAGTTTGTCCTTTTTGTGCTTTCTTTTATTATTGTAATAACGGCTAGCAACTTTAGAAGCAGCCGATCATTAGATGTTAATAAATGAAGTTTCTTCATGTTTTCACTACTATTACATCCCTCTGCTTGTAACTCTTTAATGTCACAATGGTTCCGGAGTCCCACACTTGGCTCGATTCTACTTCGCGAGCTCGCTCCTAAACGAGCTAGAAGTAGCTCGCCATTCGAAAATGCTCCCACAGCCGTTGAATGGTACGGAGTCCAACACTTGGTTCGACCCTACTCCGCAAGCTCGCTCCTAAGCGAGCTAGGGGTAGTTCGCCATTCGAAATTGCTCCTACACCCCTTAAACTGACAATGGTTCCGGAGTCCAACACTTGGCTCGATTCTACTTCGCAAGCTCGCTCCTAAGCGAGCTAGAAGTAGCTCGCCATTCGAAAATGCTCCCACAGCCGTTGAATGGTACGGAGTCCAACACTTGGTTCGACCCTACTCCGCAAGCTCGCTCCTAAGCGAGCTAGGGGTAGTTCGCCATTCGAAATTGCTCCTACACCCCTTAAACTGACAATGGTTCCGGAGTCCAACACTTGGCTCGATTCTACTTCGCAAGCTCGCTCCTAAGCGAGCTAGAAGTAGCTCGCCATTCGAAAATGCTCCCACAGCCGTTGAATGGTACGGAGTCCAACACTTGGTTCGACCCTACTCCGCAAGCTCGCTCCTAAGAGAGCTAGGGGTAGTTCGCCATTCGAAATTGCTCCTACACCCCTTAAACTGACAATGGTTCCGGAGTCCAACACTTGGCTCGATTCTACTTCGCGAGCTCGCTCCTAAGCGAGCTAGAAGTAGCTCGCCATTCGAAAACGCTCCCACAGCCGTTGAATGGTACGGAGTCCAACACTTGGTTCGAACCTACTCCGCAAGCTCGCTCCGAAGCAAGCTAGGGTAGTTCGCCATTCGAAATTGCTCCTACACCCCTTAAACCGACAATGGTTCCGGAGTCCGCCAAACGAGCTAGGGACAGCTCACCGTCCTAAAAAACGCTCCGACGACGTTAACCTAATCAAGCAAGTGCACAACTCGGCTCGACGTTACTTCGCGACTCCACTCATGATCGACCTAAAAGAAGCTCGCCATTCGGAGTTCGACAGTTCAGAAGTTACCCCATGACAGACAACATTCACAGCAATAAAACACGCAAGTTCGGCAATAACGCATTTATTAATGAAACAGATGTGATACAAAGGCAAACACAAACAGGAGCACGACTCAACAAGGATATTTACAATACCGACTCGTCACACTTAGCGAAAAGCAAAAAAAAAAGAGAGCAAAGAACGCGCGGAACCGACCACTTCAGCGCTTCTTCGGAGCTGGAGCATTCCGCTTCAAGGACACTCGAGAGTGACGACGCTTGTCCCCGGAGCGCGACCCCAAGCCGGCAAACTGGGACGTATCCTCGGCACCGCTCCTGGCAGCTACGCCGACAGACGCCCCGCTCGAGGAGATTGCCACCGAGCTCTGCGCGTCCCCCGGGCTTGGTTGGCCGATCCGCTGACGGGTCGCCATCTCATAGAAAGTAATGCCCCGCTCACTCTCAGCACGAGTGCATGACGTGCTTCGAACGTTGACCGGCCCTGAATGTGGCTTCAGACGAGCCACTTCCGCCTCCAACTCTGAGATCCTGTCCCGCAACGAGTCGTCTTTAACGTCGACTTCGAAACGTGGGGGTATCGCGGAGTCCGGCACTCCAGATCGACTAGCGACGAGGCGCCGAAGGTGGGTGACTTCGATGCTTTTATCCACCGTCGCCCTCTTGAGCGCTTCGACTTCAGCAGTCAACTCGACTCGTTCAGTCGTCAACTTGGCCACCTCGGCCGTCAGCCCCTAGCCCTCACTCCGGAGCTTCGCCTCTACGGACTGCAGATGCTGTATCTCGGAAAGCAACTCGTCCTTCTCCGCTGTTATTTTGGACAAATTATGACGAATGCACTGAACACGAATCTCATTACTGAAATCAGTGGGCAAGTGTTCACCTTCGGGTATGAGCTCGGCGATTCGGCTTTCCAAACGACGAATCTCGATATCACGCCGGCCAAGGACGAGCTGGAGATGCTTCCTCTCGCTCTCGGCTCGGCGCAATCCGAGCTCGACCTCATAAAGTTTCTCCCTACACCTAGCCAGACACAGCCTCGTCGCCCCTAGGCCAGCTTCGGCTTTAACCTCTTCGTCCGGGCGGGAAAGCTCGACGTCTTGGGGGATTACCATAAGCTGCAAAGAAATCGGAGCAATCAGCGAAAACGTTGAGCGTGGCCGAAGCACCGCACTTGGAAAAATTTTCATCTCTAAAAACAAAGTTTGACGGTTCGGCAAAAGAGGGGGCATAAAACAGAAATTTCCGAGCACCAACACTTGCAAAAATTTTGATTTCATTTACGTCAAAAGAAGCGGTGGCCAGTCCGCTATTAGGCATTACAAAGTTCGATAAAAAAAAAAAAAAAAAAAAAAAAGAGAAAAAGAGCAGAAACAGCCAAAAACAATAAAACGAGAGGCGGATTCAGTGCTCGACCTCTTTCCCCGGGCGACGAGGCGGAGTAGGGGTCGACTTCGCCGAAGGAGACGCCGCCGTCAGTGGAGTCGCTCGGGACCTCGCCAGTAATCCCGGCATCGGCATCAGCGCCGTCCTCCTCCTCTTCCTCCTCTTCCCCTTCGGACTCGGGGTCGAAGCCCTCGACGTGTCCGGGGAAGAGTCGCCATCCCGAGACGTCCACCCCGGGGTACGCCTCTCGCACCCGGTCGAGGGCAGTGGCGAAGGCCTTCGCCATGTTCTGCGAGAGGTACCCCTGGGCCTTCTTCAAGGTGGCGTCCTCCACCTCCTTCACAGCCGCCGCCTGCTTCGCCTCGGCCTCGGCCAACTGATTGGCCGACCCCTCCTTCTCCCGACGCAGCTCGTCCTCCAGCCTCTTCACTTCGGCCTCGAGGTGCTGGATCCTCGCAGACCGGCCTTCATGCTCGACTCGGAGCTTGTCGAGCTGGTTCGACATCCGAGCCTTCTCGTTCCGAGCCTGGTCGGACTCTTGCTTCAGCTCCTTCTCGAGGGCGGTCAGCCGTTCGGTGAGGTGACCGAAGTGGACGACGATCTGCAAGGGAAAGAGGAAGAACTCAGAGAGTTAGAAAAATTTTGTGATTCAAGATGAAACGAATGAAGGGAACTCGGAACTTACCGATACCGCCGAACGAGCGATCTCGATCACGTCGTCGCCCTGCCTCCCCGCGTCCATGGCGGCGCGGTCCTTCGGGGTGGCGAGATGCTTGACGGCCTGCATACTCGCCAACGAGTTCCCGAGGAACCCATCGTGCCTCCGGACCTGCCAGTCCGGAATGTGGATCCGTTTGTGCTCCTCCGTCAGGAGCTCCTCGCCTGCCACGGTCAACGGCGGGGTCGGCATGGCGAGGGCGGCGGCGATGGGGAACTCGCCCGCAGATGCTGGAGCCGAGGTCGACACCACGGCGACGACCGGGTCGTCGGCAATCTCCACCGCCTGGACGGGGCCCTCGATCCTCAGCGCCTTTGAGGATGAGGGCAGCTTCGACGTTACCCTCTTGCGCTTCCTCGGTGCCTTACTGGCGAGTCCTGCCCTGAGCGCCAACACCGCCTCGTAGTCCATAGATTCTACATCAAAAGAAAAAAAAATTTTTGATTAGCACAAAAGAAGAACAAGGCAGCAAGTACGGAAAAAAAGAACTTGGCGAAAAGCCGCGTACTAGGATCTACGCGGCCGAGCCCTCCCCTGTAAAGAACGTCCTCCGTCAACTCCTTCCAGTCGTACTTCGGCCGGTCGAGAAGGGTCCGAACCGCCCCTTCTTCTTCTACTGAGAGTCTCGGCAGCGCCGTCGCCCTCTTGGTCACCCCTTCTGCCCAATTGGTGGGGATCGGCCAGGCCTCTCGACTCCACACGACGACCCACTTCTCTCGCCAGTGCTTGATAGAGTCCGGGCAAACCACGAGCCTGCCGCCGTGCCTCGGAGTCAGATAATACCGGTACTCCGACTTGTTCCCTTGGTGGAGCCGGTATATCGTCCGAAGCACGTTCAGCTGCGGTTCGATCCCCGCGGCCTGGCAATGGAGAACGAAGCCATTAATCACTCGCCACGCGTTCGGCATGAGCTGAATAGGGCAGACCCCGTACCAGCTCACCACGGTAATTGCGAACGCGTGGAGAGGTAGCCGGGCACCGGCGATAAAGGCATCAACCGGCCAGCAACACATGGTCACTGGCAGCGGCGAATTGGCCCTAACCCCGGGGCCCGGCAGCATGATTTCGTACTCCTCCGGGATGAAAAAAGCGTCCCGGATCGCCACCAACTCCTCCTCGCGCAGGATCGACGCCGCATCGTCCGCCTCCGTCGTCTCCCTCGCTTCATTCTCCTCGAAGGTCCTCTCCCTCCCATGGATGATTCGTTCGGCCTGGTCCTTCGGGAGCTCCCGGACCCTGTGTAGTCCTGTCAGCGGACCCGGCAGCTGTCCGAACTCTCCCATCCTCTTCGGATCCTCGACAATCGAATCCTTGCCGAACACCTTGCCCTTGGTTGGAGTCGGAGTCGAGGCTTCGGCGCCTATAGGGGAGGACTCGGACCCAGAGACTTCATCTGAGACAGAAGCTACAGACATAGTTTATAAATTACCTCGAGAGAAAGAGCTGCCGAAAAGCTTCGCCTGAGCTAACGCCGGTGCCGGAAAAACTTGCCTGAAACACTAGAGAACGCCTGAACAAATGAGAGGAGAAGTGAGAAATGAGGGGGGGGGTGAGGATTTATAGAAGGGGGGCACGCCCCACGAGGCTAATGGGCTTGTACGACCGGCCCATCTAAACCAAGCGGCGGAGCGATCCCAATCGTCACCTCGTTAACCGCAGCGAATCATGAGATGCATTTAATGCTATCCCATCTGATGGAATCCCAGAGGTCACAGCATTTAATGGGCGTCCCATCTGTCAGGGTTGTCAGAATTGTCAGAATTGTCAGACGTTCAAATGGCGCACAGAAGAGACAAACTCACATAAACGACAAGTCTGCACGCTCGGCACCCACTGCCGAGCATTCGTGACACCGACCCTGTTATAGGGGAAAAAGTCACGCTCGGCACCCACTGCCGAGCATTCGTGACACCGACCCTGTTATATGGAAAAAACAGGTTCGGCACCGCTGCCGAGCGTTCGTGGCACCGACCCTCTTATAGGGAAAAAACCGGTTCGGCACCGCTGCCGAGCGTTCGTGGCACCGACCCTGTTATAGGGGAAAAAGTCACGCTCGGCACCCACTGCCGAGCATTCGTGACACCGACCCTGTTATAGGGGAAAAAGTCACGCTCGGCACCCACTGCCGAGCATTCGTGACACCGACCCTGTTATAGGGGAAAAAGTCACGCTCGGCACCCACTGCCGAGCATTCGTGACACCGACCCTGTTATAGGGGAAAAGGTCACGCTCGGCACCCACTGCCGAACATTCGTGACACCGACCCTGTTATAGGGGAAAAAGTCACGCTCGGCACCCACTGCCGAGCATTCGTGACACCGACCCTGTTATAGGGGAAAAAGTCACGCTCGGCACCCACTGCCGAGCATTCGTGACACCGACCCTGTTATAGGGGAAAAAGTCACGCTCGGCACCCACTGCCGAGCATTCGTGACACCGACCCTGTTATAGGGGAAAAAGTCACGCTCGGCACCCACTGCCGAGCATTCGTGACACCGACCCTGTTATAGGGAAAAAGTCACGTTCGGCACCGCTGCCGAGCATTCGTGGCACCGACCCTGTTATATGGAAAAAACAGGTTCGGCACCGCTGCCGAGCATTCGTGGCACCGACCCTCTTATAGGGAAAAAACCGGTTCGGCACCGCTGCCGAGCGTTCGTGGCACCGACCCTCTTATAGGGAAAAAACCGGTTCGGCACCGCTGCCGAGCGTTCGTGGCACCGACCCTGTTATATGGAAAAAACAGGTTCGGCACCGCTGCCGAGCGTTCGTGGCACCGACCCTCTTATAGGGAAAAAACCGGTTCGGCACCGCTGCCGAGCGTTCGTGGCACCGACCCTCTTATAGGGCAAAGACAAGTTCGGCGGACCGCCGAACTCGCTCCTGACGCTCGCAGTCCTGCCGAACTCACTTCCCTCTCTGGAAAAGCTCGCCGAACCGCATATGGACCTCGGCCCCTTCGCCAGCGAACTCTAGGGGGGGTCTAAAGCGTGCTCCAAGTATACAAGACCACCGAATGACGAATTGACACTTTGCGAAATTAATAAGATATCCCTGCAAGAATACCACATGACCATCAGAGTTCAGGAGCGACTCAGAGTTCAATCCGCTTGAAAAATCACCAAACTACCTCCTTCAAGATTCAAAACCTTCCGTTTGGGCCCCGATACAACTCCACCAGCCATTAAAAAACTGCTAAACTACTCCTCAAAGGCCGATCAAGCTCAGCCTTTAGGAGTGGGGGGCTCGTGATATGGCTAAAAATGGGGTTTAATCGGAACCGTCCAAATCGGGCGCGAATCTCGAGACCTGAGGGTAAAACGGTAATTTCACCCACAAAAGGACCAAAACGGATATTGGATCTGCCCTCCTAGGGCCCAATAATCCGCGAATGGATCCACCACCAACAGGGTGCGGGTCTCGACCCGCTGCGTACCCAATCCATCAAGATAGAGTCAGGGTTCCTGATTAAATACGATCAACGGCCCTGATGGACGTCTATCTTTTCACGGGAGATTAGGGATTAAATTCCTTATCTGATTACAGGGAATATATATTGTCAGATTACCTTCCTCATCTGATTATGGAGGACATTCCTTATCAAATCACGGGGATTACATTCCTAATCCGTTCCCTAAGACGCCTATAAATACCCCCCATCCATCTCCATTAAGAGGTAATCAACTCTTCACCAGTTTTTACGCTCTTTCATCATCTCTTTGATTACTGACTTGAGCGTCGGAGGGTGCGTCGCCGGGATCCCCCCCGGTGTCTCGCACTTTTTGCAGGTGCACGGCAGGAACGACGAACGAGGCCCGACGGAACAGGTACGCAGGTTTTCCTATTCAGTTTCCCCAAGAATCCACAAGTTCTATCTGTTTGCCCCCACACCAAATTTAGCGGCAACAATATATAAAGGCACGTGCCTACGGCACTTTTTCGGAACGATATATTATATGAAAAGCCCTGTAAACAGTAAAACAACAATTATATAGCTCAAGTTTGAATAGTATGACAAATAATTAGTTGTAAGATAAAAGTCTATGTTTCAATTAGTATATGTTGAAAAATAATTATAAATATGAGTGTAAATCCAACTTCTTAGAACTTTGAGAGGGGAAATAATGAAATTTAAGTATTTAACTGTTCAGGGGATATTTGTTATTTTCAATGTAACATGAGCAATAAAAAAAACATAAAAAATCTGAAAATTACAAACCTGAAATATAAAAATCTAAATTTCTGAGTAATAGAGAGAGAGAAAGAAAGGGAGAGAGAAATATGAAAAAGTTAAGAGAGAAGAGAGAGATAGTAATAAAGTAATAAATTTTTTTGTTTTGAGGGGAAACTTTTTTTTGGAGAAAATATGTTTTCGGAAAGTGAATCAGAACTGTTAATTGTTCAATTGAAGGGGAGAATCACTTGATAGTTTGTTTTTTTTCTTTTTTAAATTATCTTGTGTTTTATTATATATATATATATATATATATATATATATATATATATATATATATATATATATATATATATATATATATATATATATATATATATAATCAAAGAAAACTAGTAATAACAAGTTAATAACTTCACAACATCATTGTCTGCAAGGATTTCCATATATTTTTTGTTATCATTTGTTTTGTGAATTAATTTTTTTTTATAAGACACCTTTTGAAAATATTTGCAAAAAGATAACAGTTGCCCAAGTATTTGCGCGCATTGTCTCAACAACTAAACTCGTCATTCCCAATGGCGAGTTTAGTCGTTTCATCGTCGCTATTGGAAAACAGCGTGTTTAGTGCTGATTTTTAGCTGAAATTTTTCAAAGAATACTTGTTGTTCCCAACTGCGAGGACATTTATACTATACTTGCTGTTGGGAACAGGGAGTTTAGTTCAAAATTTTCAAAGAATACTTGCTGTTCCCAACAGTGAGAACATTTACACTATACTCGCTGTTGGGAACGGCGAGGATGTAGGAAATTTTATAGAGAGTGAAACATTCTGTTGGACTTTGTGAATTTTCGAAAAAAACTTCATATATTTATAAAAAAAAAAAAACTAAACTCGCTATTCCCAACTACGAGTCTAGTGTAAATGTCCTCACCGTTGGGAACAGCGAGTCTTCTTTAAAAATTTTGAACTAAACTCGTTGTTCTCCAGCAACGAGTCTAGTATAAATGTCCTCACCGTTGGGAACAGTGGGTCTTCTTTGAAAATTTTGAATTAAAAATCAGCAGTAAACACGCTGTTTCTCAATGCGATGATGAACCAACTAAACTCGCCATTGGGAACGGCGAGTTTAGTTGTTGAGTCAACTAGCGCAAATACTTGGCCAACTGTTCTCTTTCTGCAAATATTTTTAAAAAGTGTTTTATAAAAAAAATTAATTCTTGTTTGGTATTGTTATGAACGAAAAATATTTTTACTTAAAGCGCTAGTTATTGTACCGTTAGAAATAATTATATTTAACTTCAAAAAATTTTACCAAGTAAGAACACTTTTTAGAAAGTTAAATGCAACATCATACTAAAATTAGTTGTTTTATAAAAAAAAATATTTTTGATTATACATACTTTTAACTTATTTTGCTAAATACATATTTGTAGCATGAAAGTGCTTTCAGGTCCAAAATCACCATTCAAAAGTAATGTCAAGCATAGGCTAATAAATCATGGTCACTCCTATAAGAGCACTATAAGAGCATCCAAAGTGGTGTTTGCTATTTTTTTGCAAATGGCAAAATGAGAATTGGATATTTTGAAAATCGTTATACGGGTTCATTTGCCGAATTTTAAGAAATATTTTTTTCCTGGACGGAACATGTTCTTCCATCCAAAAGTTCTTTTTTGTAACTTTTAGTAAAATTATAGTAGTGTTAGTTATTAAATAGTCATTACTTAATTATTTAGTGATTAAAATAATACTAAACTATTATTAAATTAGTGATAAAAGTTAATAGTGCCTAAATTAATGGGTTAAACACTTAGCTGATGGTGACATCCTTCGAACAGGACATGTTGTCCCGTTTCTTCAAATTTGGGTTTCAGATGGGACAACATGTCCTGTCCGATCCCCTATTCCGATTTTTTTCCAGGCGGAACAACATGTTCCGTCCGATACTTTTAAAAAAATTTTAAAAATAATTTAAAATAATGGACGAAATAACTTGTTTCGTCTGATCATATCATATATATATATATATATATATATATATATATATATATATATATATGGACGAAACAACATGTTCCGCTACCTATATTTTGAGAATCCACAAAAATTTCTCAAATGTGAGAAGTTACTGTCACAACTTTCTTAAAATATGGTAAGATAGAAACCGATGTGGGACTCAATTTGCCAAAAAAATAACAAGAATTACAAAATGAGAAACAATTGTGGATGCTACACTCAGAATTTTTTGCCTTCATAGGCCACTGTTTGAAAATATTTGCGTTTAAAGGTCAGATTCCTAACTATTAGCATTTTTTTTGCTACTCTGTGCCACGTCAGTAGTGGCCGCAATTTTCAACAGCGGTATCTTCATCTTCGAGGTCGCTAATGGGAATAACGGCCTGTGTTTTAATTTTTAAAAAATTTTATGTTTGCTATCGCTAATCCCAATAGCGACCTTAGTATATATGAGGTCGCTGGTGGGATTAGCAACCTAAACTGAATGTATTGAGACACACAGTGATTTCTAGAGAGTTTTTGTTCACTTTGGAAAATAAAAAATATGGTCACTATTGGGAATAGCGACCTTAATATATATTTAACTAAGGTTGTTATTCCCAATATCGACCTCAGTTTTAATATGTTTTCTTCAAGATAACAAAAGCTCTATAAAAATCGCTAAGTGCCTCAATACATTCATTTGAGGTCGCTAATGGGTATTTGAGGTCGCTAATCCCATTAGCGACCTCATATATATTATGGTTGCTAGTGGGAATAGCAACAGCAAAAAAAAAATTCCAAAAAAATTTATAAGCCGCTATTCTCATTAGCGGCCTCGAAAATAAAGAGACCGCTATTGAGAATAGTGACCGCTGCTGACGTGACAGAGCCAAAAAATACTAATAGTTGAGAAACTGACCTTTAAACACAAATATTTTAAAAAAGTGGCCTGTGAAGGCAAAAAAACTTATACTCATTGTTAGGATAACAATTTAAAAAATGATATTTTCCTTCTTTTGAAAGTTTTAAACGATAAAAAGTTTTGTAGAAAATGCATCAGACATTCGTCATCGTTGCATGATACAAAAGAAGTTAGTAGGCCCCACTTTCTAATGGGAGGCAGATGTGGGTGTTTGAGTGTTTCTAACATTGTGTCATATATTTCCCCCATTTTAGAATGTGGTGTGGTTACCGCTAACCGCGTGGTGAGGGTGAATGGATTAAATTGTGAGGATATAAGATTATATGACAGGCTGCGGTGAATGCACATGCTTGTTAGGATGCGGTTACCGAATGACTATTCTTACACTCGGTGGCGGTAATTTTGTCTGGTAGATCCGATTATCCCCGCCGGATAGAAAGGAATCTTTGTTTATACTAGCATCTTTTTCTCTTTTGCGTTTACCACCTTTTCAGTATTCCTTCTTTGCAAAATTAGTCCTTTATCACAAAACTTACTTAGAGCATCCACTCTCTATGATTCTAAAATGTACATATATATAGCGTTTAGGAAATAGCATTTTAAGATAAGCGCTGCAGTCATAAAAAGCCAAATTTAGAAGAGACGGAAGAAAAAAAAACTTCCGTCTAATCGTTTTTTGTGGGTTTTTATTATTTTTTTTAAAAATTTTAGTATAATGGCATTCTCGTAATTAACTTGATGGCATTTTGGTAAATATGTTTTTAAAAAAATTGGTGGAAGGATGAACATCATTAGCCCCACCAATTTTTTTTATATACATATATTTTGTTAAATTGAAATGGCATTTTCGTAATAAAATGGGTGGCATTTTAGTAAATATTCATTGGAAATTTTTGTAGGACGGTGCTTCTACATCTGTCCCACCAGTTTTTTGTATTTTTTTAATAAAAATGATTAAAATAGCATTTTTTAATGAAATGGGTGGCATTTGCGTAATTAAATGTTTGTGGACGGATGATCTTCACCCGTCCGTTCTAAATTTTTAAAAAAAAAGAAAAAAAAATACAAACCTTCATCACCCGTCTTCTATATTTAGCATTTTTCTATCTTTGTTTCTAAGTTTAGTGAAGTACTGTTCACTCATATTTTAATAAATGGTTTTTAGCAAACGACTGTGGCACTTTTTTATAACTCGATTGCTATTTTTTGGGTATTTAGAAAACGATAGTGGATGCTCTTATTAACTAAATGTATATCACTTTTGCACTGTCAGAGCATCCACAGTCGTTTGCTTATTTGCCATTTTTGCCATTTTTTTGGTACTGTAGCGCACACAGTCGTGATGTATTTTGTCATTTTTTAGCAATCTGTGTACAGTAGAAAGGGAGAAATAGCATTCGAAATAGCAAAATGCATATTATAGCTGACGAAATTATTTAATTATATTGTTAATTGATCGGACGAAACATGATGTTTCGTCCGAATTAAAAAAAAATATAAAAACCAAATAAAATATGTGGGAATAAACATGATGTTTATCCCCACTCCTTTTATTTATTTATTTATTTATTTTTAATTTCCTTTGGGACGAAACATCATGTTTCGTCCCGTATTTTTTATTAATATTTTTTAACTTTCGGCCTGTATAATTTTTTTTTTATTAACAGACGAAACAGCATGTTTCGTCTGTTACTTTTTAAATAAATTTATGCATTTTTTACCTTTCAACGACTGCAGTATTTCGAAGAAATGCATTGCTAAAATATGCATTTTGCCATTTTTTTCCATCGAACGACTGTGGATGCTCTCAGAATAGAAGCATGATGTGCAACTCGATTATGTTAGTTACTTGTTATTTTTATTTGTTTTCTTTGAGCAGTGCCAAATTAAGAGTGTTTTTCAATGTAATTAGTATTGTTATAAAAAAAAAATGTAATTAGTATTGGTCATTTATGAACAAGGCGATAATTATGAGCTCGAGTATAATTAACGAAACTAGTGAATACGTCTTCAAATAAATGTCCTTTTTTTTTTTTTTTTTTTTAAGGGAAAATGTGGAATCTAGCCTCCTGTTTTATTAATAAAAGTTTAACGAAATAAATCCAGAGTACTGAGCCAAAGTACAAACTACAGACGGAAAATAAAATATACATGAAGCAACATGACGCGTACAAACAACAAATCCCTCCAACAACTCTGGAGGATGGGCTGACAAACAGCTTGGTCCAGCAAAATTGTAAGTATGTCAGTTTAGCTTCGTACAGTGCCTCCACGGCACATGCACATGCACATGCACACCCACACCCACCCGGCAAATAAATGTTTTTTTTTTTTTTTTGATGTAACGGATAGAGTCTAAAGACTCCAGCCAATCAAATAAAATAAATAATGAATAGTTTACAAATAGGGTTTTACCAGCGGTAAAACAAGAAACTCAGAAATAAAGGACTATATACAGCTAACAGATACAATCCAACAAAACAGAGAATACAAGTCAGAGAACGAAACATCGGAGGGGACGCCCACTGGAGAGAATCCGCCAGAGCAGCATGCCCCCGATACAGCGCTAAAGGACAGCTAGCAGGACTCGGCAAGCTGGGGGGGACGCTCACAGATGCAGGGTGCCACCAGGCCAGCTTGGATCGGGACTCCTACTCGAGCAACACCCCCAAGAACACAGACCGCAGAGATAAAAACACAATAGCCAAACACAGAAAGATGTAAACGCATGTAGGGAAAAAGAAGAAGGGAAAAGCATAGTGGAACAAAGCACTGAGGAACCCTCCACAGGTGAAACGCACATACCCACCGTGCATGAGGTCGACCCCCGGAACAAGATGGGATGGAATCCCATCCACGAGGATCAAACCAAAACGGGACCAGGGCCGAACCCTGCAAACCGAGAACGCAGGCCGAGCTAAAAGATGAAGTGCTCTCACAACCAAAGTAGCGAGAAGAACAAACAAAGTTAACCAAACAGCATAGAAAAAATTCTAAAAACCAAGCAACCCAAACACGAAACATAGCAATAAGTTAACTAATATAGAGGCTTAAAGGGCTAATAAAACCCATATAGAGCAGGATAATAGATAGTATAAGGTAGCAATAGTAGAAAGTAGCCAAAAAAAAAAAACCAACTTGACTATACAAACAGAAGCAGCACAACAGAAGAAACAACCAACAACCACCATCACTGAAACCAAACTTGAAGACTCCCCTTCCCATCAGGAAGGCAAAAGTCCATAAGAGGACCAAAAAGAAGCACGGCTAGAAGAATAGCCAGTCAAAACCAACAGCTAGGGGCGTGAGCGACCTGGAAGGAGTCAACCCTGCATAACATAGCAAGAAAGCATAAAAAAGAGTGAAAGAAAGAAAGTAACATAAGCGAAAGAAAACTATAAGGGGAATTATAAAGCCTGAATATTTTTAAGACAGTTAAAAGCTTGCAAAAGTTTATCTGACGCCAAAGCGGCGTCCTCTTTGAAGGAGGGGCTAGAAGCCCAGAGATTAAAAAGAAAAAAGAATTCATCTATAATGGCAGCTATAGGCTTGCGATGGAGTCGGAAAATCCTACTATTCCTTTCCATCCAAGAGATCCATATAATGATGTGAGTAGATAAAATCCACGCACTTCGAAACGAGTTGTCGGATGGCTTGAGGTCCCAAACCACAGATAAAGAGTGAGGGATAACATTCAAATTCCAAGCTAAAGTAACAATCTTCCAAAGAGGGAGAATGAACGAGCACTGAGTGAAAAGGTGATGGGTGTCTTCCGGAAGTAGATCACACAGCGGGCAAAGTTGCCCCCAGGCGAGGTTTCTTTTGTTGAGAATCTCGACTGTGAGCAGTTTGTTGTTAAAGGCTAACCAAGTATTAATTTTAACTTTGATAGGAACACTAGATTCCCAAATGAACTGCGATAGGAGGGAACGCGTTCCTCTAGAATTGAGGAAACGGTAAAAGGAGCGGACCGTGAAGCTGCCCGACGCCGTCCAGCGCCAAGAGATACCGTCAAGGGGAAACCATACGTAGCCATTGAGAATACTTAAGAGGTTATTGAATTGCGGAATGAGATGGTTAGGGATTTCAGATATGAAAGGAATCGACCAGTGCCTCACATTATCAATAACAATAAAGGATTCTGCAACAGTTGCCTCGGGGAGCGCAGCCAAGCGAAATAAAGAGGGGAATGCCGTGGACAGCTTACAGTTACCTATCCACAAATCGGACCAAAAGTGCGCTGAAGTACCCTCAGCGCACTTTTAAAAAAGATAATATAATTAGAATGTTGAAGTACGATAATATAAAGTGCGCTGAAGTACCTATCCATAAATGTTGACAGGCTAACAATTAGAATGAATTTTAAAAAAATTAATGAATTCTTAGTTTCAGCACATATCAATCAACATTAGGAATAGCATAAACATTATTTCTTTCCACAAAAGATAATATAATTGATTAAGTGATCCATTGATCTTCCACAATTAATCTTCAAAGCTAAATGTATGAATTATTCCAAGAACCGTAACAATTAAAATTAATTTTAGTTTGAGAAAAAGGAAAAGAAATAAGAACCCTTGACTTTTGAGGACCAAACGTACAAAACCTGCCCAATAAATCCCAACCACCCACGTATACCTACCTCCACGTGTCACCATCTAAACGGCTGCCAAATATCCTAACTAAACCACGTCAACCCGCGGAGTCCACACTCTAAGTGCATCCACGATGGTGCTTCTTTTTTTTTGAAAACGACGGCTACAGTAATAGTAAATATCAAAATCGTCTTCAGTTATTATTTGCTATAACTTTGCTAAAATTTGAAACGGACAAGACATGTTGTTTCGTCGGATTTTTTATTTTTTACTTTTTACGATTAATTAAATAGTGATTAAAGATTAAAATAGTTTAATTAAATAAATTATATAATAAAATATAACCTAAACCTAATAATTAACTACCTAAAATAAGTTAGTGCCCTAATCTAATTGCCCAGATATCATGGACGGGACATGTTGTCCCGTCCCAAGCTTTTTTGCTTGAGCCGAGACAACATGTCTCGTCCGAGCGGGTTTTTTGTTGTTTTGTTTTTTTTTCCTCAAGACGAATTAGATCGTCTGATAAAAAAATAAATAAATAAAATTGTCAGACGAAACAAGTTGTCTCGTCCAACTTCTATTAAAAAATTCTAAAAAATTTGGGATGATAGATGTTGTCCCGTCTCTTATAATTTGAGAATAGTAAATTTGTTTCTTAAAAATGAGAACGCACTGTAGCTACTTTGTCATAAAATGACAAAATAGCAAATGCAGCGAGCAGTTCATTTCTCAAAAAATAAGAAATTGTCAAATATAACAAAGGATTGTGAATGCTCTAACCAATCACAACGTTCGAAACTTTCTTACCAAACCTCACCCCCAACAATTCCATTAATTCCCCTCCAAGTCCAAGCCCCCCTCCCTTGCATCTTTTAGACAATTGTAAATACCCCGTCGACTTCACTTGTCAAATCTTTCCCTTTCCCCATTCCATTCCGTTTCGTTTCGTTTCGTTTTATTCCATCCCGTTTTTATTCCCATTGCTCTCTTTCTCGGCCTTTAAAGCCCCTCTCCACCGTCCAATTCTTCGCCGTCGTCTTCTCCGATCGAAACCAGAGTTCCGATTAAGGTTTCCAACTCTCGAAACTTCCGATCGCTCCGTTCCATTCCGTTTCAATCCCCTCCCCCTCTCTTTCAATCTCTCTGTCTCGCTGTTTAAAGCAACCTCCACATTCGTCGTCGTCCCCGATCGCATCGGAGTTGGAATTAGGGTTTCCAACTCTCAGAACTTCCAATCATGCTGGGAACGAGCCTTCAATTCGCGAGGTCGAACGCCGACGATCGGTTCTACAACGCGGCGAAGGCTCGGGGAAACTCGCCGAGATCTCGAATCGCCTCATCCGCCGCCGATTCCGGCCGTTCTTCGAAGTTCCACGAGAAGGTTTCGCCGTCGGATCGACCGGAACCGGAGAATCGAGTTGAATCGCCGACGATTTCCTCGAATTCGTCGCCGTTGACGAGTTTTTTGGATCGGTCGAGTAATCTTGATCGGTTCTTGGAGTCCACTACTCCGTCTGTTCCCGCTCTATACTTACCGAAGGTATAAATCAAGAAAGTTGATATTTTTTGGAGTTTCTAGAAAGATGATTAGTAATACATTGTTAATGATATATGTGGTGTTTGGTGATTGGTAGATGGGAATGAGGGGGGGATGGAGGAGTTGTTGTGAGGAGTGCGACAGGCCTTACTTTGTGTTGGGGGATTTGTGGGATGCGTTTAAGGAATGGAGTGCGTATGGTACCGGCGTGCCGCTTGTGCTCAATGGGAGCGATTGTGTTGTTCAGTATTATGTTCCGTATTTGTCGGCTATTCAGTTGTATGGGGAAGAGTCCTCGTGTAGGGAGGCGCACGATTCTAGGTATTGGTTGGCTACTTTGCTCTTGGTGCTATCGAATTTATGTTTTGTTAGTTTGCGTAGTTTTGATTGCTGTCGGAGTGTTTTTTTAGTTTAGTAATTAGTACCTTTTGTGAATTTTAGTTTCAAGTGAAATATCGTTGACGATAACGACAAAACATAAATTTAAGAGTTAAAAAGCTGAAGTAATGCTATCTGTAATTGATACTTGTAGTCTTGGATATATACTCAAAAGAGAAGGGGCGAGTCACATAAGAAATTAGTGAAACTGTACTTTTTAATGGGCTTTGCATCTGTGTCGTGGAGTTTATTTTTAGTGTACAAATGTTGAGAACATATAGAATTAGTTTATGTTTGTGTCTTGGGGTCCATTAGGTAGGCTAACGATTCCAGGTATTTGCTCGTTTTAGCTTTTGGTGCTATCAAATTGGTTTTTCTGCTTGCATAGTTTTGATTGTTGTGATGGTATGCTTATTTAGTACCTTGTACGAATTTTAGTTTTAAGATATGTAATATTAACAATAATCCAAAGGCAATAATTTTAGACTAAAAAAACTGAAGAAGCTAAAAAAATTAGGCAGTCTAGGATTTTCTTGTGGGATTACTTGGTTTGGCTAAACAATGAGCTTAAGTCTTGGAATGAATGTTGAATTACGATCAAATTCACATTCCCCTCCAAGAAGCTGTGATGAATGAGCGTCTGATACTGGTCATATGAAGTGTCTTCATAGAGTAGCATCTTTATTGAAACTAAAATGAATTGAAGTTTCCGTGATGTATCCCGCATTATTTGCTGACCTGCTATGGATGTGACATCAACTATCTAAATTTATGCCGACTTTTTCTTGGGAAGGGTTGAGCTTGCTTTAAATCGCAGACGCCGAATTGGCAAGTACAAAGCCAGCCATATTGATTGTTTTTTTTAAGCTCAATGAACCATGGTGCTACCCTAAATTAATATTCTAGAATAGATAAAAATCTAGTAGAGCATGTTCCTTAAAGTGTTTCGAGTATCCCTATCCTTTTCATGCCATGGAACGAGTAATGCTTTTTGTCAACCCGCCCTGTACTTGCATTCGGACAACCATAGCCTTTTTCATTTTTTCAACCTATTTATGAATGTAAGTTGAAGTTATTGTTTTGGTCTTTGCTGTTTCGGAAGAGGGAAATTGCTGTTAACAAATTGACCAGCAAAACTGGTAATTCTTTTCCACACCCAAAAAATAAATAAATATTAATAATAATTAGAACTGAAAGAACTTAAAAAACTGGTAGGTCGTGAGTAAACTATGTTTTTATTTATTTATTTATTTATTTTATAAAACTTGATAAAACTGTGAAATAAATAGATACATGCAGGGCTATTTTTCACTGAAACTCATTATCAGAATTAGTAACCTTTTTGTTTTAACTTTCATTGGTACAATGTAGAGAACACCTAGTGGTTTACTAATTCAGTAGCTTATAGGTAAGATTTAAATGAATCTAATTTGGTCACACGCTAATGTGAGAAGGATTTCCTTGTGATAGATGGCTTATGCAGGTGCTGCAGAGGAAGTGTGGTGTTTAATAGTGATAGGTTTATCTTGCAGGAGCTGTTAATTAGGTTAATTAGGACAAGAGGTACATCAAAAGAACAAGAACATGGATTTGAGGCAGTTAAAAAGACTCATCCTTTCTTTTTAATGTAGGAGGTGAAGTATAACAGATCTGAATATGTCAAAACAATTTGTGTAGCTGTCCCCACAAAACAGTTTTGGCTAATGCTTTGTATTGTTGATAGTTATTTTACTTCTGAGTTTGCTATAGAATGTTTTTGATGTTAGATATCAGTAGCTCAAAGGTCTATTAGGTGAGCATTAGTATGATAGATTGATGTTTACATTTCAAAAAGTTAACCTCTGATAGTTGTTAAGTAATATTGTGAAACAATAGAAGCCGTGTTTTAATTGTAGGCTGATATGTCCGATGTATTGGACAAAATGTAGGTTTTTTGGACTGACCTGCACGATACATGTAAATGTGTAGTTGGTGTAGTTTTTGGGTATTTATCGAGGATCAACGAAATTTCAGCCCATATATCCTAAAATATGTAGCTCATGTAGGGTTTTAAATTGGATTTTAACTTTCGGGTTTGATTACACACTCAAAATAAAACTAATACGCATCTTAAAAGCAGAACAGGAGGTGTGTGCATTGAAAAAAAAGAAGCAAAATGATTATGCAACTTCAACATTTAATTACTTTGCTTAAATGTTTATTGTCCTTTCCTTTTTCAATTTTTTTTGAATTAGCTGATGTCTTTTATTTCTATCATCTATGTTTTTGTTTATCTTTCAATTTGCTATGCTATATTTTCATATTCATTCATATTTGTGTATAATTAATGTGCAAATGCGTGTTGCATTCATTATTTTGTTTAGTTTCATACTTTTTGTGTTATTTATATGATAATTGTGAAAACTTAATGTATATAAATGTTATGTAGATCATATTTAGGACATATTTTCTATCTTACATAACAGCTCAATATATACTATATATCTTGATATATCCCGATATATACAAAAATTCCTAGGCCGATATGAAACCAATATCCGACATTTAAAACCTTGAATATAAGTGGAAATGTCAATTGAGGATTGTTCAGAGTCTTATTATGACTGATTGTCATGTTTGGTCTCACAAGCCAAACCAAATTCAATTTGACACACTCTCTCTCATCAAACAATATAAGTTGAAATGTCAGTCGAGAATTATCATTGAACATTATTAGTAATATCATAAATGGAAATATCAGTTGAGGATTGTTTAGAGTCTTATTATGCCTGATTGTCATGTTTGGTCTCACAAGCCAAACCAAATTCGATTCAACTCTCTCTGTGACTAAACTGATGTCCTCTAACAGGGGAGCTGGGGAAGACAGCGATATTGACTGTTACAGGGATTCCAGTAGTGATGGTAGCAGTGATTGTGAATCTGAAAGGGGAGTGAAATATGTAAGGAGCTGGTGTCAAAACCATCCAATAAGCGGTCCCACTTTTGGGATGGATAGACTATCCATGAGGGACGGAGGAATTCAAGAAGGCTTCTCTAGTGATGATAGTGATGCTGGAAATTCTCAGAGTCGCTTACTCTTTCAGTACCTGGAACGAGATCCTCCTTACTGCCGTGAACCTTTATCTGACAAGGTTATTTATCTTGATTTACACCTTCGATGCGTGTGTACTCTTTATTATGGCTGCTGAGGAAATTTGGTCTTTGCAGGTCTCACAGTTTACAAGGCAATTCCCTAAACTGAGGACTTTAAGAAGTTGTGATTTATTGCCATCAAGCTGGCTTTCTGTTGCTTGGTATGATTTGCTTATTACACTCAACCAATGGTTTGATCTTTTAGTACACTCGGGAGAACTCTAGATTCATATGACTGGGAATATGCAGGTATCCTATTTACCGTATTCCAACTGGACCCTCGTTAAAGGATTTGGATGCTTGCTTTCTTACCTTCCACTCTCTTTCCACTCCCATGAGAGGTACTTCATATATTTAATTCATTCATATTTCATTCTTGTTGGTAGTTTAGCTTATGATAAATACTAAGAAAAAAATGGAGTTGTGTGATTTCTTTGATTTTCCTACTAGCAACATAGTAGTTCATATTAGGGGGCGGTTTGGCTAGGGGTAGTTGCATTGCATCTGGGCCTCTTTTTACAATTGGGTTGCAAACTAGGCCCAGTGTTTGATAGGCTAAAAAGAAATTGCAGCTTAAATTTCTTTGCAGTTTCAAATTGCAAAATTGGGCTTAGTTGCAGCACACAACTTGCAGTCATTTTGACTGCAGTGGATCCGGATCCTTCTTTCCAACACTCCTACCACTCCTCTTTACTTCTTTCCTCTTCTCCCTTCCTGAAACCCAAAATTTCGCTCCAAATCTTGCCAAAAAATATTGTTTTTAGTTCTTTTTAGCAACAAATGCCAAGCAAGCTACCACTGCTCTCAAGAACAGGGAAAGCCTAGATTTTGTCATATCCAACTATTCCAAAGGCAAGCCCGTAAGATTTCGTTAAATTGAAGAACAAGAAACCCTAGATCTCAGGTATTAGAGATCACAGGTGTGTTTGTCCTTCTTCAATGATGTGTTGAGAAGGCAGTCTTTTTTAATCTCGATAGTTAGATGTGGAGCAAATAACTATTCTTTTGCTTTAGTATGATTTGCAACTGTTTGCAATATCAATATTTGCAAGATGGTCTCCAAACAAAGAAGTTGCAACTTAGTTGCTATGTGCAAATGCAAGGTTGACCAACTCCCCCTTGGATGTTAACTGTAGTTTGTAGATTACAGAGGTTGAAGAAGTTTGTTTCTACCATTGACTGTGATTAGTGGGAACTAGGGGTTGTTTTCAGTTTCTCCTTTGAGACACAGTTACATTTAGGATCTTTCATATTCCCTGATAATAAGAATTTGGTAAGTACATTCAACATTAGGACAGTATATATTCCACCAAGGATCAGTTCATGCAAGGTTGGCTTCAGATTGG
The DNA here is from genome assembly GCA_017893485.1 of Hemerocallis citrina. Classification (NCBI taxonomy): domain Eukaryota; kingdom Viridiplantae; phylum Streptophyta; class Magnoliopsida; order Asparagales; family Asphodelaceae; genus Hemerocallis; species Hemerocallis citrina. Next base: position 174,683 of record JACEHZ010000608.1, on the reverse strand, counting down.
ACACCGCTCTCTTTCTTTTCATTTATAAAATAAAGGTGGTGTCCAATCTGAAGCTCACTCTGAAAACTAAATCTAGTTCAAGCAATTACTGATTGCTGTGACACAGTCCTGAAATTTGTTTAGGTTTTTTATACAAAACTTCTAACTTGTCAAAAAGGAAATTAGGATTTCCTATTGGTTTTGGTGTTAGTATAACAATTGATTGCCATAGACGGATTAACAGAAGAAGAAAAAATTAAATATGAAGAGAGAGGCTAAACACATGGAAAAGAGACGGGCTTGGGTTTGGGAGTTGGTAAAATAGGAAACTAATTAGGCTTAAGAGATTCGGGCCATTAAATTTGTAGTTGTTTTCTTGTTACTTAAAATGCCAGGTAGATGGTTTACATACAACAACAACAAAGCATTTTTCCTAATAGTTGGAGTCAACTACATGAATCTTGGTTTTCAATTCTGCTCGGTTTAGTACAATAGTTTACTGTCATATCTTTTCTTGCAGTTTTCACCCAAGTAAGTTTAGGTCTCCCCCTACCCTAACTCTATCCTCAATTATCAAATCACTCTTTCTAATGGGGGCACTACTAGGTCTACGTATGATATGCCTAAATCACTTAAGACGATTCTCGCTTAATTTATCTTGGATAGGAGCTATCTTTACTATGTCTCGTATATGCTCGTGTTCAATTCCATCATTCCTGGTTTTACCACACATTTATCTTAGCATCCTCATCTTCGCTATACTCATTTTTTGGACATGTTTCTTTGTTAGTCAACACTCTCGTATATCATTGCTAGTCTAATCGCCGACCTATAAATTTTTTACTTCAACTTCAAAGATATACGTTTGTCACACAAAATACCACTAGCGCTTCTCCACTTAAGTCACCCTGCATGAATCCTATGTATAACATCTTTACAAATCTCTTCATCTCTTTGTATAATCGAGCCTAAATATCAGAAACTGTCTCTCTTAGGCATTTCTTGACCATCAAGCTAAAATTACACTCCATATACTCTGTCTTAGTTCTGCTTATTTTAAAGCCTCTGGCTTCTAAAATTTATCTTCACAATTCCAATTTAGCATTGATTCCTGCTCTAGTCTCGTCCACTATGATCATGGGTTTAAATCTCGGATTTCAGACTTGTCTCGGCAAGGGTGTTTCGTCTCAGATCGGAGATCTGGGGGAAATGTGATCATATCGGATGTTCATTTTCTATACTAATTAAATATATTTTTTTGTTACTGAATAAGATATTATATGCCCTACATGTCATTTATCATATAAAATACTGTATAATGTAACTAATGACATGAATCAATTACGGTAAATCGTTGCATAATTTAACAATAATATAGAAAAGAATGTAATATAAGTAATAACTAAATTGAATTTGCATTGATTAGAAAAAATGTATTAGTCAATAAACTTACTTGACTTTGCATATATAGAAACAATAACGATACCAAATCTTCACATTATTTTAGTTTAAGATCCTATATTGACAGATATATATGCAAAAAGTAAAACACATTTTTAAATATATTCACAATAACATTTGTATCTATTTTGGCTGATCTTTCGCCAATTTCAGCAATATTTCGGTCGATATTTTGGTAATTTTGGCTGAAATATATACATTTCGGTCCAAAACGATGTGGAGTATAAAATATGTGATTTCGTATCGACAAGCTAGCCGAAACAAGATTTCGACCGTATAGGAGGAAATTTAAAACAGTGACTATGACAACGTCATCGACAAAAGCATACACCAAAGCACCTCATCCTGTGATCCTCGCATCAATTCATCCATCGTCAAAGCAAAGAAGTAGGAGCTTAAAACCGAACCTTGGTGTAAGCCTACTATATTAGGGAATTCACTATTTCTAATTGTGGTCATTGCCCCTTCATATATATTCTTAATCACCGCAATATGTCAAATAGTTACTCGTGTTATTTAACACCCACCATATTATGTCTCAAAGGACTTTATCACAAGTTTTTTTCTAGATATATAAACACCATATGTAGATCTTTCTTATTCTCTCTATATTTTTTCATAAGTCTCTTTAGTACATAAATTGCTTTCATTGTTGACTTCCCAGGCATAATTCCAAACTGATTATCAGATACTACTATTTCTAGTCAGTTTATGTTCGATCACTCTCTTTCAACGTTTCATCATATGGCTCATTAATTTAATCCCTCAGTAGTTTGAGCAATTTTGTATGTATTCTTTATTTTTATATTTAGGTAGTAAAATACTCTTCCTCCATTCATCGGACATTTTTTTGTCTTCCAAATTTCATTAAACAATCTTGTTAGCCAGCCCATTCCTACATCCCTAAGACACTTCCAAACTTCAATGAGTACACCATCCGGTCATAAAGCTTTTCCTATTTTCATCATTCCTAGAGCATTTCGAACATCTTAGATCCTAATTCTACGAAAAAATATATGTTCTCGACTCTCCCTTGATTCTTCTATATTTAAGTTGCCTGTTAAGATAAATAAGAGTGAATGAATACAATACTGAATATTGAATTGAGAAATAACTGAGTACAATATCTCTTATATATAGGAGGAACCAAATACAAAACTAGCCAACTACCCAATGTGGGACTATAATCTCTAACACCCCCTCTCAAACTCACGATGGGTCAAACAATGTGAGTTTGCCTATTAAGTGTCGGAATCTCTGAACAGTATGGGATTTGGTGAAGAAGTCAGCAGTCTGTTGGGGGGAGGTAACAAAATGGAGAGAGATGGTCCCTGCCTCAAAGCGCTAACGAACATAATGACAATCAATCTCAATATGTTTCGTTCGTTCATGAAAGACCAGGTTGCTTGCAATGTGCAATGCACTCCGGTTATCACAATAAAGTAGAGTATCTTCTGTAAGAGTGACACCCATATCTGATAACAACCAACAAACATGAACAATCTCTCTAGTAGTAGCTGCCATTGCTCTGTACTCAGCTTCGGTGGAAGAACATGCAACAACTGCCTGTTTCTTGCTCCGCCATGAGATTAGTGAATCACCAAGAAATAGACAGAAATCTGTGGTAGACCTACTGGTAGTCGGATCACCTGTCCAATCTAAATCAAAACATGCACTGAGCTCTAGTTTGGATGTGGAAGGCATGAATAATGAGCTAGTGATAGTGTCCCGAAGATATCTGAGGATCCGAAGAAGAGCACCGTAGTGAACTGATGTATGAGTGAAAACAAACTGACTGACAACACTGACTGCGTGAGCAATATCGGGTCTGGTCATGCATAAGTAGACAAGCTGTCCAGCAATCTGTTTTTATCTAGTGAGATGATGTGATGCATCAGAATCTAAAATTCAGAACGAATTCATACCGGAAGTGGCAGAAAGTGCAGAAGCAGAGGAGCCAGCATTGATAGACTGACTCATGAGCTATATTTCCAGCTGTGAGGCGTTGCTGAAGATTAGCCCAATCAGTCGGAGATGACAAGGCTGGAGTGACGGGCATGGCCGAGGATGTGAGGGACGATGCACTGTGAGGGCTACTGTGGCTGAGAGCACACTAGGAAGGGAGATGTTGCTAGTGTCTGAATCGGTTTAGGGAGCAGGACGGTGCTACCGGTGTCGAAAGTAGAGGTGAGGTAGGGTGAGCTATGACGTTAGGAGAAGGTAGGAGGCTATAGGCAGACTAAAAGTGATGCTGCTGCTGTTTGAATTTGGAGGAGGAACGAGAGGCGGTTGCATCGAGGAAGTCAGTGGAGGTGGAAATATGTGGAAGAGACTGAGATTCCATCAAGTAGTAGTACCTGTGTATATATCTATATAATAAAACACAAAGAAAGTTATCAAGTGGTTCTCCTTCAATCCCCTTAAAAATCAAAGGCTCAGATCTAACCTCACAAAACATATTTCCCCCCCAAAAGTTCCCTCTCAAACTCAAATTCAAATCCCCCACCCAAAACAACTCCTATATTTATTTATTTATTTATTTATTTTCTCTCTCTCCCCCTCTCTCTTCTATTCAAAAAAGTTAAAAAAAATAAAATTTTTAAAATTTTTTAAAAAATAAAAAATTTAAAAAACTAAAAAAAAAATTAAAAGCTTTAAAAATAGTTCAAAAAAATCATATATGTTTTTTGCTGGACCCCAAAAGCTTCTCATATAATATGTTTGCTACTTCAATTAATTTGCTCGACCTTCAAAACTATTTTATATGATCAAATAAGGTGCACCGTTCCGAAGACGTGCTGTAGGCACATGTCAATGGGCAAACCTAGTATATATATAATAATAATAATAGTAAATTTTTTTTCCTTTTTTTTTCTTTTTTTTTAATACTGAAGTAGGGTTACGAAGTTGAGGTGGGAGAGGAGGCTGCTAGTGACGACGAGGACAGAGGAGGTAGGATCTGGATGGCGAAGTTGAAGTTCGGACCTGATGGCGTTCGGATCTGGATGGCGAAGTTGAGTATGGTCTCAAGGCAGGCGATGTGATCAAATTCTTTAAGAGTCAAAATTTAAGCGGTGAAGAAACAAAGGAATATTTCATGCTTGAAATCGTCAACAATGGTGGGGCAAAGATAGAAGAGGCGGCACCAATGGTACTTCTGGGTCAGCAGCAAAAGCTATGTGCTGACTACACAATGGAATCAATTTGTGGATGAGTATGGTCTCAAGGCAGGGAGATTTCGTCAGGATAATGGGGCTCTGATAGGTGTCGTCAGGATCTTGAGTCGGGATTTTGATTTCCCAGATTTCGTCGAGAGCAGTCGGGATCTTGATGGCTTGAGGTGGAAGAGGAGTCGAGATTTCGACGGCTTGAGGTGAGGTCGAGAGCAGTCGGGATCCTGAGAGCAGTCGGGATCTGTAGGTTGAAGATGAACATTTTTTTTTGATCTAGGATTTTGAAAGGAAATTTGTATAACTTGGCTCTGATACCATGTTAAGATAAATCAGAGAGTGAATACAATACTGAACATTGAATTGAGAAATAACTGAGTACAATATCTCCTATATATAGGAGGAACCAAATACAAAACTAGCCAACTACCCAATGTGGGACTATAATCTCTAACACCCACGACTTTTTTATTTAATAACTTCTAAAAATAATTTCACCATCTTTCCTTAATTTTCTCGTCGTTTATTAAGACTCTTGCATCCTTGTTCTTAATATACCTAATTGTACCCAAATCTTTTATTTTCCTATCTCTTTTTTAGCAAGTTTATATATGTTATTTTCTCCTTTTGATCCTGATTTTGTGTATAAATTATCGTAACGTTTTACTTTTGCACCTCTTACCGCTTTCTTAAATTCTTTTATAACGGTCATATATCTCTCCAAATCCTCTTCATTTATACTCTTTTGCCATAATTTGAAGGTTGATTTTTTTTTTCCTCTCAATATTTTGGATTTTTTCTTGCCACCAACATGTTTATTTAGTTTGAAGCCCTCTACCTTTAGATTCTCCAAGTACCTCCTTTGAGATTTTAGCTTCCCCTTTCCAATTTCATGTCGCTCTTTTAAGAAATTTATCTCTAAAATCTCTAGTTTCACTTCTTTCAAATTTCACCACCTAGTTCTTGGGTCCCTAGTCTCATTCCTCGCACGTGTTTTTCGATCTTTAACATCTAACACCAATAATCTATGTTGTGAAGTTAAGCTCTCTACCAGTATAACTTTACAATCTTTTCACGTCATATGATCCATCTTCCTAGTTATGAAAAAAAATCAATTTGACTCCTATTTGCTCACTTTTAAATGTGATTAAATGTTCCTCTCTCTTCCTAAAATAAGTATTTGCTACTATGAGATCATACGATGCCGCAAAATCTAAGAAAGCTTTCCCACCATCGTTCTTATGTCCAAATCCATGTTCTCCATGTACCGGCTCATACATATGTTATCTTCTCCTATATTTCCATTGAAATCTCCTCCTATAAATGATTTCTCACCAAAGGGTACTCATTGAATTATCTCATCCATATTTTTCCATTTTTTTTTTTTAGCTTGTGTATCTAATCCTACTTGGTGTGCATTGGCACTAATGATCTTTCCCCCCTAATACAAGCTTAGTTTGTATTATTTTATTAAGGTTAGATGATTTTCACAAGGCAACCTATTTAAATAGGTTCTACAATGCATTACACTAAGTTGTGATTGTTACTTTTCCCAAGGATCTGTTAGGTTTGTCAGTATCTCTCTTTCTCTAACCATATATAAAGATTGCTTTTGTTTCAATATTTTGAGCAAATTTAATTTAAAAAAGTCCCTTAAATGCTTAAACATGACACTTTGCCATACCTCGTCACTTGGGAGTTTTGGGATAGTAGTTAATGTTGCGAGGACTTCAATTAAATCCAACCGAACTTAATCAAGGGAGTACAATATACAACATATTTAGTTGAGATAACCTTGTTGTATATGAGTATAGACTAAAAGTACTTCATTTTCTCCAATGTGTGCCAAAGAATTAAAAGTTTTTTTATTTAAACAAAGTAACAAACTAATTAGCTGCTCTCCTATATTTCCCTTATATTAGGAATTACTCATAAATAGCAGTATTACCAAGATCGTCACTGATCATTGAGAAATTTGTTCTCTTCTTTCTCTTTGGAGTATTGGCCACGATCATCCTCATGTGATGATCGTGGGTAGCCAAGTACAATCTTTATGTCTTTGTAATAGTAGAAGATGTTTCTTTTAATTTATTCTATATTACAACCGCTAATGAGTTATAATTAGCAACTTTCAAATTTTTTCTCCACTGTTCCAAGAAGTTGGGTGCAACTGAAACTATTTAGGCAATAAAGAGGTGGCGGCACACTATTTGATAATGCTCTCTACTATGATTTAAAAAAGAGCCTCTTAGGGTTTTCATTTAATGATTAGGGTTCTCAAGTTAAAACAACCTTAAATACAGATTCATTTTAATAACTGGCGGACAATAAAACATTGAGGGCATGGACACACTTTAATCGGTTTGTATCTGTTTCCAATTTTGTTAAATTTGTATCATGAGTTTGATATTCATTCAAACTATATGGATATGGTAATGCCCATCCATACCTTATATGAGTGCGCCCCCACTGTTCATAAATGTAGTGTTGTAAATTCATAAACTGATCCATTATAGCACCTATTACCAGATACATCTTGGATCCATAAACTTTATAATCCACCATTCTGATATCTTAATTGAAGACTAATGCTTGTGGCTCTTGATTAGGTACTGGTACTGCTTCTGAGCCCACAGTTAATTTAGCCCAGGGTGTCGATGGTGTCCCAAAACTCTCTATTCCATCTTTCGGCCTGGCCTCCTACAAGTTCAAAGGGTCATTGTGGACACCTACTGCTGGATGTGAGAAACAACTGGCAAGCTCGTTGCTGCAGGCAGCTGACAATTGGCTGCAGCTTCTCTCTGTAGATCACCCGGATTATCGCTTCTTCACATCCCATGGTGCATTCCGAATATAACATCAGGCTGATAAATTGCTTTCTGCTGTGTGAGCCCCGGCCCCTTTCACTAAAGTCTCAGTTACTCGGCTTTTGAAAATAACAAATGACTATTAGAAAAGGATGTCCTGGAAGGGAAACTGAAGCAAGGAAAAGGTTTGGAGAAGGAAAAAAGAAAAAAAGAAAAAGCCGACGAATCAAATAAGAACAGCTTGCAGTTGGGGTTGCACTAGAAAGAGGTTATGTCAAAGTTTAAAATCAAGAACAGGGTTTAGTTTCTGTTATCGTGATGGGCATGTATTTTTTTCTATGTCCGACTGGGTATGTTTGTTGTCAAATTGGAGTTTTTAGTTATTTTGATATGGGGATGTTGCCGATAAAAGAGTTAGGCGTGTAAACTTGCGTAACACCAGTTCTTAACTGCCAAGTTCTTAGGTTGACAGTTGTAAGCTTGTTGTAGCATCATGTACTGCTTGTTTAATTAAGGGCTTTAGTGTTATATAGATTACATTTGTTATCTTGGTGTGAACTTACTAAAATATATTGTGGCTTGTTGTTTTACATTCAGAATATAAATGGAAGAAAGGACTTATGTGGTTGAATTTCAGAATTTGCGATAATAATTGTATGATTGTACGTACCCAATTCCACAATGCTTCTTTAGAGATTCTTCAATTATTTGAATTTGTTTCCAACACCACGACATATGGACATTTCTTCCTTAATCATGGTGAAAGTTATGTCGATTTCTTCATGTTGCGCTCTGGTTTACATGTGCTTCTTAGTTAGATGTCCACTGAAATAATACTGATTGGGTAACTATGCTGCAATAAGCCCCTTTCTTTAGAGCACCCACAGTCGTGTTTCTCATATTTGAGAATATGGCAAAAAAGCATACAGCAAACGATGCAATTTGCTGCAGTGGTCATGAGAATTTTTTTTTTAAGAAGAAGTCGGACGTCTGTTTTGTTTTGTTTTTTTTTATACACTTAATTAACTAATGATTAAGTATTAAAATAGATTAATTAAATAAATTAAATATTAAAATATATACTAACTACATACTTAATTAACTAAACCTAAGTTTAACACCTAATTAAACCCCCATTTGGCTGGACGGGACAACATGTCCCGTTTGATGTTGTTTTTTATTTTTTATGAAAAACACTATAGGGGCATAATATGATATGTGTTGGACAATATGATATGTGTTGGACAGTTTTTTTTGCTTAATCAGTTATTGTTTTCATATGTGATGCATAATTACACAAAGAAAGAGATGTATTTGCAACATATAATTTAAATATATCAGTGGCAGACTGCACATTTATCATTTGCCATTTGGTAACCAAGCAGCACACCCAATTGCGTTTATACGATTTTCTTTGTTTCCTATAGGGGTTCGGACGAAGTTCCCCATAATTTGGTCCATTAAAATTAATCTAAGTTCGTTTTGCAATTTTTGAATGCTATAGAGGGGTAAACTGCAAAAGTCCAGTCTAAAACTAAAAGTCCGCTCCACTTGTAGCCCTCATAAATTACTACTACTACTTGAGATTTCAAAAATGATGTTCGTTACGTTCCGTTTTGTTTGCATCCCCAAAATAATTGACCCCTGAAACGGACGGTCCAGATCTCACAAAGCCTTCTCCTTCCCTTTCTATAACGGTCATATTTCCAAATCTCAAATCCCCCAAACTGCACTCCAAACCCTCGCCTTCTTTTCCTTCAAATCCGAGCAATTTCCAGAGGTAATTTCCAAAACCCTAACTCTATTTTTCAGGGAATTTAGATATTTCTTGATTTTTAAATTTGGATTGCTTTCTTGTTTTGACTGAGGTTAGGGTTTATGTATGGAATGAATACTTTCTTGATTTGGAATATGCGTGGTTCGCTGTATCTGGCTTTCTTTAAGTGTTTCCTATTTCAAGATAGAGCTGCATTGCTATAAATTGGGCTGATTTTTGTTGAAAATTAGGGTTTACGGTGAATCGGGTAGGAAAGTTTGAATTTTTAAAAGGATTATCTTGAAATTTTCAGTATTGGAAGTAAAAGGAGTAAATTTTAGCACAAAAAGAGTAGTGTAAATCAAGCTTCTTTTTTATATATTTAATTTTGTCGAAATAAAGACAATGATAGATGATCGATATAAAATACTGAATTCAGTGAGGAATAAACTTGTTTCTTATATGGTAGAATGCGAATGGATCAAAGTTAAGGACAGAATCGAAAGTGGCTACTTGTTACTGAAATTTACTCGTTGTCATCGTTTTCGTCACATATCAAGAGAGCCGGTGATTCGGTTATTTTGACCTGTAAATTTTAGCACGAAAAGAGTAGTGGAAAGTGGTTTTTTCATTCTGTCGAAATAAGGAAAATGGTAGATTATCGATGTAGAATGCTATTTTTATTTATTTATTTATTTTGACTCAAAGATGGCCATTACAATGTGAATGCTTAAAAATTAAGGACAAGATTTTCAGTATTGGAAGTAAAAGGAGTAATTTTAGCACGCAAACAATAAAGCTTTTTTTTAAAAAAAAATTTGGTGTGACAAAAGAAGATAGATTTGATATAAAATGCTAAATTCAGTGAGGAATATACCTGTTTCTCATATTAGGATGTCAATGCATCAAAATTAAGTACAAAATTAGAAGTGGCAACTTAATCCTGTTTCTCACGTTCTGGTTTCTTTACATGTCAGGAGTGGCTGGTATTCGACATTTTGACCTGCTATTTTGTAATATAAACTGCCTGAACAATGATGCCACCAATTAGGACAGCTACTACTCCAGCTTCGAAGTTGGGTAAAATGCCAAATTCGGCTCCTACTACTCCGGCCTCAAAAATGGAAATATTTCCATTGTCAGCACCTTGCACGCCTGCTTCGAAGATTGAGAGAATGCCAATGTCTACTCCTGGAGGGTCGAAGATTAATGAGGAGAAGATTTTTGTCACTGTGCGAGTGAGACCATTAAGCAGGAAAGAGCAAGCACAGAAAGACCAAGTAGCATGGGAATGTGCTGATGACCATACAATTTTGTTCAAGACAAATTTTCAAGATCGTTCGAGTTCAGCATCCTCGTATGCCTTCGGTACTGAACAATATCACTCTTTAATCATAATGTTGTATTGTGTGGTAGTATTCTGTATAAAGCTTCTTTTCAATGGATTTTAGAGTGTTTATATTGCTCTAATATCATGTCACAATTCAGCGTTAGAAACAACATAACAGGCTAAATAACTGTCGATTGCGTATTGGACACAACATATATAGTGCTTGTGTCACATCTTTAAGCTACCCATGTAAGGGACTAGAAGCTACCCATGTAAGGGCCTAGACGAAAAAGACTCTACCCATGTAGTTGCTTGCTTTCTACATGTAAGTAGGACTTTGAAAAGATTCGTTTGATGCTAATCATGTTTGTTTTCTGTTGTTTAAACCAGATAGAGTATTTGGTCCTTCTTGTGTTTCTGAGACCGTATATAAAGAAGGAGCCAAGGATGTTGCATTGTCTGCATTGACTGGAATAAATGGTAAATGACCCCAAAATTTATCCCTTTCCTCGTAATGATTTTAAGTATCTGAGTGTATGTCTGAAATTTTTGTAGCTACTATCTTTGCTTACGGGCAGACCAGCAGCGGAAAGACTTACACTATGAGAGGGATAACTGAGAGTGCTGTAAATGACATATACAACCACATCCAAAATGTAAAATCTCTTGCAAACCACATTTAGGTGACCATGATAAATTGATTTCCTAAGTAGCAATTATTTGATGTCTCAAACTGATATCATATATCTTTGTTGCCTGGCACTTAGACTCCTGAGAGGGACTTTACTATCAAGATATCGGCGATGGAAATTTATAATGAGGTTGTACATGATCTGTTAAACCCAGATTCTGGCCCTCTTCGGCTATTAGATGACCCTGAGGTATTGTTCTTTTGTGAAATTTGTATAATTATGACAACACTATCTGCACATATCTTCATAGCTAAACATTCTTTTGCTTCCACACTTTGCAGAAAGGAACTATTGTTGAGAAACTGGAAGAAGAAACCGCAAAAGATGACCAACATCTGAGACACCTGATCGGTGTTTGTGAAGGTTTGTCATTTCCCCATGTTAAAATCCATTTGACAGTTTTCATTCATTCTATGCTCTGCAATGCATTTGTTAAATGAAAGGTCACATATTTAAACAAAAATATAAGAGGTGGTTTGAAAGAGTGGCAAACACACTTCTCCATTACATAGTAGTATAGAAGTGCAGGTTGGTGAAACTTAGGCTCTCTCTCTTATTGTTTGTCACTTATGATTTACAGCAAAAAGACAGGTTGGTGAAACTTCGTTGAACGATACCAGCTCCAGATCGCACCAAATTATTAGACTGGTAAGGTTAATCATGTTGGTTGGTTATGTGCTTTCGTCTTCAGTGATAATTTAATGTAGTTCTACTATTAATTGGATTTGCAGACTGTTGAGAGTAGCCTACGCGAGAAATCAGGCTGTGTGAAATCTTTTGTAGCTAGCCTCGTAAGTGTAACTATGTTCTTCTATCTGAAGACTTTTGATGTACCATATATCAATGATTGAACTTTTCAAGTTCTGCAGAACTTAGTGGATCTTGCAGGAAGTGAGAGGGCCTCCCAAACTCATGCAGAGGGTGCTAGGCTGAAAGAAGGCTGCCATATAAATCGTAGTCTCTTGACTCTCACAACTGTTATCAGAAAGCTGAGGTAAGGTGTTATGTTATGACCCAAATTGCTCTTAGGGCCCATTGGGCTTAGTAGCTTCATATATGTAACAAATTAGAATCAAATGAGATAGATCAACATTTTGGCTGTCTCCAAAAAAGCATCCGGCTGTCTCTTCTCTTTCCCTTCTCTTCCTTATCTTCTCAAACCCTAACAAATCAAACCCTAACAAATTGGTATCAGAGCCAACACCAAAGTCCCCACACCTGCCTCATCCGTTCGTCCCGATCCCCTTCTCCTCCGGTGCTGTTGTTGCTGATCCCTTCCGCCACCACCAAAACTTCCACACCTCTTCGCTTCTGTTGTTGCTGATCCGGATTCAATGAAGTCGACGCCCTCGTGTTAGGGCTTCTTGGTCTTCATCATCGCGAGTACCGGAGGAGGGAGGATATCAAGAAGGAGAAGGTTTGATTTTGTGATTTGAGTAATTAATTTTTGGGGAAATTTTGGAGTTTTGTTGAATTGCGTTCAAGAAATTTGAATGGATATGTCGGGAAAATATGATATTGAGAAGTATGATGGAAAGACGAGTTTTGCATTATGGCAAGTGCGTATGGCAGCGATTTTGTCGAGCCCGAGCCAAGGCGTTAAGGATGCCATTTTTGGTCGAGAAAAATTGATTGATGCGGTGACGGATAAGAGATGGAGAGAGATGGATGATAAAGCGCTCTCTATTATCCAATTGTGTTTGAGCAATTCGGCATTGCAAGAGGTCCTATTGGAGAAGACCGCTAAGGTCTTGTGGGAGAAATTGGAGAACATCTACATGAAGAAGTCTCTCACCAATCGACTGCGGTTGAAATTGCGCCTCTACACCCTTCGCATGGTTGAAGGTACGTCAATTTCCGATTATATTACGGAGTTTGCATCTATTTTGAATGACTTAAGTAAAATTGATGTTAAGGTGGAGGACGAGGACCAAGCCCTTTTGTTATTATGCTCATTACCCGCATCATACAAGGCTTTTAGAGACATGTTGATTTATAGTAGAGACAAAATTTTTCTTGAGGATATTAAGAGCAATTTGCAAGCCAAGTTGCACATTGATAGTGAAATGACCAATAATGAGAAAGGGAGCCGTGTTGGTTTGGTTGTTGATCGAGGTAGGTCATGGGACCGAAACTCGAAAGATACAAGGACCCGTTCGAAGTCTAGGCACAAAAATTTGACGTGTAACTATTGTAAGAAGAAGGGACACATTAAGGCCGATTATTTCAAACTTAAAAATATACAAAAGGCGGATAGTAAAGGTTCTTCTTCGGAGGAGGCCAATGTGGCCGAATGTGACACGGTTGATACTCTTTGTGTGATAGATACTAATGTTGATGATATTCATTGTTGGGTGATGGATACGGGTGCTTCGCAACACATGACTCCGAATAGAGATTGGTTTGAGACTTATGAGCCTACGGATGGTAAGGTTCTCATGGGGAACAACAATAAGTGTAAGGTTGTCGGAATTGGTTCGGTGACAATTAAGTTTCATGATGGAAAGGTCCGAAGGTTGACGGGTGTGAGGCATATACCCGATTTGTCTAAGAATTTGATTTCTTTGGGGTCTCTTGAAGAAAAGGGGTGTAAGTTCCAAAGTGAAGGTGGAGTCCTTAGAGTTTTTAAAGGGGCTCTCACAATCATGAAGGTAAAGAGAATTGGAACTTTTTATTTCCTACAAGGTTCCACGGTCACGGGCTCGGCCGCCATTGCACGTTCGGGTACTATCTCGGATGAGGATGCTACTAGGCTCTGGCATATGAGATTGGGGCATATGAGCGAGCAAGGAATGACCATTTTGAGCAAGAGAGGCTTGTTGTGTGGCCAATGCACGGGTAACTTGGAGTTTTGTGAGCATTATGTATTTGGCAAGCATAAGAGGTTGAGCTTCTCCATGGCCATTCATTCGACCAAGGGAATACTGGACTACATCCATTCGGATCTTTGGGGACCTTCTCGCGAGCCTTCCAAAAGTAATGGTTCTTGTTACATGCTTACTTTCATTGATGATTTCTCAAGGAAGGTTTGGGTTTATTTCTTGAAAGAGAAAAGTGATGTGTTTCGCACTTCAAAGAATGGAAGTCACTTTTGGAAAACCAAACGGAAAGGAAAGTTAAGAGGTTGAGAACCGATAACGGTTTGGAGTTTTGCAACCGTGAGTTTGATATTTTTTGTAAGGCCGAAGGGATTGTTCGGCACAAGACGGTGGTCAACACTCCACAACAAAATGGTGTTGCAGAAAGGATGAATAGGACACTACTTGAAAGGTCTAGAAGTATGCTTTTAAATACGGGTTTGGATAAGGAGTTTTGGGCGGAAGCCATTAACACATCTTGCTATTTGGTAAATCGATCTCCTACCACTTTAATTGAGTTGAAGACACCCGAAGAAGTGTGGTCGGGTAAGACGGCCGATTATTCGAATTTGAGGGTGTTTAGTTGTCCCGCTTATGCACATGTGAATGAAGGAAAGTTGGAGCCTAGATCGAAGAAGTGTATTTTTGTTGGGTATCTCGTAAATGTGAAGGGATATAAGTTGTGGTGTCCCGAATCATCCAAGTTCCTTATTTCAAGAGATGTCATTTTCAATGAGTTGGCCATATTGAAGGCAAATGATGTTGCACCCGAGCCGACTATTAAGGAGAATGAGACGGTTGAGAAGAAGGTGGAGTTTGAGGTGTCGGTCCAAGAAGGTGATGATTTGATATCTCACATGATGATGTCAATTTGGAGGAAGTCCAAAAAGAGGCACAACTATATGCATTGGCAAGGGACCGAACTAGAAGAGAAACACGACCACCTACAAGGTATGGATACTCCGACTTTGCTTATTGTTTGGCAATTGCAGAGGAAGTGGAGTATTGTGAGCCATCTTCCTACAAGAAAGCCATTTCTTCTAAAGATGCGGCCAATTTGGTTGCCGCTATGAATGAAGAGTTACAATCCTTGCAACAAAACGAGACTTGGTCTCTTGTGAAGCCTCCGAGTGGTAAGAGGATTGTGGGTTGCAAGTGGGTGTTTAAGAGGAAGTTTGATGACTCAAATCCCGCGGATTTTCGATACAAGGCAAGGCTAGTGGCTAAAGGGTATAGTCAAGTCCAAGGTGTGGACTTCAATAATGTGTTCTCTCCTGTAGTTAAGCACACCTCCATTCGAGTTTTGCTCTCTTTGGTGGCAACGAAGGATTTGGAATTGGAGCAAATGGATGTGAAAACTGCCTTCTTGCATGGTGATTTGGAGGAGCAAATTTACATGAGCCAACCAGAGGGTTTTGAGGTGGCGGGAAAGAAGGACCGAGTGTGTCTTTTGAAGAAGTCCCTTTATGTCTTTAAGCAATCACCGCGGCAATGGTATAAGAAGTTCGACTCATTCATGGTGAATATTAATTTCCATCATTCCAATTATGATGGTTGTGTTTATTTCAAGAAGTTGGATGGTGGGGATTTCATTTACTTGTTGCTCTATGTGGATGACATGTTGATTGCATCCTCAAACTTGAAAGAAGTTAGGAGGTTGAAAGAGCAGCTAAGTTCGACATTTGAGATGAAAGATTTGGGGGCCGCCAAAAGGATTCTCGGGATGGAGATCACAAGGAATAGGTCCAAAAGAAAGTTATTTCTTTCACAAAAGAGTTTTGGCGAGAAAGTGCCACGCCGTTTTGGCATGGAGAAAGCGAAAGTTGTTTCAACACCTCTTGCGGCGCATTTCAAACTTTCGGCCGCTTTAAGCCCAAAATCCGCGGCAATCACCGCGGCAATGGTATAAGAAGTTCGACTCATTCATGGTGAGTATTAATTTCTATCGTTCCAATTATGATAGTTGTGTTTATTTCAAGAAGTTGGATGACAGGAATTTCATTTACTTGTTGCTCTATGTGGATGACATGTTGATTGCATCCTCAAACTTGAAAGAAGTTAGGAGGTTGAAAGAGCAACTAAGTTCGGCATTTGAGATGAAAGATTTGGGGGGGCGCTAAAAGGATTCTCGGTATGGAGATCACAAGGAATAGGTCCAAAAGAAAGTTATTTCTTTCACAAAAGAGTTTTGCCGAGAAAGTGCTACGCCGTTTTGGCATGGAGAAAGTGAAAGTTGTTTCAACACCTCTTGCGGCGCATTTCAAGCTTTTGGCCGCTTTAAACCCAAAATCCGATGATGAGAAGAAATATATGGAAAAGGTTCCATATTCGAGTGCGGTCGGGAGTCTCATGTACTTGATGGTGTGTACTCGACCCGACATTGCTCAAGCCGTTAGTGTGGTAAGTAGATATCTCTCTTGTCCGGGAAAAGGGCATTGGGAAGCGGTGAAGTGGATCTTCCGCTATTTGAGAGGTACTATTGATGCTCGTTTGGAGCTTGGTAATGGAAAGAAACTAGCGGGTTTTGTGGATGCGGATTTTGTGGGTGATTTGGACAAGAGGCGTTCTTTGACGGGCTATGTTTTTACCCTTGGAGATTGTGCAATTAGTTGGAAGTCTACACTTCAAGCCACCGTTGCACTCTCAAGTACCGAGGCCGAATATATGGCAATTACTGAGGCAATTAACGAGGCTATTTGGCTTAAGGCGTTTGTTGGTGAGATGTTGTTGGTGAGATGTCTTCACTCGAGGGTCCTATTACGTTGTTTTGTGACAACCAAAGCGCGATTCATTTGGCCAAGGACCACATGTACCATGAGAAGATGAAGCACATTGACATTCGATACCATTTTGTTCGAGATGTGATCTCGGAAGGGAAGGTTGCCGTGAAGAAGATTGGTACCGAATCGAATCCAGCCGATATGCTCACAAAGCCTCTTCCAATTGCAAAGTTCAAGCTTTGTTCAAGTTTGATGTCGGTTTGTTTCTAGTTAGTTTGAGCTAGTTTTGTTTCTAGCATGTTGCTAGTATATCTTTATGTTTACCTTTGTTTAGGTTATGTTTGCTTTATGTTTTAGTTTGTTTTAGATGCAATTTGGTTCAAGGTGGAGATTGTTATGTTATGACCAAAATTGCTCTTAGGGCCCATTGGGCTTAGGATCTTCATATATGTAACAAATTAGAATCAAATGAGATAGATCAACATTTTGGCTGTCTCCAAAAAAGCATCCGGCTGTCTCTTCTCTTTCCCTTCTCTTCCTCATCTTCTCAAACCCTAACAAATCAAACCCTAACATAAGGGAATTACATGTATGTTCTGTATTGTAAGTTATTGCCCTATATTGTGAACCTGATTATTTCTCTTGGTAAAGTTTGATTAAAGCAAAAAAAGTTTACTTTTGAGGTCTCATTCGTGTGACACGTGGAGACAGCTATGACACTTCTTTATGTGTGACTGTATTTTGTATCTGCTCAATTAGTAGTTGTTGCCTGCCCATTGTGTTTGTTCCATGCTGGTGGGTTTAATTTTTTGTTCCTTTGTTAGGAATGCTTACTCTGTAAGAATCACTGGGTGGATCACTTTATGAAGCTGCAACAAGTCAGAGAATTGATTTACCTTTCTACAAAAATATATTAAAAAATGAAGCATTATACCAAAAAATTCGAAGACTATGAGCTGCTTCATCGCAGTTGACTGTCCTAACCTGCAGTAAAAAGCTGGTGGTTATCAGTCGGCTAGTAGTCATGAGGCTGATAAGTCAGCCTTGTCCAAACTAGTGTAATAGTGTCCATAACAATACTAACATAGGATACGGAAGCTAATTTACAATTGGTATCTGACGATTTGTCTTCTACTGTGTCTCAGTTTCGGCAAAAGAAGTGGACACATACCATACAGGAACTCAAAGCTTACACGGATTTTACAGCTTTCTCTTGGTGGAAATGCAAGGACAGCTATTATCTGTACAATGAGTCCTGCACTTAGCCATGTAGAACAATCTCGCAACACTCTCTTCTTTGCAACTTGTGCAAAGGAAGTCACTAATACTGCACAGGTTAATATGGTAAGCATGTAATTAAGAAGCATTCATCTCTTCTCTGCTTGTTCTTCTTATTTAACTCTTACATCAGTTGTTTTCCTGTTGTCAACTGGGCTCATGTTTTTTTTCTCATTTCCTTAGATTGTGTCGGATAAGCAATTAGTCAAGCATCTGCAAAAGGAAGTTGCTAGACTTGAAGCGGAGCTTCGCACTCCAGAATCATCAGCATCCTCCTGTTCAGAGGCCCTTCTAAAGGAGAAAGAGTTGAAAATTAAGAAGGTAATAAAACTGCATAAAAAACCTGTGAGTAGCATGAACATTTTCATCAGTATATTGCTTGTATGTAGCATGAACATTTATGTAGCCATACACTTGTCGGGGTGTCATTTCTCGGACACATTCCAATATTTCTCACACGTGTCCTGAATTTGAATACATACATATGTCTTGGTCACTTATTGAACACTACCCGAATACTTGCTGTCATTGAATACATAATCAACAAATTTTAAACACTTCAGAATTTTTTATACTATTATAACTAATATGCTTCTGTCATATGTTCTATTTTGGATACTTAATTGGCATTTCTTGAACCCTTTGATATCATAAACAACAGTTTTCAATCACTTCACTTTTTTAATTACTAGTAGATTTTCGTACTATTGTCATTACTATGAAGCTTCCTATTTCTGTAAGTTATGCTGAACTATCATTAGTTCTCTGTACAGACAATTTGTAACTCAAAATTATATTGTTTGGGTGTTGAATTATGTAACTGAAAATTTTACTGATGGGTGTTGAATTAAATTTAGGCATAATTGTGGTTATTAAATTATAATGAAATACTATGTCGTTTTGCCCTGCTTTCTACAAATTTGTTGCATACTGGCATTTGTGCTTCATAGTCTGCTTGTGTCCAGCTCCTTACTAAGGTTCATTTCTTTTTATTAATTGCCAGATGGAAATGGAAATGGAAGCACTCAAACGTGAAAGAGACCTCGCACAGCAACAACTGAACGAGCTGCAGAGAAAAGTAAACGAGGAGCAAATTGTAAGAAAATTACTACACTGCCTCTCTCTCTCTCTCTCTGTATTGTCAACTTCTTACCTGTTTCTAAATCTCTTTCTTGTAGGGGTTAAATCCATCTCCATCACCTCATCGGGTCGTAAAATGTTTAACATATTCTGGTTCACCTAGTGATAAGAAATTCTGTCGGGCTGTTGACCGAAACAGAAACCCTATAAGACAGTCATCGACTGCACCAATCATGCTTGTACAAGAGATCCGCAAGCTTGAACAGTTACAGGAGCAGCTCGGAGAAGAAGCCAACAGAGCCCTTGAAGTCCTACAGAAAGAGGTAGCTTGCCACCGATTAGGCAACCAAGATGCAGCTGAAACCATCGCGAAACTCCAAGCTGAAATTAAAGAAATGCGTTCTGTTAGGTCTCTAACTAAAGAAACAACGATAGGAAAGGTGAACCCTGGAACTAATTTAAAGGAAGAGATCACGAGATTACACTCTCAGGGAAGCACCATTGCTGATCTCGAGCAGCAGTTAGAGAATGTGCAGAAATCCATTGACAAGCTAGTGATGTCTCTTCCTAGCAATACCCAGTCTAATAATGAGACTGAAACAAAGAAGAAGAAGATGCTTCCATTGAATTTAAGCACAAGTGTAAATAGGGTGAGTCTGATTAGAGCCCCATGTTCTCCTCTCTCTTCTTCTTCCCAAAAGGAGAACAAGGCCCCAGCTGATGAGAGCCTGGGTTCTGAGAAGGCAACTCCGACCAAGAGTGAGGATGGTGGGGATATTTCATCTAGGGAGGGAACACCTCGATACCAACGTTCAAACTCTGTAAATATGAAAAAAATGCAGAAGATGTTTCAGAATGCAGCCGAAGAGAATGTGAGGAGCATAAAAGCATATGTCACAGAGCTTAAAGAACGAGTTGCTAAACTTCAGTACCAGAAGCAATTACTAGTATGCCAGGTACAGAAATCATCTCTTCTAATTGAGATAATTTTCTTCTACTTCTTGGAGGATGTTGCAGTTACAATCTTGTTTAAATTTCTTGTCTTCCATTAGCTAAATAATTTGTTGAAATATTTCCAGCTATAAATTAATTTACTTGTTTATTTGTTAGAAATATTTCCAGCAGTAGAATTCCTCAATTGTGGGATATTTAGAAGTGACTTTTTTTGGAATATTCCAAAAGTTTGTTCGTCTTTTGGGCATTCGGCGTAGCCCGCCGTCCACCTTGGACAGGAGTGGATTCGTTGCAAGGATCTTGCTTCAGCTGATGCTCTAAATGTGCATGTCAAGGATGATACTTTTGTTAATCATACACAAGAGATGCAATTCTAATTTTGATTTCTATCTGTTTACTTTTAGGTGTTAGAGTTGGAATCAAATGAAGCTTCCTCTAATGAAGCACCTGAGGATGAAAATATTTCTGAAGTAACTCAGTCCCCTGGTGCATGGCATAACATGTTCAATGAGCAAATGCAACAAATCTTGCAGCTATGGGATGTCTGCCATGTATCAATAGTACATCGGACTCAGTTTTACTTGTTATTTCGCGGAGATCCAGCTGATCAGATTTATATTGAGGTGGAACTTCGGAGGCTAACTTGGTTGCAGCAACACTTTTTGGAGGTTGGAGATGCAAGCCCTGCTCATCCTAGTGAGGAGACCACAGTTTCTCTCTCATTAAGGTACAAGAACCATTATTCCATCAGTTTTTACGGCAGTCATAATTCTATTTAAACTGAAATGTTCGAGAACTATTTCCAAGTTAGTGGCATAATAATACGATGGTCAAGTATAAGTATCAAATATTAGTTATGTACGCACATAGACAAACTATTATTGCTGAAGCGCAATGCTTCTCCATTAAATTGAGGAGGCAAAATTTAATAGATTGGAATATGCTCTTTATGTCTGAATAGTGATGCCAATCAATAACAAAAAATGTCATATATGCATATGAGGAGGCAAAAATGGCATACAAGAATTGACTTCCTGTGCTAATTTAGTTCTTTATAGTTACCACAAATGGGAAGAATATTTGGCGGTGTCTTTATTACGGAAATTTGGTGTTCTCAGACTAGGGTCCACTCCACTTCTAGAACTTCCTTGTCGACCTCATCTCCCAAGTTCTCTGTCTCTCCTCTCCATCATCCCAGGGCCTGTGTGACCTGTGCGACCCACTAATCAGGAGGCCCCCCAAGGACATCAGGCTCAAGTTAATATTTCTGTAATTAGATAATTTGCACGAAAGTTGTTATGTCCGATTGGTTATGTGACACAATTGAAATCAGTTGGCCTTCGCCCATGCAGGTTTGAATCCTACAATTGACAATATATATATATATATATATATATATATATATATATATATATATATATATATATAGATATGGAAAGCTTCGGTTGTGCACTCTTCTAGTACACACGGCGTGTGCACTAGTGCCTTCGGGCGTTCATATCGACGATCCAAACCGTTCACATTGATCTACACATCTAAATTAGTCTAAATATGTAAAATCAAATTATTTGAAATTCATTTACCCATCCATTGAAGTGTTACAAAATTGTATGGCTATAAAAAACAATGATTTTCAGCCATACAATTTTGTAACACTTCAATGGATGGGTAAATGAATTTCAAATGATTTAATTTTACATATTTAGACTAATTTAGATGTGTAGATCAATGTGAACGGTTCGGATCATCGATATGAATGCCATGTGCACTAGAGGTAGTGCACAACCGAAGCTTTCCATATATATATATATATATATATATATATATATATATATATATATATATATATATATATATATACACAAAGTTTTTAGATGATTTCTATATATCTATTAATTACAAAAGGTTCTTTAATGATTTTTTGTTTCTTTCGTTAATACTTTAATACATGAAGCTTTTTTTTAATCGTGTATTTCCTGAGTTGCATGGATTTGAAAATTCTTAACCACATTTATACTATTTTGTCATAATTGATCAGACTACTAAATCAAGATATCGAATTCTCAAGTTCTCTCTTATTTTTTAGTGCAAAAATACTTTCTCTAGTAAATTTGGTGCTCCAATTTTCTTCTCACTCATTTTCAAGCTTTTATAGTGCTAATGTTAAACAATTTTTAAATGATACATTTTGTTGTTGTTGGATTTGTCGGTTAATATATCATGTATTTCTTCTACTGGTATGCATCGAAACTACTAATTTTGATGTTTTGTTATTTTTTTAAGGTTTTCTCATGAAATTCCTATTAGATATTGGAGTTTTAGGGAGGCTAGAAAATTTCGAAGATACTAAAATTTTTTGCAACTTTATAAGGTATTTTTCAAATGAATTCATATAAAATTTTTAAGATATAGAATGTACCCTACTCATATTTTTCAATTGAATTCGTATAATATATATATAAATATATATAGATGACGTCAAGTTCAAAATAAAGTTAAATTTGTACTAGAGTATATAAAGAAGGCCAACTTTTTCTTTCCGCACGAGGCCCAATCTCATGACCGGCCTTGCATCATCCCTCTCAAAAACTATGCTGAAGCATACTTGATTTGAAATTTTCATCATAGCATCAGCCTCCTCTGAGCTATTCCAATAACTATTTATTTTGGTGAGCGCTCTCATCTATCTCTTTCCCATCATGAATCATTGGTTGATCCCCACTACTGCACTCCATCGACCTCCTTAATTTCTTGATCAGCCCCCCCCCCCTCCCCCCCCCCCCACCCACCACCACACACACACACACACACACACACACACACACACACACACCCCACCACCACCACCACACACACACACACACACACACACAACCTTTTACGGGTAATACACTCTGCATTTTCTCGGTTTCTTTGCATCGAGATAGATGTGGGAGATGAATCTTGATTCTGAACTTAGAAATATTCAACATGTCAGATATGGTTCCTTATCTCCCTCCCTCATTTTTATTTATTGCTAAATATCAGTTTATCATGTGAATCATTCTTCATGTCACCGCTTTACTTGCAGCATCAAAGCATTAAGGCAAGAAAGAGAGTTCCTTTCTAAAAGGATGAACTCACGACTGACCGAAGAAGAGCGAGAAAGGCTGTACATAAAATGGGAAATCCCTCTAGAAGGGAAGCAAAGAAAGCTTCAACTGGTGAACAAACTATGGACCAATCCTAACGACCGAGCTCACATTGAAGAGAGTGCCGATATAGTGGCTCGGCTGGTAGGTTTTTGTGAAGGTGGAAACGTTAGCAAAGAGATGTTCGAGCTCAACTTTACATTGCCAGCAAACAAGAGGCCATGGCTTCAAGCATTGCAGCCAATATCAAACTTACTGCGGTTGTAATCTCAAGAGTACTAATTTTGGTTGTAGTTCACCATAGTCTCTGTGCAATTTCTTGTATCTAGACGGTGAAGATGATTGTTATAGTTCACCATAATCTTATTCTTTTGAGCAATGATGAGAATACCTATTAGGTATTCAAAATTTGTCAGTGAATGTGTCTTCTGATTTTACTTACCATCTACCACTTTTTTATCGCAGTTCTCATATGACAGCAACATTTTAGTGATGCTAAAATCTCCCACTAGGAGAATATTTAGTTCAGTCCAGAAATTTTGGGAGTTACTTTAGAGTTCAGGTGGATTGCGAGAGAATGTGAAGGATTTAGAGCCAAGAAACTATGGGCTTGAGCCATCAATAGTCAGTCATTAACTATGCTAGTATAATGTACATGTGATGCACGTCTAAAAAAATTTAAGTCATCAAATTAAATGAATTTATATCGAATAAGAAAAAAAATTAGTTTATATTTGAATATTTTGATTTGGGCTACACGTGCGGTGCACATTTATATTTGTTGGATATAGTTTGGATGTGATATTATACGTGTTTATATAGTTACAAAGTTAGAATTTGTTTGTTACAAACCCCAACTCTCCCATTAAAATAGTAGAGATTTAACAACAGATAGGTTACTGCAATGTGAACCCTACATGTTTTTGAACGAAAAGCTATGTTGTAGCCTAATGTCGAACCTTAGATATCTTCTTACCCATTCTGTTACCATCTTAGCTACAAGTTAGTGGCCGGTCAAATGCTATATATATATTTTTTTTGATAAGAAAATGACCTCTGTCATCGTTTCATTAATGAGAATTAAAGAAACACAGTAGTACGAGTTACATAAAACAAAAAGGGTCTCCATAATACCTTAACCGCCTGCACTGCATAGAAACCAACTAGTCGCAGTGAAGCATCAAAATATATCAATAAAGTGCCAACTAAAACAGAAAACATCGAAATACATCAAAATACATAAAGATAGTCCCCTGCACCCTCACAGTCAGTGCCGCCTCCGCAGTAGGTGCTGGCTCACTACTCCTCTTCGGCCAATCTGATCTTCTTCGCTTGGCCCACATTACCTGCCCATTCATGAATTAGAAGGAAAATGTTATGCATTGAAGAATTAAATCTTTGGTTAATGTTTCTAAAACATGAGTCGTTTCGGTCTAGCCATAGTCTCCAGATAGTAGCCGCTACTGCTAAATCCCATGCCCTTTTGTCCTGTGTTCTAATGTACTCGTCCCTCCAAGTACTCCATATCTCCGAAGTGGAGTTAGGGAACCGTGTGCACCCGAAACCTCTACAGACAATCTCCCACGTATGGGACGCCTTAGGGCACGTGAAAAATAAGTGAGTCGTGTCCTCATCCGCTTGGAGACATTGGGCGCATCTAACGTCCACCTGCATATTTCTTCTCCTAATATTTATTTTTGTTAGAATTGCATCGTTATGAATAAGCCAGCCGAACACTTTAACTTTTAGCGGTGCTTGAGTTGCCCAAATCCTACTCTCCACTTCACTCCTTATCCCCCCCCCCCCCCCCCCCCCCCCCCGTCATTGATCCAAGAGTACATTGACGCGACTGAGAATGAAGGTGAGTCTTGTAGGTTCCACCACCTTTCATCTGGCTCGTTAGTCGTGTGGCCTCCCTCCGCCTGAATTAGCCTATTAAGCTCTTCGAATTGTTTAGTGCTCTCCTGGATCAAACCTTCCGTCACCGTGAACTTGAGTTTGTTATTTCTCCATACATCTGCTACCAGAGAGTCAGGATTGACTAGACCGCCGCGGCTTGCGGGAATAAATTCCTAAGAGTTCTGTTCCCGCACCATTTGTCGTTCCAAAATCTGGTGCCTTTGCCATCCCCTACTCTGCATCTCGTGTTTGTGCTGAAGATCTCTCCTTGCTTGGCAATACCTTTCCAAAGAAATGATACCCTCCATCCCGTGCTTGGCCCCCCGAATCGATATTTTTTTCTTCTTCGATAAAGATCAAAGGAGTAGGACCACCACCATTGTTTTCTATTGTTGATCTTCCACCACCATTTACTGAGCAAGGCTCAGTTCATATCGTGGAGATTGAGGATACCCAGCCCTCCGAACTCTCTCTTCTTATAAACTCTGCCCCACTTTACGAGATGGCAACCTTTGTTACCTTCGCCAGATCCCTTCCATAAGAAACGTCTTCTCATTTTATCTATCCTATGAATAACCCACTTAGGAACTTCATAAATAGACATAAGATATAACGGAATGGCGTTGAGGACCGAGTTTAGCAGAGTAATCCTTCCGCCTAACGATAGGAACCTACTCTTCCACCCTCCCAATTTCTTCGCAACCTTTTCTATCAATGGCATCCAGTTCTCTCTTAAAAGCGGGCCCGGTCTAATTGGAGTCCCCAAGTATTTTAGAGGAAATTCCGCAGTCTCGCATCCTAGAATGCGTGATATCGTTGTAGTCGATATAGATAGATGTCCGCTAATTGGGATCACGCAGCTCTTCTGGAGGTTAATCTTCAACCCCGACCATCCTTGGAAGCATGCTAGTGCCACTTTCATCGCTACGATTTCCTCTTCTTTAGCCCTACCGAATAACAGGGTATCATCAGCGTATTGCAGTATGGTCATGGCTTGACCAATTCCCTTTATCTTTATTCCTTTGATCTGATTGTTGATCTGTGCTCTCTTTATCATCTCTACCAGACCATCTGCCACAATAGTGAACAATAGTGATGATAGGGGATCCCCCTGCCTTAGGCCTTTTTTGCAACGGATTTCCTTTCCTTGCCATCTGTTTACCTAGATGAACGATTTTACTCCGTGAACGCATCTTCTTATCCAGATTCTCCATTTTTCACCAAACCCTTTAAGTCGAAGCGCCTCCTCCACACAATCCCAGTGTACTGAATCGTAGGCTTTTTGGAAATCTAATTTTAACAGGAAACCGTCCACATTTCCTTTATTCCCTCTAAACACGACTTCATGTGCAGTCGCTATGCTGTCCATAATGTCCCTACCTCGAATGAATCCGCTTTGTGATTGTGCAACGACATCTTGAATATTTGGAGCTAATCTTTGTGCTAATCCTTTTGTGATGATTTTGAACGATCCGTTAATTAAGCTGATTGGTCTAAGATCTTCTGCTGTTTGAACTTCTTGTTTCTTGGGGGCTAGGATAATTGAGGCGTAATTGAGTCTCTCCAGGGTACTGGATCCGTCGTGAAGCTCGGTGAAGATGTTCATCAAATCCTCCTTAACAATCTTCAAGTAGATCTTGTAGAAGAAAATCGGCAGACCATCAGGGCCCGGAGCCTTATCTTGCCCTAGGCTCTTTATTGCCTCTAGCACTTCCTCTTCCGTGAAGATGTTTCGATCCCCTCGCTCCCCTCGATTTTAGACTCGCCCCACATGTCCGGCAATAGACTGCATCTCTCGTTGCTTTTGCTTCCCAACAACTCGTGGAATTTGTCGTCCAAATGCCGTCTGATAGGCTCTTCGTCTTCGGCCTAACTTCCCTCAATGAGAAGCCCTCCAATGTGATTCTATCTTCTTCTTCCGTTAGCAACTTTATGAAAGAACTTTGTGTTGGCATCCCATTCCTTCAACCATTGAATTCGCGATCGCTGCTTCCAATGTATTTCCTCCCTTGTTTGTATGTTAAGAATTTCCAGCCTCCCGTTTGTTAATTCCTCCTTCTCTGGTCCTGTCAGGTCTCTTTCCTCCTGCATAGTTTCTAACTCGTAGATCCTGTTGCCAAGCGTCTCTCTAATAAATCCCGCGTTGAAGAATTTAAGCTTTGCCCAACTCTTCAAATCCTTTTTGAGGCATCTTGCTTTCTCCACCCAAACTCCAACTGCTGACTTCTAATTTGTAGTACGAATCCAGGACTCCCGAATAACCTGCCTAGTCTCATCAAATGTAGTCCATGATTTCTCAAATCTGAACGGATGGAATTTATATCTATAATCTAGTTCGCACTCTATAACCAGAGGAAGATGGTCCGACGTAAAACGGGCAACGGATCTCACTTTGACGCGCGGGAACATATCCTCCCAGTCGTTGGACACTAGTACTCTATCAAGCTTAACTAAAATCGGGTTAGAACTCATGCTAGACCATGTGAATTTTCTATCGGTCATCTCTAGCTCTAGCAATTCTAAGTCGTCAATGATTTTGTTGAAACTATCTTGCTCTGACTGGACGTGACCTCTACCTCTATGTTCATCTTGGAATCGCGTGATATTGAAATCTCCTCCAACCACCCATGACTGATCCCATCTATTCCTGATGTTAACCAACTCCTTCCAAAATTCTTTTCGCACTCTTGATTCGTAAGGGCCGTAAATCGTTGTAACGACGTGCTCCCAATCGTCGCTTCTCCTTCTAAGTTTAATTGACACCGAAAAGTTGCCCACAAACTCACCAAGGATCTCGAAAATTCTTAAATCAACCCCTAAAGCTATTCCGCCCGAATAACCCCTTGCGTCTTTGAATCTCCAATCGAAATGTTCTGCCCATCTAAGCGTGTTGAATTCCTCTAAAGAGTTGTTTTCAATTCTTGTTTCTTGGAATCCGCAGACAGAAGGCCGAATTTTATTAATAGATAAAGAAATCAATCTTTTTTTACTCTTCTGCCTCATTCCTCTCACATTCCAAAATACGTACATCATAAACGTAACAATGAGGACCCCTATACTCTACCCGCCTCTACTACCGTACTACCTTAAGCTGGAGTTGCCCACGATTCTCCTCTAATAATTGCTACATTATTAAATTGTTCTACCCTGGTTGAGCCCATGGCTAGACCGTAAAGACTAGTAAAGTATATAAGCGACTCATCATTTAATTAAAGAATTGAGAATTGAAAAGTTGGGGTTAGGAGTACCTCCTACGGGTCGCTCCATCTCCTTCAGTTTGGGCACTTCCTTGGTAATTTCCTCTTGAATGATAATTTGTTCTTCCCTCATGTTAATCTGTCGCTTCCCCCTCCTCTGATATTCCATGATTTTTTTACTGCTGTTACTGCCGACGCTACCCCTCAATTCCTTGTCTCCTAGCTCCGCTTCAGTTTCAGAAATAAAGAAATCATCCCGTATGTCTTCCAATGCCCCTATCATTGCGCCGCGAGCATCCTGTTCCTTTGATAATTGCTTGTCGCCCTGAATATTCGGTTGCTTCTCCTCCTGTACGTTTGTCGAGGTACAAATTATGTGCTTCCCATCCTCCTTTTCCTGTGATAGCTTTTGCTCTTGAGTTGGATCTCCAATGGCTCTCTTTTTGATAATTGAGGACATAGCTAGTCTAATAGACTCCTCTACTTCCTCTTTTGTAAAGTGGTTCCAGTCCTCCAAGGCTATACCCATTTCTCTACTTGCTTCGATACCCGCGTTACTGTCTAAGTTCCTTTTCAAGATCCCACAGTTTGAACGCATAAGATCAGATGAATTGACTTTTGACTGTGCCCCTACTGCTTCGTTTGAGGTAACCTTATAATTGAGAACTGTGTCCCTGTTTATCTGCTGACAACTGTGAAGCTTTTCATCTTGAGCATTGTGACCCATTAGCTGTCCCTTATCCCCTAGCTCCTCTGTCGCACGTTTCTCTCTTCGGCGCCACACCTTTGAGTTTTGAAACCTTGCCACGTCCGCATCCCTTGTCGTACGATTGATCCCGTCTGTCGCTAGCGATAGATGCTGATACTCCTTCGTAGTCTTGCTGTTTCCTGTTTGTAATTTGGATGAGCGGTTCAGATTAGCTTCGATCAGATCCAATGGCCGTCGCGTATCTTCCACACCTGGCTCTGAATCCCTACCGTCAAAATCCCGCTCTGGTTCTAAGGCCGCTACAGCGCCGAAGGTCACACTCTTCCTCGTCAAATGCTATATATTATTAAAAATGTTTATGCAAACAACGATTTGTGGGGATTTTTTTTTGTGGCAAATATGGTTAATCCCCTCATCGTATTTATCTTTTCCTCGTTGTTGTCTAAACCCTCCACTATCTCTTCTCTCTCTTATTCTATAAACCAGTCGGCAGTCGCCGCGTAAGTCGATCAACGTCGTTGTTCACTGCTTCTTATCGATGATGGTGAACCTTATCTGATGAGCATAGAATGATGGAGGAGGTGAGTTGGAACGTAATTTTTTTTGTTTTTGCAATGAAACTTTTTAATAAAAAAAACAAAACAAAACCCTGAGAGGCGCTTTAAAAACCGTGCATTTTATTTTTGGCTCTTTAAAACATGTATAATTTTTTTTTTAAAAACCCACTGAATTTTGGCTCATTTAAAAAAAAAACCGCACAAAACTATTGTTTAAAAAAATACACACCAACAGAGTTAGGGCTAGGGTTAGGTTAGTTCATGGGGATTTATTTAAACACCTACTTAGTTAAGTGATGCTTTTTTAAACACAAAATGAAAGACGAATATGATTTTTTAAAAAATTTAGCCTAATGAAACTTAACTCCGTTAAACTGAGTTTTTTTAAACTATAGCTTTATGCGGGTTTTTTCAAAAAAAAACTTAGTGCATTTATAAAAAAAAAAATTTAGCCTTAAAATATTTATTTGCATATTTCTTCTTTAAATCCTGTCCATCAAATACAATTTTTTCATCATCATAAACAGTTAACGCACAAGATTAAAAAAACTCTCACCGCATCACCGCATCAAAATCCATCCTTCTATTCCAATCATCGTTTCTCATACTCCTCGAATCTACTTCTTCCTCAATCCCTCCCTTAATAACCCTAAACCCCAATCCCCAATTTGTAACCCTAACCCTAACTCTTCAATGGCGCCCGACAAAAAAGACGACGACAACAACGGCCTCAAGAAGCTCGAGTACCTCTCCCTCGTCTCCCAAGTCTGCACCGAACTCGAATCCAACCTCGGCGTTGCCGACAAAGTCCTCGCCGAGTTCATCACCGATCTCGGACGCAAATCTCACACCGTCGACGAGTTCGACAAGAAGCTCAAGGACAACGGCGCCGAGATGCCCGACTACTTCGTCAAGACCCTGCTCACCATTATCCACGCCATTCTCCCTCCCAAATCGAAGCACAACAAATCGGAGAACAAGTCGTCGGATTCGGCGACTCCATTTCATGGGCTGTCGAGGCCGGATGATAGGGAGAGAGTGAGGGAGTTGCAGCGGGAGATTGAGAGGGAGGCGGAAGAAAGGAAGAATCTTGAGAGGGAAGAGGAGGAAAGATCGAATCTTGAGAGGCGAAATCGGGATCAGGAAGATCTAGATCGGAGAAGACACCATAGTGATAGAGATTGGGATCGAGACCGGGAAAGAGATAGAGGCAGAGATAGAGGCAGAGATAGGGATCGGGATAGAGGCCATAGAAGGGATCGAGATAGGAATAGACACAGAGATAGTGACGACGAGGAGGAGAGGGATAAAAGAGAGGATTTTGATGAGAGGAGGGGGAGGGAAAGGGAGAGAAGGAGTTCGGATGAGCCGGAGCTTTACAAGGTGTACAAAGGGAGGGTTTCTCGAGTTATGGATTCCGGGTGCTTTGTGCAGATTCAGGAATTGAGAGGGAAGGAGGGTTTGGTTCATATATCGCAGATTGCAAGTAGGAGGGTTGTGAATGCGAAGGAGGCGGTGAAGCGGGACCAGGAAGTGTTTGTGAAGGTGATTTCAGTTTCGGGGCAGAAGTTGAGTTTGTCGATGAGGGATGTGGATCAGAGGAGCGGGAGGGATTTGGTTCCGATGACGAGGAGTGTGGAAGATGAGGCATCTAGAGCAAATCCTTCGAGTGGGAATAGTAATGGTCCGACAAGGAGGTTGGGGTTATCAGGGATTACAATTGTGGAAGAGGATGAAACTGTGCCTTCTAGAAGGCCGTTGAAGAGGATGAGTTCACCGGAGAAGTGGGAAGCGAAGCAGTTGATTGCTGCGGGTGTTTTGGATGTTAGGGATTTTCCGAATTTCGATGATGATGGTGATGGGCTGCTGTATCAGGAGGAAGGAGCCGAGGAAGAGCTAGAGGTTGAGCTTAATGAGGACGAGCCTGCTTTTTTACAAGGGCAGAGCAGGTTCTCTATTGACATGTCTCCGGTGAAGATTTTCAAGAATCCAGAAGGTTCTTTGAGTCGTGCAGCGGCTCTACAATCAGCCCTTATCAAAGAGAGGAGAGAAGTTCGGGAGCAACAACAGCGTACAATGCTGGATTCGATCCCTAAGGATCTTAACAGGCCATGGGAAGATCCAATGCCAGAGACGGGTGAGAGACATCTCGCACAAGAGCTTAGGGGTGTTGGATTGTCGGCATATGATATGCCCGAGTGGAAAAAAGATGCGTACGGGAAGGCCTTGACGTTTGGGCAAAGGTCGAAGCTATCAATTCAAGAGCAGAGACAGAGTCTTCCAATTTATAAGCTGAAGAAAGAGCTTGTTCAAGCTGTTCATGATAATCAGGTTTTGGTTGTGATTGGTGAGACAGGGTCTGGGAAAACTACCCAAGTGACTCAGTATTTAGCCGAAGCTGGGTATACTACAAGAGGGAAGATTGGTTGTACTCAGCCTCGTAGGGTGGCTGCAATGTCGGTTGCAAAGAGGGTGGCAGAAGAGTTTGGTTGTCGTTTGGGGGAGGAAGTGGGTTATGCTATTCGGTTTGAGGATTGCACGGGTCCAGAGACTGTGATTAAGTATATGACCGATGGTATGCTTCTTAGAGAGATTTTAGTAGATGAAAATCTTTCCCAATACTCTGTGATTATGCTTGATGAGGCTCATGAGAGAACCATATCCACTGATGTGCTGTTTGGGTTATTAAAGCAGCTTATAAAGAAGAGACCTGACATAAGGTTGATCGTGACTTCTGCCACTTTGGATGCAGAAAAGTTCTCAGGATACTTTTTCAACTGCAATATTTTTACAATTCCTGGTAGAACTTTTCCTGTCGAGATCCTTTATGCGAAGCAGCCAGAAAGTGATTACCTAGATGCTGCATTGATCACAGTGTTGCAGATTCACTTGACGGAACCTGAAGGGGACATCCTTCTCTTCTTGACTGGTCAAGAAGAAATTGATCATGCTTGCCAATCTCTTTATGAGAGGATGAAAGGGTTGGGAAGGGATGTGCCAGAGTTGATAATATTGCCTGTTTATAGTGCTTTGCCTAGTGAAATGCAAACGAGGATTTTTGACCCTGCGCCGCCTGGCAAGAGGAAAGTTGTTGTGGCTACTAATATTGCCGAAGCATCTTTGACAATTGATGGGATTTTTTATGTTATTGATCCTGGATTTGCCAAGCAAAATGTATATAATCCAAAGCAAGGGCTTGATTCGCTTGTTATCACTCCTATCTCGCAGGCATCGGCAAAGCAGCGAGCAGGGCGAGCTGGGCGTACTGGGCCTGGAAAGTGTTATCGACTGTACACTGAAAGTGCTTATCGCAATGAAATGTCACCCACTAGCATCCCTGAAATTCAAAGGATTAACCTTGGAACAACGACGCTTCAAATGAAGGCAATGGGTATTAATGATCTGTTGTCTTTTGATTTCATGGACCCACCGTCACCTCAGGCCCTAATATCTGCTATGGAGCAGCTGTACAGCTTAGGGGCTTTAGATGAAGAGGGACTGCTTACTAAATTGGGTAGAAAAATGGCAGAGTTTCCTCTGGATCCGCCACTGTCGAAGATGCTACTTGCTAGTGTGGATCTTGGATGTAGTGATGAGATATTAACTATTATTGCTATGATTCAGACTCAGAATATATTTTACCGACCAAGGGAGAAGCAAGCTCAAGCAGATCAGAAGAGAGCCAAATTTTTCCAGCCTGAAGGGGACCAATTGACTCTACTGGCCGTTTATGAGGCATGGAAGGCGAAAAACTTCTCTGGACCATGGTGTTTTGAGAACTTTGTACAATCCCGATCTCTGAGGAGGGCGCAGGATGTGAGGAAGCAGCTGCTTAGTATCATGGACAAGTAAGCTTCTCAAACTTTTTTATATTCTTGTTTCACTTTTATTTCACTTGCTACTTCTGTTTATTGTTGGATATGCAAATGTTTGCTTTGTTCCTTTACCTGCTTGTTTAATCTCTCTGTTAAGAGTATTTGCATATATTCTTGTTAAGGCATTTAGAAAAGCACGTTGTCATATATCCTTTAACTTATAAATTTAATGTAGTAATAAAACAAAGTATTGTGTGCAAGTGTCAGTGTCTGGTAAGCCTCTTTGTCAGTGTCTGGTAGGTGAGAGTGCTTTGGTGAGTGTGACTAGATTACATTTATTTATATAGTTCGACATGATAGAACGTACATGCACATTTGCAAGTTGTTTGAGCTAATTCTTACAGCAGATGGTAGAGGCCTTTTGTGTGATAATTACATTAAGGTCATCCTACGAACTATGAACCATCATTTTGCGAGAAAGAAAATGGCAATCTCAGGGTCACCCTGCTACTAAAAATATTTGAAAATTGTTGGTCTTGTAACTTGAAAGTAAACTTTCAATATGAAGCTTCAATGAACTTTGTAGTTAAATGGGTACCTGGAAAGTATGATTATAGGGACCATTTCCCTGTCCTTAGCCCATCAGAGAGGATTTCACAGCAGTCTGTCAATTGTGCTAGACTTTCAGGTATATATAGTTCAGTACTTCTGGAAGCCAGTAGTTTAAACGCAATTCTACCTGCTCTTGTGGTTGTAGAAACTGCAGAATGCATCTTTGATACATATTTGTACTCATTATAAGGATCCAGTTTCCAAAATTTGATGATTCTGCAAACACTTGTTGTATGACCTAATTCGTATGAAGTATTTATGGATGGAGTACTTTAATTAAGGGAAGATAATGATGTCTGCAGAACATAGAAAAGGAAAAACTTCCGGAAAATACATTTTGAAATTTAGATCAAATAAGCTTGCGACCTGTATGGTTGATTACAATTAAAGCTAAGAAGTTGTTGCAAGATAGTTAAATGGAATACATGCAGGTTAGTAAGTAAAGCAAGATTTTTTTATAGTTAATGAGAAGAGCAGCATAAATAGGACAACCAAATTAGAAGTCAAATACAACCGTGTGTGATCACATTTTATTCTCATCCTGTATAACTACTTAAATATATATGTTTTCACTTTTCTGGATATTGAACATGCAATTTATGAATCTGAGATGATCCAACCTTGACTCCTATTTTGGAGGGCAGTGTTTTGTTGTCTGATCAATTAGCTCCCATTTCCCTTTTCCATGGCTTCCCTGACTTTCTATTGAGCCCACTTTTTATTGGTTTACATTCAGTCTACCACTCAGCTGATTTGCATATATTTTGTATTACTAGACTTCACAAGTTTATGTAAACATTTCAAATGATTAGTCACTAAAGGATTTAGTTTACTGGATATAGGATTCCTCTGTCAAATTTTGACTTAAATGACTTTGATATATAAACTTTTTATCGCAATAAGGATAAGTTTTTGCAACACATTATTCTGCTGAAGGCTTTGAACTTAACCGGCACACCTTAAAACCAACCAGGTTGAGAGTTAAGCTAGTGTTGATATTCAATTTTCATAGGATACACAAACACCGAAATAGGACTCAAATACGACCCGACATAGAGACTACGCTACTTTCCCAATAAGAAAAGATAGAGATGGAACATGGACACATATATTAGGAGACTAGTAAACTTGTGAAACTCTAGAGAAGGGTGAATGTTTTGACCTGCTGATATTTATTACCATCAATTGTATCAATGATGAGAGGTAGATAATCCCATAAACCATTGCATTATTCATGGTTTTAATGAAATCTACATTCCTATTTTTTCTTTCTTCTTTGGCCTTGCCGTCTGATTTAGGTTAACTTATTATTGTCTATCTCTTCAAAAAGGAGATTAGCATGCACAAGAAGTTCAAATAATTTGTAGTTATTTCAGATTTTGTATTGCACTAGTGATAATTGTTGTACATTGTACTTGTGGATGGTTCTGATTTGAAGGCCTCTGGGCATATTGATACTTTTTTTTCTTTTCTCGTTTGTGCTTTTACGGAACCATTCCAGTTTCAGATAATGTTATGAATTATCCTTATCTACATCTTAACTGGTCCATTTTATTAATCAATATCAACTTCTCGAAGGTTTATTACATCTAATGCATGGAGACGGTATATTATCCAACAACATATCAATCAAATAGAGATGGATGATGCCAATTTAATTTAATCACAAAAGCAGCCGGTGTTAGCCACCCACATAGGGAAACAACCTGCCTTTGGCTGGAATCTATCCTCGGTCATCCACGTAGGAGTGCAAGAATCTTGCCATTGCACTACGTGCACTGGACCGTTACGTAAGTGTAACTATTATGATTGTGCAAGCAAATTGGGTCCCTTGTGCGAGTAACTATACTCGTGTAGCATGAGTTTGACAATACAGATTT
Organism: Hemerocallis citrina; assembly: GCA_017893485.1. Taxonomy (NCBI): domain Eukaryota; kingdom Viridiplantae; phylum Streptophyta; class Magnoliopsida; order Asparagales; family Asphodelaceae; genus Hemerocallis; species Hemerocallis citrina. The sequence continues at coordinate 138,798 of JACEHZ010000608.1, read as the reverse complement.
TATCATTAACATCATGTTCTTCATTTTCAACGTATGTTGCTAAAATATTTCACAAGCTGAGTGCCCATCGAAAACCTAAATATTGAATATATTTGTGGATGTGTTATCTTCCTAAAATTTTTAATTTTCAAAGAGCATTGCATGTGAAATATTTTCCATATGCTGCGTCTCTCTCTCGCACATTAAATTGATTTTTTTCTTCTATAGTTGGTTAGTAAGTTAATTTATATATAATGAGTTATGTGTGAATTACTTTCCCCATATATGTATGTGCAGCTATGGGTAAATGATTTTTTAAAATGTGTTCTTTGAATAGTTGGTTTTACCATAATTGATTTGTTCTTATAAAGCTGCTTGGTAGTTTAATTTATATATAGAAAGTTACATATACTTTCCCTTATATTTACATGTAGAAAAATAATTGATCACTTCTTACTAAGGTTTTAGCCAGAAAAAAAACTATACTTAGTTACTAGGTTAATGTATATTTTTTCCATGTTCTTATATAGCTTATTCTTTTTATTGAACTTGCATTTCATTCCATTAATGGGCAAAAATGACAAACAGAATCTGGGGAATATTCCTCAAGCTTCTACGTTATAGAGTAGTATAAATAAGTAAATTATTTACCAAGTTCTGGTTGCTGCTTCTGTTAATTGCTTCCAAAATTCAACTTCAATCAGATTGTTCTCTAACTCTGTATTGCTCTTGCTTCAGGTATAAATTGGATGTTGTAAGTGCGGGCAAAAATTTTACAAAGATACGCAGAGCCATTGCAGCTGGATACTTCTTCCATGCAGCCCGAAAAGATCCCCAGGAAGGTTACAGAACCCTAGTTGAAAACCAACCTGTCTACATTCATCCCAGCAGTGCACTCTTCCAAAGGCAACCTGACTGGGTGATATACCACGAGCTCGTTATGACTACAAAAGAATACATGAGAGAAGTCACAGTTATCGACCCCAAATGGTTGGTAGAGCTGGCACCTAGGTTTTACAAATCGTCTGATCCGACAAAGATGAGCAAGAGGAAGCGCCAAGAGCGAATCGAGCCACTATATGATAGATACCATGAGCCCAATTCGTGGAGGCTGAGCAAGCGCCGAGCTTGATTGGGATTCATTCTGTTCGAGTTGAGGATTGTATGTTAGTGGTGCTATGTTTCCACAAATTTTTTTGTTGTCTTTGTATGTTTATAGATCATTTAGATAAGATATATTGATCCTTTGCATTTGAATCTGGCATGCCTTCTTTTAATCAGGCTGATTGAGTGGCTTTGTTTTTCCATCTTAAAATTATTTTAGTGCTAATACTTATTATCACTGATGGGCCAGTCTGTTCTTAAAAAAGCTCTACAGAAACATGATAGATAGTTCTAATTTTTTATGTTGAGTTTTCTTGATTTAGATGTTTGTGATACTTTGTTGTTCTAAACTATGAACAGCACCCATAATGGTTTTTTGTCAGGCTATTGTGTATATCTACCTGGCAGTTATAACTCTGTTTTTGGCAGATACTGTTTTGGGATTGGAGAAATGGTAAGCAGGTGGCAAACCTGGAGGAATCCCACATGGAAGATGTAACTCAGGTATGTCTTGTTTAGTTGGTTCCAATATTGATTGATTGTGCTTGTGCATATAATTGTTTGAATAATGTATAGGTTGAATCTGTTCATTAAGAGTCAATCTTGCTTAGTAAAACTCTTATGAGTTGAGTCTTTATACTTCATAGTTTGATCATCATTGCTAGCATTATCAGTGTTAAGTGGCAACTGTTTTGCAACCTCTTATCCTAAAATGCTGTTTTAGAATTCTTTGGAGTCTGTCTGTTGCAATCTAGAAATCTCTGTTTATTTCAGAAGGAGTTTTTTTTCTTCTTTAGTTCTTTTGTTTAAAATTTTCCTTGTGTAGTCTAGAAAAGTCACAGCTCAAGAACTTCTTCTAAATTTGTAACTCAGCAAGAATGATATCTGAAAACCCCCTCTCCTCTGCTGCATTTTATCTGACTTGCACGTCTCACTTGATAACTTGTACCGAATAATAACTATATGATCGTATACACTAAAAAGCTGACTTTTAAGAAACCCATTTCCAATTTGCCATGCTTGTATTTTCCATATTTATTTATAAGTTCTGGCCTAATTTTTTTATTTTTTATTTTTTATGAGGGGATGTGCCAAATATTCTAGGGGTGTCTTCTCAGTTAAATTCATTAATTACTTGAAGCAGACTCTGGAGTTGTGTATTATATCTCTGAGAATAAATTACTTCTTTCATATTTGCTTAGGTACAGTTTGTTCCAGATCAACCAAACAAGCTCATATCATCTTCTGTTGATGGTTTGATGTGTCTTTTTGATACCGATGGCCAAATTGACGAAGACAATCATCTGGAATCTGTAAGTAAGATCTGCATGATGCATTTTTATTTTCATAACCTTTTCAATAAGATTTTTTTATATGGAAGCGAGAAATTTAACTGGTGTATTTTTTCAATTCCTATCGGGGTCTACTGTTTGACATCATCTTTGGTGATAATTTTTTATTATTATCACCAATATCTTCTGAAAATTAGTCATATCAGAAGGTTTTTCGCTTTCAAATGTTTCCAGTGATACTGATATGACTATTATTAAGCACAATTAATTTTCAGAAGATATGCAATTATTGTGCTTAAAAAGTATTATTGAATGAGATTTCGCTTTCAAATGTTTCCAGTGTGGAGTGTGTGAGAAAGAGAGAGAGGGAATAATTTCGCTTTCAAATGTTTCCAGTGATACTAAATGAGATTTATGATCATGGTAACTAATTATGATTCAATGATGCGGCTACTCTAAATTTTGCAAGATAAAGTTAGGTATACAAAGAGGGAAATGAGATCAATTTCACCGAGTTCCTGTATATATCCTACATCTTTAAAGGCAAAGTATGCTGAATGCAGTTATCAATTAGTGACTTAGTGAAGGATATTTGAATTTAATGATGAGGTGTAGAATGTGGGGTTCAGTATGTAAAAGTAGAAAATATCAGCAATAAAGGGTTGTCAGTGGAGGCAAGCCTTCATGAAAATTTCACCATGTTTTATGATTGCCAATTCTGCAAAATCCAACAAAATTTGGTGACCACTGACCAGTTATCCTCTATAAATCAGTGTCAAATTTATTGTTGAAAAAATTAAATGTCATCATAGATGAAAAAAAAATTAGTCGAGAGAGAGAGAGAGAGAGAGAGAGAGAGAGAGAGAGAGAGAGAGAGAGAGAGAGATTAGATTTGCTATAGAAAAATATATTCAACTCTAAGTCACATGTAAAGCCAAGACAGAAATCAAAGATATTTCCAATGCATGCATTTCTGCATATGTAGCTTAAGATACCATTTCAGCAAACAATTGTGTTATTCACTTATTTGAGTTTGTTTAAGTTTGGTATTTAGTTTATTTCTAGTGTGTTTTTGGGTATATTAAGTTTTGACATGTGTATTGTATATCGCCCTGTCATATACCCCTGTTTATGCTATGCAAATTGGGGTATGACTTTCTCATTTGCTAAATTACATTTATCAAAGTTCCTTACACTGTTATTATCTATTGTCTCCTTGGATAGAGTAAGAAAGACATTCTTGTGTCTTTTGCCTTGGTTGTCTAGGCTGTGAACAATCCAGTCTAGGCTGGTTTTGGACTAGAGTTAGTTCCGTGACAAAGCATGAAGCACTCTTTTTAAAACTTGGCTTCTTTTGGATTTCTAATTTGCTATGCTAATATCAGTAGAGAATAATATTACTAGACAATTACTTATTTGCTGTTTCAATCATTATTAAGCTGCACTAATATCAGTAGAAAAACAATTCATTGTTAATCTGCACTAATATCAGCTGATTCTTGCAGTATCTGGGATTGGAAAGATACAAGAAGAGATGTCAATTTTGAAGATACTCGTTCTTTGGCTTCTAACAAATGGAATCTAGATAATGTATGGATCTCCCCCCTTTACTCATATTCCACAAATCAATTGCATTTGTGATAGACAGGTCTTCTAAATGTTTCACTATTGCTAATGATGTCTGCAAATCACATTTTATTTTTCTCATTTGGAATTAAATTTCCATAATTGTGAAATGTGGAAAGGAAAACTAGTATATATAAGAAAATGAAAAATACACTTACTTTTCTGTGTTTGATATGCAATTGGTCTGCCTAAGGTTTGTTTTTTACACTGTTGCACCTGCTCTTAATTGTCTGCTGCAATTTTCTGCGCCTCATTTTGTATACTAGTTCTCTGTCTTTGATTGGTTTAGATAGTCTGAAGATGTTAAGCAGCAGAATTTGATATTAATTTCCGTCCTTCAGTAGCTAAAAAGGGAAAGACAAAACATGATTAAAGAGTATAAAATTAGTTAAAGATACATTGTACAGGCACTTCCATCAGTTAGCTGTGACAGAAGCAAATGCGATAACAGTCATCTTATAAATCAATAAATCATACCGATTCGATGGTGAGTTCATAATGATGATACCACAATGGGCAATTTTTTCCCCATACATTTCATCTCTATTCTTTAGTTAAAATATTTATTATGAATGGTGTGCATCGATAGTCTCTACAGAACAGAAGTCTCGTGTTTTATTTTTTTCCTACTATCTGATTGTTAAATGTTATAGAAAAGGGTATTTTGCATACAGGTCCCTAAAAAATGTTGCAGTTATGTTACTCCACAGATTATTATTTGCATATACCACTGACATTGCGGAACCCATTTTAAAATAGTCATTATGCAATTTCCTTTAGTTTTACAATAGTTAGCTCTACACCCTGGTTGTCTAATTCCCAAAATACGCCTGACTAGTGACTACATAAAATACTTATCTCTCCTTCCATATCTCATCTTTCTTTATATGAATTCCATTCTAGAGATGAATGGGGACAAATTTGGTGGTTGGAGGCAGATGAACAGCTTGGTGGTACGAATCCAAGCTACTAAGGTGGGGTGAGTATAGAAGGAGGGAAAAAAACAATTGGGGGTGATCAAGGAAGTTCACAGCGGTACAATGGCCCAACTAATCCAACAACAACAACAAAGCCTTTTTCCCAACTAGCTGGGGTCGGCTACATGAATCTTGGTTTTCCATTCTGCTCGGTTTAGCGCAATATCACAAGCTATCATATATTTTCTCACCGTTTCCATTCAAGTAAGTTTAGGTATTCCCATTTCCTTAACTCTGCCCTCAATACTTAATAAATTACTATTTCTAAATGGGGCACTATTAGGTGTACGTGTGACATGTCCAAACCACTTGAGACGACTCTCTTAATTTATCTTGGGTAGGAGCTACCTTTACCATGTCTTGTAAATGCTCGTTTCTTCATATTTTACCACACCCATCTTAGCATCCTCATCTCCGCTATACTCATTTTTTGGACATGTTGTTTCTTTGTTATCCAATACTCTGCTCTGTACATCATTGATGGTCTAATAGCCGTCCTATCAGTGGGGTATATGCAAATAATGATTTGTAAGGGATTAACCCGCAATTTCATATTTTTATAGTGATATATGTGCAAAGGACCTACAAAAAATTTCTAAGTATGGTTGGGCCAGTTCAGATATACTCAAGGAAACCTCTTTTACCTAACATCTAGCTACAAAGAATCAGCATTGATTGGCCCTAAATATATACACATTTTTTTATATCACGTCTAATTCCTATTTGGAATTCTGCAGATTGATTACTTTGTAGACTGCCACTATGGTACCAATGATGATCAGTTATGGGTGATTGGTGGCACGGGTTCTGGAACGTTGGGCTACTTTCCTGTAGATTATCACAATAATGATTATTGTTCGACGTCGCTAGGATCCCCAGGTGCCATTCTTGAAGGTGGCCATTCAGGGATTGTGAGAACCGTACTACCTATTTCCAACTTTTTTTATATCACGTCTAATTCCTATTTGGAATTCTGCAGATTGATTACTTTGTAGACTGCCACTATGGTACCAATGATGATCAGTTATGGGTGATTGGTGGCACGGGTTCTGGAACGTTGGGCTACTTTCCTGTAGATTATCACAATAATGATTATTGTTCGACGTCGCTAGGATCCCCAGGTGCCATTCTTGAATGTGGCCATTCAGGGATTGTGAGAACCGTACTACCTATTTCCAACTTTAATACAGGAAACTTTGCTATAAATAAACGAGGCATTTTTGGATGGACTGGCGGAGAAGACGGCTGCCTTTGCTGCTGGTTGTCCGATGAGTCAACTCAGGCAAATCATAGGTCGTGGGTAACGAGTGATTTGGTTGCGAAATCTTCAAGAATACAGGGTAAAAAGCGGCACAGCCATACTGGAATTGAACAGGGCAAGAAATTCTGTATAATCTTTTGTATGAAATCTCTGTAGAGTAAGCAGTTTCCTAGTGCAATCTACAACCAACTTCAGTTTTCTCTTGGTTACTGTCCCTGTATCATTAAAAACATTTTGTAAACTTGTAACTATTGGAATTCTGATGTGACTGATTAGGGTTTTGAAAGATTTTTTACTATAGTGCATGAAAGTGTGGCATGCCATAATTTTCATATTAATGCTTTTTCATTGTAAATCTTTGGCCTACTAAAGAAAATGAATCCTAACTTCTGCCATGGGTTGTGAAGCTTTTATTATTGTATTTATTTGCAATGCTTTAACAAAGCTGTGCATGCTAGCATAAAGTTTATTGCTAAGTGTCCTAGCTTGTATTTGCATCAACTGATCAGTGCTCTTGCTGAATATTTGAAGGTGACACCAAGCAAACAAGGGAGGAAAAGAATGGTGACAAAAAAATTGAAAATGTTCTAGTGTGATCAACGAAATGGAGTCATGCTGAGCCGCAAACTCCTTACCATCTTTTCGTCGGCAACTCAGGTACGATTATCAATGTTGAATTATGTTATTAATCAAATTGCATAGTGTTGCACTTCATTTAGCTAAGTTGAATTATGTTATTAATGTTGATGCTAGTATCCGAGATGTGATTCAAAGATTGCTTGAATGCCTTTATGAAATATAAAAAACTAGGAGGTGTGTAATTTCAGTGCGCTGCTTATGTGGCAAGTTTGGAAGGCTAGATGCAACTTTGTATTTGCTAATAAGCCATTTAAACCTGACGAAGTCGTGCACGGTTGTCGCCAAAGTCATACTTGTGCACCACTTGTTTGGAAAAATGCAAATGTCAGGTAGAATGCGGATTCTGAACCCACACATTAGCTGTGTCCATCTAATGGTGCAATCAAAATTAAAGTTGATGGAGGGATTGGAGTTACAGGGTGAGCAGCTGCAAGCTTGGCTCGTAATGACAAAGTGGAAATACAAATAGTGAGAGTAAGAAAATACAATGGAGTTGATCCGGAGATGGGTGAGGCTCGTGCATTAAGACCCGACATAGAACTCGCATGCCATATCTGCAAAAGCCAGTAATAATCTCAAGCAATGCAGCCAGCATGTTAAATGAATCAATGATCATAATGATGCTCCACCTTGGCACATTCGGCACATTATTGTAAATCGCCACGAGATGCTCAAAACACAGCCTCATATTTCTATTATACATGAGAAAAGAGGCTGAAATGTAGCGACTTATAGTTCCCTGTTGCTCCTAATGAATATCACTGGACTGATTTTGGCCAACTTTTCGGAGTGATTTTGTCAATGCTGAAATCAGACAAAACACTGAATTGTCTGAATTTCTCGAAATTGGTCAAAATCAGTGGACTCTGACACTACATTTGAGAATTATATATGTGTGTGTGTGTGCGTGCGCGCGCACACCCACAAACTCGTGCGAACAGAGATCTGGGCCGTTGGATCTTTGATCCAGTGGCCTACATATTTTTTCCTAAAATTTTGCCTTAACCCATTGTTGAAAACGACGGATTAAGGCAAATTTTTTTTATTTTTTTTTTTGCCTTAACCCGTCGTTGTCAAGAACGGGTTAAGGCACTCTTATATTTTTGAAATCTGTATACAGATTATCTTCTTCTCTCGATCTCTCCCCACTCTTTATCTCGTTTCTAGCCGAACCCAAACCCAAGAAAACCCTAACCCTAATCAAAACACAAACCTCCCTTCCTCCTCCGTTTGCTCCTCCTCCTCTTCTATTCTCATAGAATCTCTCTCCCAATATCTACTCCAAACATCGAAATCCAATTCTGTCATCCCATCTTCGAAAGCAAATCAAAACCCTAGTTCGGCAAGAACACCTTCATTGGCTAAATTCAGAGCTATTTTGTAATGTATTGACTAATTCTTTGCCTTAGTAGTTTTATTTGTGTTGATTTTTCAAAATTTTCATACTAAATTATTTAGAAAGTGCCCAAAAAATTCTTTGTCTTAGTAATTTGTAGATGTAGAATTGGGAAGACTTTTAATATATTCAAGTGCTCAAAAATTTTCTTTGCCTTAGTAATTTGTAGAACTAGAATTGTGAAGACTTTTAATATATTCAAGTGGCCAAAAAAGTCTACATTTAGGAAAAATATATTCAAGTGCCCAAAGACTTTAAAAATTTGTAGATGTAGAATTTTTTGCCTTATTAATTTAGTTTTATTTGTGTTGATTTTTCACGTTCGATATATACGAAATTATTTAGTAAGTTTTTAGTGCGGTTATGCTTGAAAACCTTGCAAACGACCTTAAAAAAATACAAAACTTTTCGAGTAGGTTGGTCTCACGTAGCACAAGCCACCCCAACTTGTAGAAGTGAGTTTCGACTTACGGTTCGAGAGATACGATCGCGTATCGATTTTGGTTTAAAAAACCAAATAAAGCGGTACACGGCCGTATCTCGTAAACCGTCACTCGAAACTCGCTTCTACAAGTTGGGGTGGCTTGTGTTACGTGAATTCGACCAAGCTGCAAAGTTTTATAAATTTTGGATGCCGTTTGTGCCGTTTACTCGCGTTCATCGAACTAGAAGTAAATGACTTAGAACTTTTTTAGTGCAGTTAGACTAGAAAACCCTTCAAACGTCCTCCAAAAAATGCGAAACTTTGCGAGTTGGTTGGTTTCACGTAGTACAAGCCACCCCAACTTGTAGAAGTGAGTTTTGACTCACGGTTCGAGAGATACGGCCGTGTATCGCTTTTGGTTTATAAAAAAACCAAATAAAGCGGTACACGGCCGTATCTAGCAAAATGTGAGTCGAAATTCGCTTCTACAAGTTGGGGTGGTGGGTGCTACATGAATTCGACCAAGCTGCAAAGTTTTTTAAATTTTCAATGTCGTTTGTGCAGTTTTCTCACATTCATCGCACTAGAAGTAAACTACTTAGAACTTTTTTAGTGCGGTTAGACTAGAAAATTCTTCAAACGACTTCCAAAAAATACGAAACTTTGCGAGTAGGTTGGTCTCACGTAGCACAAGTCACCCCAACTTGTAGAAGTGAGTTTCGACTCACGGTTCGAGAGATACGGCCGCGTATCGCTTTTGGTCTAAATAAAACCAAATAAAGCGGTACACGGCTGTATCTCGCAAACCGTGACTCGAAACTTGCTTCTACAAGTTGGGGTGACTTGTGTTACGTGAATTCGACCAAGTTGCAAAGTTTTATAAATTTTGGATACCGTTTGTGCGTTTTTCTCACGTTCATAATTCTTCATAAAACATTCGAAAATAAAACTGCGTTAGGTGTTCATAATCTCGTTCTTAATGAGTTAAGTGGGAATATTTTTTTACTAAAAATATCACTTGTATTTTTTGAAAATAAATTAATTATATAAAAATTTATATAATGAATTATCCAGATAGGGTAAGGGCTAGGGTTAGAAGGTTATGGCAAGGGTTAGCGTAGGGCTATAGATATGGCTTGTCTTGGAGCACTAGTTATAATTTGTATATAATTTCCTCACAATTCTAAAATTGAATTATTTTAATTTATAATTTTTTATTTTTAAAATTATAATTTCATTTTTAATATAAAATTTCCCCATTTCTTATATATATAATTTTTTTTTTGGGGTTAGGTGGGCATAATATGTAATTAACGAGTGAAGAATAAATATTATTTTAAACACACTTCATTTTTTGAAAATTATGTCTCTTCGTAAAAATTATACAATAAATTTTCTAGATAGGGTTAGAGGGTTATATGGCAAGGGTTAGTGTACGGTTACATATAGGACTAGACCTGGAGCACTAGTTTTAGTTTCTATATAATTTTCTCACAATTCTAATATTATTTTCAAAACCATGTGCAATTAATTTTATAATAATTATTTCTCATTGTGGTCGAAAGCTTGATCTTTCGCAAAAAAAAGTTCTGCAAATATCTTTCAACTTAACCCGTTATTGGTGATAACAGGTTAAGGTCACAACCCGTTATCGTCAATAACGGGTTAAGTAGGTAGATTTTCACAGTATATTTCTCTTTGTGTTTAAAAATTTGATATTTCGAAGATGATGTTCTGCCAAAAACTGTAAAATACGAAATCTTATGAAAGTGATCGAAAATAGTGTACTATAAGCCCACAAAATGAGGAAAATAAAAAATCTCACGAAAATTTCCGAAAACTGTGTACTATAGCCTACAAATGAGGCTACACCATCAAAAATATAAAATTTCACGAAAACGGTAGGAAACTGTGGACTATAACACACAAAATGGGGCTAAAACAGTAAAATACGAAATCTCATGAAATTGATCGAAAACAGTGTACTATATAGTTCACAAAATGAGGGAAACAAAAAATCCCATGAAAGTGGCCAAAAACTGTGGACTATAACCCACAAATGAGGCTAAAACAGTCAAATATAAATTTTCACGAAAACGGTAGGAAACTGTGGACTACCCACAAAATGAATCCAAAACAGTAAAATACGGAATCTCATGAAATTGATCGAAAACAGTGAACTATATAGCCCAAAATTTGAGGAAAATAAAAAAATCTCAGGAAAGTGGTCGAAAACTGTGGACTATAGCCCACAAATGAGGCAAAAACTGTCAAATACAATTTTTTACGAAAAAGGCCGGAAACTATGGACTATAACCCACAAAATGAGGCAAAGACAGTACAATACGAATTCTCATTAAAGTGATTGAAAATAGTGTACAATAGCCTATAAAATGAGGGAAATGAAAATAGTGTACAATAGCCTATAAAATGAGGGAAATAAAAAAACTCTCGTAAGTGGCCAAAAACTGTGGACTATAGCCCATAAATGAGGCTAAAACAGTCAAATAAAAAAATTTCACGAAAATGACCGGAAACTAAGGAATATAACCCACAAAATGAAGCCAAAACAGTAAAATACAAAATCTCATGAAATTGATTGAAAATATTGTACTATTGTAGCCCAGAAAATGATGAAAATAAAAAATCTCACAAAAGTGGCCGAAAACTGTGGACTATAGCCCACAAATGAGGCAAAAACAGTCAAAGACAAATTTTCACGAAAAAGGACGGAAACTGTAGACTACCCACAAAATGAGGCCAAAACAGTGAAATATGAAATCTCATGAAAGTGATCGAAAACAGTGTACTACAACCCACAAAATGATGGAAATAAAATATCTCACGAAAGTGGCCGAAAACTGTGGACTATAACCCACAAAATGAGGTTAAAACAGTCAAATACAAATTTTCATGAAAAGACCGGAAACTGTAGACTATAATCCACAAAATGAGGTCAAAACAGTATAATATGAAATCACATGAAATTAATTGAAACCAGTGTACTATTGTACCCCACAAAATGATGGAAATAAAAAATCTCGCGAAAGTGACCGAAAATATGGACTATACCCCACAAATGATGCTAAAACCGTCAAATACAAAATTCTCACGAAAACTGTTAGAAACTGTGGCCTATAACCCCCAAAATGAGGCCAAAATGGTAAAATACGAAATCTCATGAAATTAATTGAAAATAGTGTCTATATAGCCCACAAAATGGGGGAAATAATAAATCTCACGAAAGTGGCCGAAAACTGTGGACTTTATAGCCCACAAATGAGGTTAAAATAGTTAAATACAAATTTTCTCGAAAACGGCTGAAATCGGTGGACTAACCCACAAAATGAGGCCAAAACAGTAAAATACGAAATCTTATGAAAGTGATCCAGAGCAGTGTACTTATAGCTCACAAAGTGAGGGAAATAAAAAATCTCATGAAAGTGACCGAAATTGTGGACTATAGCCCCCCAAATGAGGCTAAAACACTCAAATACAAATTTTCACGAAAACAACTCGAAACAGTGGACTATAGCCCACAAAATGGGAGACATAAAAAATCTCACGAAAGTGGCCGAAAATTGTGGACTATAGCCCATAAATGAGGCTAAAAAAGTCAAATACAAAATTTCACGAAAACGGCCGGAAACTGCGGACATAACACACAAAATGAGGCCAAAAACTGTAAAATACGAAATCTCATGAAAGTGATCGAAAATAGTATACTATAGCCTACAAATGAGGCACAACATCAAAAATATAAAATTTCAGGAAAACGGTCGGAAACTCTGGACTATAACACACAAAATGGGGCCAAAATAGTACAATACGAATTCTCATGAAATTGATCGAAAACAGTGTACTATAGCCTACAAAATGAGGGAAATAAAAAATCTCACGAAAGAGGCCAAAAACTGTGGACCATAGCCCACAAATGAGGCTAAAATAGTTAAATACAAAATTTCGCGAAAACGGCCAGAAACTGTGGACTATAACCTACAAAATGAGGCCAAAACAGTAAAATACGAAATCTCAAGAAAGTGATCGAAAACAGTGAACAATAGCCCACAAAAGAGGCTAAAACAGTCAAATACAAATTTTCACGAAAACGGTCGGAAACTGTGGATTATAACCCACAAAATGAATCCAAAACGAAATCTCATGAAATTGATCGAAAACAGTGAACTATATGGCCCACAAATTGAGGGAAATAAAAAATCTCACGAAAGTGGCTGAAAACTATGGACTATAGCCCACAAATGAGGCAAAAACAGTCAAATACAAATTTTCATGAAAAAGGTCAGAAACTGTGGACTATAACCCACAAAATGATGCCAAAACAGTAAAATATGAAATCTCATTAAAGTAAACGAAAACAGTGTATAATTGCCCATAAAATGAGGGAAATAAAAAATTTTCCGAAATTGGCCCAAAACTGTGGACTATAGCCCCACAAACGAGGCTAAAACAGTCAAAAAAGAAATTTCACGAAAACGACCGGAAACTGTGGAATATAACCCACAAAATGAGGCCAAAACAGTAAAATACGAAATCTCACGAAATTGATTGAAAATAGTGTACTATGTTACCCACAAAATGAGGGAAATAAAAAATATCACGAAACAGGCCGAAAATTGTGGACTATATAGCCCACAAATGAGGCTAAAACAGTCAAATACAAATATTCACGAAAACGGCTAGAAACTGTGGACTATAACTGACAAAATCAGTCCAAAGCAGTAAAATACGAAATCTCATGAAAGTGATCAAAAACAGTGTACTACAGTCCACAAAATGAGAAAAATAAAAAATCTCACGAAAGTGGCCGAAAACTGTGGACTATAGCCCACAAATGAGGCAAAAACAATCAAATACAAATTTTCACGAAAAAGGTCGAAAACTGTGGATTATAACCAACAAAATGAGGCCAAGACAGTAAAATACGAAATCTCATGAAAGCGATCGAAAAAAGTGTACTATAGCCTACAAAATGAGGGAAATAAATAATCTCATGAAATTGATTGAAAACAGTGTACTATCCCACAAAATGAGGGGGAAAAAATCTCTCGAAAGTGGTCGAAAACATGTGGACTAGCCCACAAATGAGGCTAAAACAGTCTAATTTTTTCTGCAACTATAGTCCACAGTTTTCGGCAACTTCCGCGAGATTTTTTATTTTCCTCATTTTGTGGGCTATAGTACACTATTTTGGATGACTTTCATGAGATTTCGTATTTTTACAGTTTTTGGCCTCATTTTGTGTGTTATATATTCCACATTTTCCGGCCGTTTTCGTGAAATTTTGTAGTTAACTTTTTTAGCCTCATTTGTGGGCTATAGTCCACAGTTTTCGGCCACTTTCGTGAGATTCTTTTTGTCCCTCATTTTGTGGGCTATAGTCCACTTTTCGAGTTGTTTTTTGTGAAAAATTGTATTTGACTGTTTTAGTCTCATTTGTGAGCTATAGTCCACAGTTTTCGGTCACATTCATGAGATTTTTTGTTTCACTCATTTTGTGGGCAATAGTACACTGTTTTCGATCACTTTCATGAGATTTCGTATTTTACTGTTTTGGCCACATTTTGTGGGGTATTCGAGAAAATTTGTATTTAACTATTTTAACCTCATTTGTGGGCTATATAGTCCACAGTTTTCGGCAACTTTCGTTTGACTTTTTATTTTCCACCTTTTGTGGGCTATCTAGTACACTCTTTTAGATAGGCTAAAACAATCAAATAAAAAATTTCACGAAAACGACCGGAAACTGTGGAATATAACCCACAAAATGAATCCAAAACGGTAAAATACGAAATCTCATGAAATTGATTGAAAATAGTGTACTATATTACCCACAAAGTGAGGAAAACAAAAAATCTCACGAAAGTGGCCAAAAACTGTGGACTATATCCCACAAATGCGGCTAAAATAGTTCTTATGTAGTTGCTAATGAGCTCCATGCTTTATCTCTTAGCATTCTAAAATTAGTAAACAAAGTGTAGCACATTATACTACAAGTTTGTTGTGGAAAATGATTAGTGTACTACTTTTCTAGTCACAAGAAGGTGGAGCCATGTGAAATGTTGTTTTTGTGGTTGCTTTGGCTCCATGCTTTGTCTCATAGGAGTCTAAAGTTGGTGAACAAAGTGTAGCACGATTAGCACTAATTTGTTTTATACCGCTGGCAATCGGAAGTTGTGCATTGCACTTGTTTCTAACTTCATCTTCTCTTGCAGAATTCTTAGATTTACTATTGTTACCCAAATTCCATCTGTGAAGCAAGCCTTTTTCGGGATTTGGGTGTGTGAAGTCAAGCTATATCGGACAACGAGAACATTGTCCAATGCTCTATATAGCCGTATTCTCGTAATTAAGTACTGGCGAACGATTTTCTACATTTTTGAAATGTGCATCGCATGTGCAGATAAACCTAGTGTTGTGCTAGATTGCATGTTTTTACTTTTATTGTTTTCAAGAAAGCTGAAAATTTCATGGTTGTATGGGGCATTTAATGATGTTTCCTACTTCTCGATAAAAGTTGGAATCAAACTACTAACATAGGTGGCTTTATGGACCCAACATAGTTTGGTGCCACACAACCTATAGTTAGGTTAAAAATTAAAAACTTATGTTGTTTGCATGAAAACTCTTTGAAGCTCAATATTCTGAACCAAGTAACATTTAAAATATCCATATTGTTTACATCAATTGCAAGTTGATGGTTAATTAGAGTTGATTGTTCATAACCAGGGCCGGCCCTGAGTTCCCGGGGGCTTGAGGCGAACTCCCGAAATGGGGCCCCCATACATTTATTATATATAAAAAAACATGTATACAAAAAATTTGCACATTGTTCAAAGCAAAATATGCAAAATATATATCATCGAATAACTAAGAAGAAAGAGCCAAAGAGGGTTTGTTTTAAATGTGGGTTTCAGGTTTGAGTTTGTTTTTAAATCACCTAAATTTAAAGCCTCAAATTCAATCAAGCCCAAACCCAAATAATTTAAACAAAATTCTAAAGACTCAAATATTTATTTTTGGGGCCCCTTAATAACAATATTTCTTTTTACGCGCAAAATACGTGTCTATATTTACAAGGGGAGTACAAATTTGGGGCCCCTAAAATTGTAAATTATCCCGGGGCCTGAGGCGGCTCCCTCACCGGCCTCAAGGGTGGGGCCGGTCCTATTCATGACTTTAAAGTTTTTATTGGCTAATATGGCTATGCCACTGCAGTATAATTGTGCAAGAGATGTAACTGATATACTTGCGTTACTTAAGGTCTTGTTGTCTTTACATAATAAGTCATCAATTATATCAGTCCTTTTAATTTTCTCACTGATACTTCTGTTTGATGCTTCACAGTTTGATTTTGATTTTCTTGATTCATCTTTTTTGCCCTAGGTTTCTTCTTTAAGAGCTGGTTCTAACCAAGAAATATTTAGCTTCTGTTTTGGTGGATCCAGCAGTAATCTTCTTGTTGGTGGATGTAATGCTCAGGTATTTCCATCTTAAAATTATTTTAGTGCTAATACTTATTATCACTGATGGGCCAATCTGTTCTTAAAAAAGCTGTACAGAAACATGATAGATAGTTTCTAATTTTTTATGTTGAGTTTTCTTGATTTAGATGTTTGTGATACTTTGTTGTTCTAAACTATGAACAGCACCCATAATGGTTTTTTTGTCAGGCTATTGTGTATATCTACCTGGCAGTTATAACTCTGTTTTTGGCAGATACTGTTTTGGGATTGGAGAAATGGTAAGCCGGTGGCAAACCTGGAGGAATCCCACATGGAAGATGTAACTCAGGTATGTCTTGTTTAGTTGGTTCCAATATTGATTGATTGTGCTTGTGCAGATAATTCTTTGAATAATGTATATGTTGAATCTGTTCATTAAGAGTCAATCTTGCTTAGTAAAACTCTTATGAGTTGAGTCTTTATACTTCATAGTTTGATCATCATTGCTAGCATCATCAGTGTTAAGTGGCAACTGTTTTGCAACCTCTTATCCTAAAATACTGTTTTAGTTGAGTTCTTTTGGAGTCCTTCTGTTGCAATCTAGAAATCTCTGTTTATTTCAGAAGTAGTTTTTTTTCTTCTTTTGTTTAAAATTTTCCTTGTGTAGTCTAGAAAAGTCACAGCTCAAGACGTTCTTCCAAATTTGTAACCTAGCAAGAATGATATCTGAAAACCCCCTCACGTCCTCAGCTGCATTTTATCTGACTTGCACTTCGCACTTGATAACCTGTACTTAATAATAACTATATGATCATATACTCTAAAAATCTGACTTTTAAGAAACCCATTGCCAATATGCCATGCTTGTATTTTCCATATGAATTTATAAGTTCTGGACTAATTTTTTATTTTTTATGAGGGGATGTGCCAAATATTCTAGGGGTGTTTTCTCACTTAAACTCATTAATTACTTGAAGCAGACTCTAGTGTTGTGTATTATATCTCTGAGAATAAATTATTTGTTTCATATATTTGCTTAGGTACAATTTGTTCCAGATCAACCAAACGAGCTCTTATCTTCTTCTGTTGATGGTTTGATGTGTCTTTTTGATACCGATGGCCAAATTGATGAAGATAATCATCTGGAATCTGTAAGTAAGATCTGCATGATGCATTTTTATTGTCATTACCTTTTCAGTAAGAATTTTTATATGGAAGCGAGAAATTTAACCGGTGTATTTTTTTCAGTTCCTATCCAGGGTCTACTGTTTGACATCATCATTGGTGACATTTTTTTATTACTATCACCAATATCTTCTAAACATTAGTTATATCAGAGGCTTATGCTTTCCTATAACCCCCCCCCCCCCCCCCCCCCCCCCCCCCCCCAAAAAAAAATAAATAAATAAAAAAAAAATAAAAAAGTAATTTCTATTTTCATATTACTTTTGAAAAACTTGATAAAAGCTGGATATAACCGTCATAAAACTTTAAGTTGTCTGAATTATACCAAATTAAAGATAAAAAAGCCATTATTATATTTGGTGTGGATTTGATGTATCGTAGTTTTTTCCTTTCTCTGGCGGAGGAACGGTGCGGGGGGCAGAGGGAGGGGGGGGGGGGGGGGGGGGGGGGGGGTGTTGTATATGTTTTGACTCCAACCTCCATACAACAACATTGAACAGTGGATTATTACATTTGATGTGGTTTTTGAGCAAAATATTTTGATACAAAAGGATTTGTATTTTAATCTGATAAAAGCTTTATTTATATATATATTTGTTAATCTGCAGGTCATGAATGTGGGAACATCTAATCAAAAGCTATGGTGTTTGACACACATTGAAACTTTAAGGTTAAGTTGGTTATTTTAGTTGAACCATTTAATTAGTGAGACATCTATAAAAGAATAAATCTCTGCACACGTATTGTATTTCATGGATAGCACATACAAGTGTTGTTTAATCCTCATTTCTTTTTTCAACCTGAGTTAGTTTTATATTGCCCAAACAGAGAGCCCTCCTATTACCATTGGTCCATTGGATGGAGCATCTTAAGAAATAATACTTGTTAAGCACACAAGTATTATTTCTCTCTCTCTCTCTCTCTCTCACACACACACACACACAGTTATCTCATATACATACTTATAATGTTTCTGGGGGATGTTTGACAATGGTGATACATATCTATATTAGGTGTGTTTGGAATCTTTGGATGGTCTCTCGTTGGAGCTTGTAACACCTGTATTGCACGTGACATGTTTACTCTATTAGTCATACAAATTATAAGCAAGCAACATTTAAAATTGTTGATATGCTTTGATGCTCCTGATGACAAATATTATGAAGTGAATAAACACGCGCATAGCAAGTGCTAAGTACAACATAGATGTCAACCTTGCTATACTCAAGCACATATATTAGAGAACACATGTAGCATTTTCAAAGCATTACATAATATTATTAAAGTCTGAGATAAGCTCACAGCTATTTCAGCAAGTACATAGTGAACAGCCACATTGCTAACCTTATTAAGCTAATAAGCTCCTTAGTTATACCCGTGTATGTATAGTAATATCAACTTTATTCATAGACAAAATGATCTCTCATAAAGATCAACTATAAGTTCAGCTCAACACTTCGGAATGGAAATGCCACATGCCTTGTAACCCCTGCTTCCGATTATACGGATTTCCAGTTCTTTTCTTTTCTCCTCGATTCTGGTATTTCAAATTCCGTATAAATTTCTTCCGATGCATTTAAATCATTTGGATCTCCTATTGAAACCCAAATTTATATTCCAAGTTAGAATTTGTCTCCCTTCTTTTATTTATCTCATTTGGAGCCCATTGATTTTGATACATGTTATGTTATTTAATTGAAACCCAACAATTCCTATTGAATTTATTATATTCATTTGAAGCCCAATGATCAAGCCCAATTTCATATCTTGATCTTAACTATTTATTTAATTAATTCGGCCCCAGAAATTTAGCCCAACATCCTGATTATTTTATTTAAATATTTTGAGCTCCTTTTTAAGCCTAAGCCCACTAACCCAGAATCCATTACCCCTATGTTGTACAGAATCAAGTCTATACACACACCCGTATACAACTTTTCAACTTTTCCCCACAATCCCGTAACCACTCCCCCACTCCCGTTAACAACTCACCCACTCCCGTTTCTCTCTCCCTCTCTTCCCGTTATTACTCTCTCCCTCTCTGTTTCTTTTCCCCAACGAACAGAACAAAGAACCCAAAGCCCCCCCCGTTCACCTTCTCCATCTCCTTCCTCCTTCATCATCGAACCACCAGCTTCGCCGTCTTCTTGCTCGGACCCGCACGTCGAGCTCAAGCCCCGCCTGAACCTCCACAGTCGAAGCCCCTCCTCGACCATCGACAGCCTCGATCATCTCCTCCAAGCCGCCATCCTTCGAGCTTCACCTCCTCTCGAAGCTTCGCGCCGCCGCCCTTCGTCTTCCTCCATCGAAGACGCCATTGCCGTCTAACTTCACAACCACCATGCTCGTCGAAGCACCACAGTCGAACTCCGTCGAAGTCCCGTCGCTCCGCAGTCGTCCACCATTGCTGCCATTGCCAAAGTCCTCGCCGCTCTCCCTTGAGTCGTGCGACCTCGCCTGCTCCTACTCCCTCCTCATCGCGAAGCGCAACCGCCTGAGACCTTGCTCCAACATTTGTTGCCGCTCGCCATTACTCCACCTCACAAGCCACTGTTCATCTCCTCCTCTGTTTTGAAGCGAAACAGGGCTTCGCCATCGTCTTCCACGACGCGCCGCTCGAGCCGCCGCTCGACCAGCCCTGCCATTACCTCCATTTCCAGGCGAGGCTGCCGTGGACTGCCTCGCGAACCCCCGCCTGCACCTCGTCCACCACCTCACCGATTGCTTCTCCGTGCACTCGCTTCACCATTCGCGTCCTCCCCTGTTTCGAGCGCGAAACAGAGCCCTCTCATCGGAGCTCCGCCGCTGTCGTCGCTTCCCCGCCACCGTGCCGCCGTCGTGAGTGTCTTCGCCGTTCCCTTCCGCACCCTCTCTCTCTCACTCCGTGTCGAAGCAGACGAAGAAGAAGAACGAAGAAGAAGAAGACAGCTGTTTGGGCGGGATTGAATCTGGACCTTTCGATCGCTTCAAGATCCGCGCGCCTTGATCCGTGTTCCGTGTTCCGCCACAGCCGATCCGTCTTCGCTGTTCCGTGTTCTGGATCCGATCCTGTGTGAAGAAAGGTACCGATTGGATACTCTCGCTGTTCTGTGTTCTACCCGCGCCAGATCGAGCCGCTGTTTTGCTGTTTTGGGCTGATCTTTGTGGGGAAATCAGCTCTTTGTTGCTTGCTTTTGGAGTTCTTCGTACGTACTTCGCACGTACCTCTTGGGATTGTTCCCCGGGATACTGATCCCGTTATTCTTAAATTATTCGGATCAACTACTACAAAAAGGCAAGTCCACTTGAACTCTCTTATTTATTCTAGTTCAAGCTTATTGATCTCCTGCAAGTAGTTCCATTTTTAATCATCTTAAATTGCCTTGTGTCCCTTCTCGTTAGGAGTATCGAGGGTTTACACGAGCTAACCCGACGTACTCTTGACCTCCTATAATTGTCCATTGACTCAAACCTAAGCCATATAGATATAATCGAAATGAATAAAATGAATAGAATTGTGTACAAAGGAAAATGAACGGTAATTGTATACATTGATTGAATGAGACAATTGTGATTGGATTAATGACTTCATAAAGTGGATTGTACACAGAAATGACATTATAATCGTTATATAACATTGTAATGTGTTCCATAATTTGTAGTAGCACATTAATTGGCATTTTAATGAACGTATGTGTGATGGCTTTTTATAAGTTACTGCTGCATTGTCTGCATTGTACTGAGGTTTCGACCCAGTTATAATTGGAATCGGTTTAAATAATAAAAAGAGAATTGTTGTTTTAATTTATTACTTCATGTTTATTATTTAGCAATGCATCATGTTGTTGCATTATTATCGTTCCCTTGACATCCTTATATACACCTGCACGAGCATGAATGATTTAACAGTAAAATACTAAACAAGCCGGGGTTTATAAGGGTTGACCTAGTAGTGGGAAATCTCAGAAAATGTACTCGAGGGCCTATATTGAAATGGTATTGAAATGGAAGGAGAAGTAATGAATGTGAATGAATGAATGAAAATGGTAAATGATTGTTATTGAAACCGAGTACACGCTCTGTAGACCCCACCACTATGTCTCAAACGTACACTGTTTTGCGTGCACCGAACCTGTGGTACGGCACACATGGGACACAGAAGTACGTGCACTAGATAGGAGAAATGACACTCTAATGAACATAAATTGACATATATGTATATTTTATTAAGACCATTGTTATTGCTGCCATTATTGTCATTGTATATTTGATCTTGATTCATATTCCTTGAAGTAACCTGTTCCTTACTCTCTGCTTTCACTACTTGCTGTCCGTACTTGCTCTAAGGACAATTTATTATTTCTCTTTAGATAATCAAGCACAGGTGCATAAAGAGAATTTCTAGGAGACATTGATAAGCAGATCTTCTACAATTGGAGCAGAAGTCTATCGAGTTATTTTGGTAAGTCTTTATATTCCAGAATTGGTTATTGAATTTCATTCTCGTTTATGTGATTATTATGATTCCTGTGTGGTTGTGATTCATTTTTCTCATATTGTTGATTAAGACTGGTACAGCTTATGGATGATATGAGTTGGCGTACTTATATCATTCGCTGGGCCTCAGTTACGAGCCTGTATTTCCGTATATAAAATTATTATAAAATTATTAGTAGGGCTTCATTAAAAAATTAGACAATATTCAAAAGCCTACTACCACGGGAATTTAGGAAGAAATAACTAAGTTAACAGATAATATATCAAAAATATCCTTAGAACCCACAGGTAAAGAAAAAATAACTAGAAAACCTAGACCAGTATTTCAGTTTCCCACTCAAAAAATAGAATAAGTAATAAAACTATGCAAACTTTTACAAGACCCTCAAGAACTCTTAGATCTACAAAACAAGGTTCAACCAGGAGACTTTCAGTTAGTAGTTCAGGACCTTTACTAGAAAGATTATTTAGTAGACATGCTAATAACCATTAAGTTCAATTAGATGAATTAATAGATCCAGAACAAGCTATGACAGATTTCAAAGAGAAGGATTAACTATACTCAATCCTAGAACATTATATCAAACAGGAAGATTTGAGTTTAGAACAGAATTCTTTAGGCATAATAGAAAACAAGTAGTAAGCTGTCTTGGAAACCAAACGATAAGTCTACCTTTGATTAGCCAGGCTGCAAGTAATGAACTAAGGCAAGCTAGGAACAATTATAGATTTATGCATATAGGACTAATAATCATTGGTATCAAAGGATTAATGAGAAAAAATTTAGGTTGTAAAGTTTTAATAACCCTATATGATGATAGATGGAATAATATGACAAAGGGGATGATAGCAAGAATAGAAGTAGATATGAATAGTAATTCAGGAATATTTTACTGCAGCCCAGATTTCATGATAACCATAAAAGACTTTAGTAAACATATACATATAGGTATACAAACCAAAGGGTATGAAGAAGTAAACACAGGTGACAACTTATTAGTGCATATAGTATTCCTAGGAGGGATAACAACCAACTTTAAAGTAAAATATAAAATAAATATAAAAGAAGTAGTTGATTTACTAAGTAGTAAAGGGATTAAAATGATTAAACCATTAGAGTATGATTCAACAAGACTAGCCAGTTTAGATTGGAATTTAGATAGGTTTATAGACCCAATAACAACCATCGTACCACAAGACTCTCTAATATATACTGATGCTAAGGGGAAAACTAGTGTCAGATTTACAGATTATGTTCCCTAAGTCAATAGGAATATTAGTAACATCGAAATGGACTTAGATACAGATTTAGTTCACATAGAGTACATAGAAACTTTGGTATCAGAAAAAGATAAAATCCTATATCCCAAAGAATTAGGAATAACTGATTTAAACAAAAAGGAATTGTTTGAATTAGAAGATGCTCACTATCAAAACAAGGCCATCACAGCAGAGGAATACTCGTACTATGACCATGAAAGAAATATTCGAGTTGGAAAACTAATAGACGAACGAGAAGCAATAGACGACCAATTAACTTACGTAACAGATATTTCCTACCAAAGAGATTTAGCGGATACAGAAGAAGTAAGTACAACAACTTCGCCATCCCCATTTCACAGGACTGTAGGATTAGGTATTAAACACTATTCATCTGGTAATATACCTAGGGCCTCTTATTCTTCCTACAATGAATCAGAAAATAAATTTAAGGCAAAAGGTAAAAGACAACCATTAGAGCAACCCATTAAGTTCCAAACCAAAGCTGAATCCCAGATCTTAAATTTACCAGCACATGACCCCTAAAATTGGTTTAACATAATCGACGTATGGAAATATATCTTAGTAGGAGATTATTATAGATCAACCCTAGAAATGGATGCAGTAGAAATGTATAGATATTTAGAAACATTCCTTGGAGAAAGTACACGCGCTTTGTGGGAATCTTATAAAGAAATAAATGCTAATGACTACAATGGGCTACTCTCATTCGGCGCAAACCCATATAATTTTGTAAACACAATCCAGAGTCTGGTCACTGGACAAGATCCCAATTCGGGCCACCTAGGAGTACAAATAGATGTAATTAGAAGTTTAGAACAATTAAGTATATACAAATGGAAATACATAAAGAAATTCCTTAATGATTATTACTATTATGTCTGTATTTTCGGGAACGCCTTTAACCAAGAGTTAGGAGAAAAGTTATTTAGGAAATTACCTAGATCCTTAGGGTTAGAAATTGCAGAATGATGAAAGAATGAATCAGGAGTAAAAGCAGAACCAAATAGACTTTGGCCAATAGGTCATCGTATTCAACATGTATTAAAAATTCTAAAAGAAAAATGTACTGCAATACAAATACAGAAACAGCTAAAAAACTCAGATTACAGTTTTTGTAGAGAAATATATACAGCTCAAACATATGGTATAAATGATAAAGATCCAAGACACTATAAAAGGACTTATACGAAACAAAATTACTATAACAAGGAAAAATGCTATTTAAGAAAATCCAATAGGAGAAAGCCATATTTAGATCCACCAAAGCATGTAAGGAAATTCAAACCAAACAGATTATATAAGAATAGACTAGAATGTTTTACATGCGGCAGTCCAGAGCATATGAGTAGAACTTGTCCAAAAAGGATAAATAAACATGATAAAAACAGCACCTTAATAGAATGCACTAATGAAGATCTCATTAATATAGATGAAACTGTTTCTGACACAGAATCTATTTATTCAATAATTTCTATAGCAGAACCTAATGAACTGCGAATAACTCAAGATGAGGAAGATAATTATGAATTTATAGAAAACATCGTGTCCCCTATAGATATGTCTGACTTAGATTATTCTGATCTAGACATGATGAATATAGAGGAAGAATCCTGTAAGCATAACTGGCAAATAAATTTAGGAACAGATAGTATCCCCTGTTATTTTTGTAAATGGTATCCTAGCAGAGACGAGAACAAAATGCTCGAAATGCTATAAAGAAGGATGCATAAAATGTATTGAAAAAAATTTCCAACAAAGTTTTACCTCTGAAATAATTAGACCAATGATACACACAGATGAATTAAAAATATTACGAAAAAGAATAGAAAATATTGAAGACACGCAAAAACTACTATATACAAAAATAGAAGATGAGGAAGTAACTAGAAAAATGATAAATGATAAAATAGAAGCTATTAATTGAAAATTAGAAAAGGAAAAACTATAATGGAACACCAGTTAGAGCCTTATTCAGAATCTTATTCCGAAATAACTTAGTTCAGATATGTAATAGCGAAAACCTAAAATATTTAAAAGTTAAATGTATAGTAAGAATAAAACAATATGAAATAAAATGTTTAGCTCTAATCAATACGGGCTGCACAAACTGCATTACCAATCAAGATGTAATTCCTCAAGAATATATAGTTAAAGCATCAAAACCCATAGCAGCCCAACAAATGGATGGAGGAATATATATGTATGAAGATCTTATAATACCTAATAGCAAGATTAGATTCGAAACTAACTGCTGCGAAAACACAGAATACACATTGCCTAAAGACAACACATGGGTTAGACCATTAAATTTAAAAGAAGACTTAATCCTTGGATTAAGTTTCCTATTAAAAGATAATGGGAGCATACTCATAAGCAAAGACTATTTACAATTACAAAAACGTATTTTATTTACACCAGTTCTAATACACAATGAACCTACCATGACGAGACAAATAATAGAACCTAGTATAGAGAAAGAATGTTCTTGCCCTATGGAAGGCCAATGCCAATTAAAAGAAATTACTAATGATGAAACCAATGAAGAATACGAAATAGAAATAGAAACAGAGTTTATTAATTTAGAACAACTATATTATACCCTAATAAGTGAGCAAGATATAGAACATTTAATATCTAAAATGGAAAAACTAGGCATTCTAGGAGAAGATATACTAAAATATTGGGAAAAGGATAAAATACAATGCACCTTGAATATAATTAATCCTGAATACAAAATCAGGACTGCCAAAATAAATGCCACAAATCAGGACATAGAAGAATTTAGAATGCATATCTCCGACCTCCTCAAATTAGGAGTAATAAGAATATTTGATAGTCCCCACAGATCAGCAACATTTATAGTAAGAAAACATAGTGAAATAGTTCGGGGGAAAAGTAGAATGGTAATCAATTATAAAAGGCTAAATGATAACACCGTAGATGATGGCTATGATATCCCAAATAAAACGAGACTCATTAATCAGATTCAAGGATGTACCATATTCAGCAAGTTTGATCTAAAGTCAGGATTTTGGCAGATCAAAATGCATCCTGATAGTATCAAGTGGACAGCCTTCACTTGCCCAGAAGGCCATTTTGAATGGTTAGTCATGCCATTTGGCCTTAAGAATGCACCATCCGTTTTTCAGAGAAAAATGGATGACATTTTTATCAAACATAAAAACTTTGTTGTAGCTTATATTGATGACATTCTTGTCTTCAATAAAACCAGACAAGAACATAGAGGGCATTTACAGATAATTATTTCCGAATTTATTAATCATGGCTTAATTATCAGCAAAAAGAAACTGCAATTGTTTAAACCTCAGATAGAATTCCTTGGTATAATTATCGGATAAGGCAAGATAAAATTACAACCACACATCGCTCAGAAGGCTTTAAACTTCCCGGATAAATTAGAAAGTTTATAACAAATTCAACAATTTCTTGGTCTTGTAAACTATGCCCGACCGTTTATCAAAGACTTAGGTAAAGTAGCAGGACCCTTATATGCAAAGACATCCCAAAAGGGGCAGAGACATTTTAATCAAGAAGATATTAAGTTAGTCCAACAAATAAAAATTCTAGTCAAATAACTCCCTGAATTAAATCTACCTTTAGACTCTGATTATTTGGTTATCGAAATAGATGGTTGTAATACAGGGTAGGGAGCTACTCTTATTGCTAAACCAGATAAATACTTAGACAAGAATACTGAAAGAATATGTAGATATGCCAGTGGCAAATACAAAGTAAAGGGAAACATCATCAGCATTGATGCAGAACTCCTAGCCATTTCTTATGCCTTAGACAGCTTCGAGCTTTTCATCATTTCTAAAAAGGAGATAACTCTTCGTACAGATTGTGAAGCCATAGTCTCTTTCCACAACAAAATGAATTTAGACTCGAGAAGCAGCTCCAGAAGATGCTGGCTCAATTTTGTTGACAGATGCTCCCAAATAGGAACCCAAATTAATTTTGCTCATATTAAAGGACCAACAAACACTCTTCCTGACACACTTAACTGCCTCCTCCATCAAACCGCACTCGAAAGCATGGTAGACTTACCCACAGAAAATCCTCATCTTACCTTAATAGACTTAAGTGATTCCCCTATAACCTTTAATGTTACCACTTATGATCAAGAGTTACTTGAATTAATTTTCTTTTTAGAACATTGCTCTATAAAAGATTTTCAAACAGTAATAAATCTAGTCCCTGATACACGAACTTTATCAGAATTATTAGAATATTTTTGGACCAATGAAGAATATGCTAACATAATCAATCGCAAGTTACGAGAAATATATTATAAATCTATGAACACACAACCAAGGATAAGACCAACTGAATATAACACCAATGTAGAAACCTATGAATTGGTGGATGAAGAATTACCACTATTCCAATTTCTTCATATATATGCTCCACAGAACCATTCAGCCAAAGCATTAATACTCTGACAAATAGAAATTTTCTGTATAATTTAGCACAAGTATTTGATCTTTATACCCAAGAAGGATTCATACGAAGATTACTTATATTTCGTAGAATAAAAGATCTTACACCTAAAAGAATTTCTTTCAAACAATTATCTAATATAGAACTTGTTCATGGTTTTATGCAGATGGCTAGGCCACCTCCACAGCCTGGTATCTCTCATGACAGATTACCAGATCAACATATTTATAGCCAGAATATAAGGTCACAATTACCAGATCAGAATATGTATAATCAGAATACCAGATCGAGAATGTGGCAAGAAAGTATCCGATTCGGTAACCAAGAATTAGGAGTATTCTCACATAGTAATCTAACGTTTAAGATTCTTCCACATATTTCTACTACTAAAGAACAACAATGTATTCTAGATAATTTATGGATGTCTTTTAACAGAAAAGTTCAAAGACATTTTTTAGCAACAATGAACTCTTTATCAGAAGTTTTTACCCAGAACCAAAAAGGGTATAAATTTTATGCAGTCTTACAAGGTAATTTAGTTGGAGTTTTTCACAGCTGGATCGAAGTAGCAGATAGCATAAAAGACTTCAAGAATCCAATTTACAAAGGATTTAATAATCATTCAGAAGCTTTAGATGTAGCATGAACACATTTAGGACCTAACTACTATTTGTCTCCTTCTTTAAGAACAGCACAAGAAGCCCCACTGGAATATTCCGTTACTAGAGATATACAAGGTAAAATAATTTTTTGTGACCACTGTGAAGCACTGGCCAGAACCACAAGGAAACTTAATGAGAATATCAACTACCTTATTTTCGGAAAACAAAAGCTATGTCAACAAATTTCAGAATTGGAGAGACAATTATTCCAGGCAAAATTACCCCCAAAGACTGCTCCCACAGTCCAAAATCAAAGGGATGAGACAGGTTTGCATTCCCATCTGAATGCAGGAATGGACACTGTTGAGTCCATAACTTCAACAGCTAGTCCGGAGCAAACGGCTACCGGTAAAGACTTATCAAATCCGTTCATGGCTGTGACTTTGCCAAAAAGTCTGCACAGAGACATCATTGGGTCTAATCCAATGACTAGTCTGGCTCAAACGGCAGCCAATAAAGACTTATCAAGTCCGCTAATGGGTGTGGCTTTCCCAAAAAGCCAAGACAAGGGCAAAGCCATTTTAGAAGAAGATCAGACATATTCTCAGATTACCCAGATCCTACAACAGATCGAAGGTCTCCAACAAACACCACAAAAATCGAAGAAGAAAAAGAAAAGAGAAAGTTTACGGGTTATCATAGCAGAACAGGTAGCGCATGCAGTAAAAATGCATTGGCAACCGCAACAAGTCAAGTGACAGACATTAAAGAAATTCTAGAAGACAGTACACAAAGGAGAGACAGTACACAAAGGAAGAGGGATAACTCAGTCGCAGACGTCAGCAGTGACAACGAACCTATGGCACCTATGTCCTTAGATTCCATTGCACAACATAATTTAGATACCTGATTCAGAAACCTCCAGAAAAACAAAAAAGACAGAAGAGCTACAGGAACTTCCACTACTAAACGCTACAGGAAGAAGCACTCAGAAAAAGATGCACTCAGAAAAGGCGCACTGAAAGAAAAAAAAGCACCCACAAAAGGCGCACTAGAAAAAGCAGAAAGCTTGGACAAGCTGCCTCCACGTAAGCGCACTAGAAAAAGCAGAAAGCTTGGACAAGCTGCCTCCACGTAGCCAGAAGAAAACCCTAGAACATATCCTCTTGCCTATAAAAGGACTCCCATCCTCCTTTGCAGATCATCTTACAAGAAACTCCCTTCCATCCTTCTGAATTCTTTTCCAATGAATTCTTATCTTCTCTAAAAATCTTGTATGGTAAAAGGAACAAGCCCCTTAGAGCTTGAGCTACTTTCTCTGTAAGTTTTCGCTTTTATCTTTTCGGGGATTCCTGAAAGGGAAAACCCTAAGTTATGTATTGCTTATGTCCCCTATGTATATTAAAGTCACGATTAAGCTTGTTTTCTTTTTCATGTTCACAAAAAACCTTTTATGCATCTCATAACAGCATAACTAGGCCCTTTAACCACTAGTGACCCTATAGACTTATAACGGCCGATGAGGTTGCCGTAAGGGATGTCATAAGGGGGAAATGGTTAAACAAAGGGCTTAATTCACCTTGAGATGTCATTAAAAAAAAAAGTACCAGGGACATAAAAAATACATATACAAGGGGGAAGTACCGAGCAGGGGTTTTTACAACGTCTGAAAAATTTCATCCTATTTTTACCATAATCTTGTTAGCTATTTATAAAATTCCACATTGGTACGGTGATGTAGCTGATTACTTAAGAACAAAAACAATATCATTAGCAGAATTAATAAACATATTAAGACAACAAGAAGAAGAAATCTATAACTCCTTAGATGAATATTTTCCTAATAGCAATATTAGGAATTTGAAATCTTTTAAAAGAAGAAAATTTTAATCCAAATCAGCTATCAACTCTTTTGAGACAATAAGAAGAAGAAATCTATAACTCCTTAGAAGAATATTTTCCTAATAGCAATATTAGGAATCTGAAATCTTTTAAAAGAAGAAAATTTTAATCCAGATCAACTCTCAACTCTTATTCAGAATCTTATTCTGAAATAACTGACTTAGTTCAGATATGTAATAGCGAAAACCTAAAATATTTAAAAGTTAAATGTATAGTAAGAATAAAACAATATGAAATAAAATGTTTAGCTCTACTCGATACAGGCTGCACAAACTGCATTATCAATCAAGATGTAATTCCTCAAGAATATATAGTTAAAGCATCAAACCCATAGGAGCCCAACAAATGGATGGAGGAATATATATGTATGAAGATCTTTTAATACCTAATAGCAAGATTAGATTCGAAACTAACTGCGGCGAAAGCACAGAATACACATTACCTAAAGACAGCACATGGGTTAGACCATTAAATTTAAAAGAAGACTTAATCTTCGGATTAAGTTTCCTATTAAAAGATAATGGGAGCATACTCATAAGCAAAGACTATTTACAATTACAAAAACATACTTTATTTACACCAGTACTAATACACAATGAACCTACCATGACCAGACAAATAATAGAACCCAGTATAGAGGAAGAATGTTCTTGCCCTATGGAAGGACAATGCCAATTAAAAGAAATTACTAATGATGAAACCAATGAAGAATACGAAATAGAAATACAAATAGAATTTATTAATTTAGAACAACTATATTATACCGTAATAAGTGAGCAAGATATAGAACATTTAATATCTAAAATAGGAAAACTTTTTTTTGTCTTTGCAATGAAACTTTTTAACGAAAGAGAGAGGACCCCCCCACGAAAAAAGAAAAAAAAAAAACTACACAAAACCGTGAGAGGCTCTTTAAAAACCATGCATTTTATTTTTGGCTCTTTAAAATATGTCTAAATTTTAGAAAAAAAAACATTGAACTTTGGGCCATTTAAAAAAATCATACAAAACTATTGTTTAAAAAAACACACAGTGCCAAAGTTAGGGTTAGGGTTAGGGTTAGAGTTAGTTCAGGGGGTTTATTTAAACACCACTTAGTTAAGTGATGTTTTTCAAAACACAAATGAAAAATGAATGTGTTTTTTTTAAAATTTAGTATAACGGAAACCTAACTCCGTTACAGTGAGTTTTTTTAAAACTATAGTTTTGTGTGGTTTTTTTTTTAAACTTAATGCGTCTTTTGAAAAATAACCCAAAGTTCAGTGGGGTTTATTTAAATTTAGCCTTAAAATATTTATTTGCATATTTCTTCTTTAAATCCTGTCCATCAAATACAATTTTTTTATCATCATAAACAATTAACGCACAAGATTAACTCTCACAGCATCAATATCCATCTTTTTATTCCAATCATCGTATTTTATTCTCAAACTCTTCGCATATTCTTCTTCCTCCATCCCGACCTTAATAACCCCAATCCCCAATCCCCAATTTGTAACCCTAACCCTAACTCTTCAATGGCGCCCGACAAAAAAGACGACGAAAACGACGGCCTCAAGAAGCTCGAGTTCCTCTCCCTCGTCTCCCAAGTCTGCACCGAACTCGAATCCAACCTCGGCGTTGCCGACAAAGTCCTCGCCGAGTTCATCACCGATCTCGGACGCAAATCTCACACCGTCGACGAGTTCGACACGAAGCTCAAGGACAACGGCGCCGAGATGCCCGACTATTTCGTCAAGACCATGCTCACCATTATCCACACCATTCTCCCTCCCAAATCGAAGAACAACAAATCGGAGAACAAGTCGTCGGATTCGGCGACTCCATTTCATGGGCTGTCGAGGCCGGATGATGGGGAGAGAGTGAGGGAGTTGCAGCGGGAGATTGAGAGGGAGGCGGAAGAAAGGAAGAATCTTGAGAGGGAAGAGGAGGAAAGATCGAATCTTGAGAGGCGAAATTGGGATCAGGAAGATCTAGATCGGAGAAGACACCATAGGGATAGAGATTGGGATCGAGACCGGGAGAGAGATAAAGGCAGAGATAGGGATCGGGATAGAGGCCATAGAAGGGATCGAGATAGGAATAGACACAGAGATAGTGATGATGAGGAGGAGAGGGATAAAAGAGAGGATTTTGATGAGAGGAGAGGGAGGGAAAGGGAGAGAAGGAGTTCGGATGAGCCGGAGATTTACAAGGTGTACAAAGGGAGGGTTTCTCGAGTTATGGATTCCGGGTGCTTTGTGCAGATTCAGGAATTGAGAGGGAAGGAGGGTTTGGTTCATATATCGCAGATTGCAAGTAGCAGGGTTGTGAATGCGAAGGAGGCGGTGAAGCGGGACCAGGAAGTGTTTGTGAAGGTGATTTCAGTTTCGGGGCCGAAGTTGAGTTTGTCGATGAGGGATGTGGATCAGAGGAGCGGGGGGGATTTGGTTCCGATGATGAGGAGTGTGGAAGATGAGGCATCTACAGCAAATCCTTCGAGTGGGAATAGTAATGGTCCGACAAGGAGGTTGGGGTTATCAGGGATTACAATAGTGGAAGAGGATGAAACTGTGCCTTCTAGAAGGCCGTTGAAGAGGATGAGTTCACCAGAGAAGTGGGAAGCGAAGCAGTTGATTGCTGCGGGTGTTTTGGATGTTAGGGATTTTCCGAATTTCGATGATGATGGTGATGGGCTGCTGTATCAGGAGGAAGGAGCCGAGGAAGAGCTAGAGGTTGAGCTTAATGAGGACGAGCCTGCTTTTTTACAAGGGCAGAGCAGGTTTTCTATTGACATGTCTCCGGTGAAGATTTTCCAGAATCCAGAAGGTTCTTTGAGTCGTGCAGCGGCTCTACAATCAGCTCTTATCAAAGAGAGGAGAGAAGTTCGGGAGCAACAACAGCGTACAATGCTGGATTCAATCCCTAAGGATCTTAACAGGCCATGGGAAGATCCATTGCCAGAGACGGGTGAGAGACATCTCGCACAAGAGCTTAGGGGTGTTGGATTGTCGGCATATGATATGCCCGAGTGGAAAAAAGATGCCTACGGGAAGGCTTTGACGTTTGGGCAAAGGTCGAAGCTATCAATACAAGAGCAGAGACTGAGTCTCCCAATCTATAAGCTGAAGAAAGAGCTTGTTCAAGCTGTTCATGATAATCAGGTTTTGGTTGTGATTGGTGAGACAGGTTCTGGGAAAACTACCCAAGTGACTCAGTATTTAGCCGAGGCTGGGTATACTACAAGAGGGAAGATTGGTTGTACTCAGCCTCGTAGGGTGGCTGCAATGTCGGTTGCAAAGAGGGTGGCAGAAGAGTTTGGTTGTCGTTTGGGGGAGGAAGTGGGTTATGCTATTCGGTTTGAGGATTGCACGGGTCCAGAGACTGTGATTAAGTATATGACCGAGGGTATGCTTCTTACAGAGACTTTAGTAGATGAAAATCTTTCCCAATACTCTGTGATTATGCTTGATGAGGCTCATGAGAGAACCATATACACTGATGTGCTGTTTGGGTTGTTAAAGCAACTTATAAAGAAGAGACCTGACCTAAGGTTGATCGTGACTTCTGCCACTTTGGATGCAGAAAAGTTCTCAGGATACTTTTTCAACTGCAATATTTTTACAATTCCTGGTAGAACTTTTCCTGTTGAGATCCTTTATGCGAAGCAGCCAGAAAGTGACTACCTAGATGCTGCATTGATCACAGTGTTGCAGATTCACTTGACGGAACCTGAAGGGGACATTCTTCTCTTCTTGACTGGTCAAGAAGAAATTGATCATGCTTGCCAATCTCTTTATGAGAGGATGAAAGGGTTGGGAAGGGATGTGCCAGAGTTGATAATATTGCCTGTTTATAGTGCTTTGCCTTGTGAAATGCAATCGAGGATTTTTGACCCTGCACCACCTGGCAAGAGGAAAGTTGTTGTGGCTACTAATATTGCCGAAGCATCTTTGACAATTGATGGGATTTTTTATGTTATTGATCCTGGATTTGCCAAGCAAAATGTATATAATCCAAAGCAAGGGCTTGATTCGCTTGTTATCACTCCTATCTCGCAGGCATCGGCAAAGCAGCGAGCAGGGCGAGCTGGGCGTACTGGGCCTGGAAAGTGTTATCGACTGTACACTGAGAGTGCTTATCGCAATGAAATGTCACCCACTAGCATCCCTGAAATTCAAAGGATTAACCTAGGAACAACGACGCTTCAAATGAAGGCAATGGGTATTAATGATCTGTTGTCTTTTGATTTCATGGACCCACCGTCAGCTCAGGCCCTAATATCTGCTATGGAGCAGCTGTACAGCTTAGGGGCTTTAGATGAAGAGGGACTGCTTACTAAATTGGGTAGAAAAATGGCAGAGTTTCCTTTGGATCCGCCACTGTCGAAGATGCTACTTGCTAGTGTGGATCTTGGATGTAGTGATGAGATAGTAACTATTATTGCTATGATTCAGACTCAGAATATATTTTACCGACCAAGGGAGAAGCAAGCCCAAGTAGATCAGAAGAGAGCCAAATTTTTCCAGCCTGAAGGGGACCAACTGACTCTACTGGCTGTTTATGAGGCATGGAAGGCGAAAAACTTCTCTGGACCATGGTGTTTTGAGAACTTTGTACAATCCCGATCTCTGAGGAGGGCGCAGGATGTGAGGAAGCAGCTGCTTAGTATCATGGACAAGTAAGCTTCTCAAACTTTTTTATATTTTTTTTGTTTCTCTTTTATTTCACTTGCTACTTCTGTTTATTGTTGGATATGCAAATGTTTGCTTTGTTCCTTTACCTGCTTGTTTAATCTCTCTGTTAAGAGTATTTGCATATATTCTTGTTAAGGCATTTAGAAAAGCACGTTGTCAGTATCCTTTAACTTATAAATTTAATGGAGTAATAAAACAAAGTATTGTGTGCAAGTGTCAGTGTCTGGTAAGCCGCTTTGCTAAGCCTCTTTGCTCACCTTGCTGGTGAGCAAGAGGTCGGGAATTCGAATCCCGCTTGCACTAAAAAATCCTCAGTTAATATATTTTCGGGGTGAAGTGTGGGTGTGTGTGGCTACGGCTTTGTTCCCAAAAAAAAAGAGATTGTGCAGTATTTGCAGTTTCCAAAATTTGATGATTCTGCAAACACTTGTTGTATGACCTAATTCGTATGAAGTATTTATGGATGGAGTACTTTAATTAAGGGAGGATAATGATGTCTGCAGAACATAGAAAAGGAAAAACTTCCGGAAAATACATTTTGAAATTTAGATCAAATAAGCTTGCGACCTGTATGGTTGATTACAATTAAAGCTAAGAAGTTGTTGCAAGATAGTTAAATGTAATACATGCAGGTTAATAAGTAAAGCATGATTTTTTAATAGTTAATGAGAAGAGCAGCATAAATAGGATAACCAAATTAGAAGTCAAATACAACCGTGTGTGATCACATTTTATTGTCATCCTGTATAACTACTTAAATATATATGTTTTCACTTTTCTGGATATTGAACATGCAATTTATGAATCTGAGATGATCCAACCTTGACTCCTATTTTGAAGGGCAGTGTTTTGTTGTCTGATCAATTAGCTCCCATTTCCCTTTTCCATGGCTTCCCTGACTTTCTATTCAGCCCACTTTTTCTTGGTTTACATTCAGTCTACTACTCAGCTGATTTGCATATATTTTGTATTCCTAGACTTCACAAGTTTATGTAAACATTTCAAATGATTAGTCACTAAAGGATTTAGAGTCTGTTTGGAAACATTTAAATTGGGGAATGGAAAGGAATGGTATGAAAATGAATGGAGAGGAACGGAAAGAAAGGGAAAGGGATATAAGTTGTGTGTGTTTGGCAACTGGTGGAATGGAATTGACTTTTTTTTGTTTCCATTCCCTAGTCTTGTTTGGCAAACAATAGAATACTATGGATTACGGCATTTTGAAAAGAACTTTTTATAACATTTGTACATGGACATAATTTCATAATTTCTATGCTATCATATTTCAGATTTTTGTATGCTATCATATTTCATAATTTCTATAAAAGGATATACATATAAATCAAAACTGAGCCAGGTTACCAATCTGAAAATTAAAGGGCTTAGATTGGCTGTTATAGCCTTCATATGATTTTTCTGGAATATCATTATCACAATAGAGGCATCTATACCACAAATAAGGCCAGAGACACATTATAGAGAAAATAAAAGTACTCAATATAGGAAAATCCCTTCAAAGAATGACATACAAATTAGTCAAACGAAATTTAAAAAAAGTGAAAATGAAGAATCACATTGCAAGACTTGAGGCTAATCTTTCAATGCGATTTTTATAATACAACTAAATCAGTTGTTCACATCAATAATTTTGTCCACCACCTTTCTCAAACCAAATTGGGGTCATGCAATATATGGAGGTTATGAAGCCGCTGTGTATATGTCGAGATTAAGAAAGGATTTTACAGTGAAGCAAACGCTTGTACTCCAAAACTATTTCACAGACTTGTACATTTCACAGACTTGCACATTTCTCAGTTAAAAGACATATAGCTGAAACTTGAATGCTAGAATAAACTTGAGCTGGAAAGAAGAAGAGAAGAAGATGAAGTCCTGCTAGAATGACCTGTATAGCAATTGCTTTTGAAATAAATATTAGGGTTTTTTATTCACTGTCTGGGTATCGATTGAGCAATAAATATTTCAGGTTTTGCCCTTTATTGTTAGCATTTGATCAACTGCAAAGACTTGCACATTTCACAGACTTCCAAAATTATGAACATCAACTAGAAAAGGAATCCCATGTCCAACAAACGATCAGCTTCATCAAGAACAAGGACCTTCACACCCATCAATCGAGTTGCAAATCCTGGTGTGTTTTCGATGTGATCTCTAAGCCTTCCAGGAGTCGCAACAAGAATCTGTCAACATATTGCTTCAATAATCAATAGTATATAGCATGGAATTAATTCATCTTTTGTGAAAATCAAACCTGTAGCACAAAGGTTAACACAACACTGATCAAACCTGTAGCATAAAGAACACTAATCATACATCCAGAAATGACCACAAGTACACAACATAAAGAATGTCTTATATAATAAGATCTGAAATCAATAAACATGAGTGGAATTCTAGCTGAATAACTGAATGATTTTTTAAGAGAATATTTGAGTAATTAATAGGCTCGTGTAAGTGTAACCATAGCTTAGAACAAGGCTTTAGCTTTTCAGCTTCTGAAGCAGATATTCAGAGACACTTGTAGGTCAAATGCAACGTAACAGAACAAGATAAAGTATTACTTTGTAACTTTGCTATGTCGGTCACTACTATTGGACATCAACCAGAATTCAGAACCAGAAAATAATAGGAAATTGTAATCTGATGCTTACAAAAATTTACAAAAGTAGCAACACTATAGAAACGCCGACTTGAACCAGATTTAGCCAGTGCAAGCAAAAAAAATGTGAAACTGATATAACCCTGCAAACACTTAATCTACAGTGTAGGTACCTATGTTGGAGAAATTAAAGTGCACAGCACCCTGTGAAACTTACAACTAATAAAGAATTTGTAAATAAATAAATTAATTAATCAATCAATGTTGCTCATCATATTGAACACTTAAAGAACATCTTTAGGCAATAAATGCCAAGTACTTATGCATCAATTATTGCAATGAACAAGAAACCTTATTTATACAGATGAAAACAAGATTTGAATGTCCCAAAACAGTTTAAAATAGAGGTACAATATACAGTTGGCAATTGGAAAACAAAATTAAACAGTGAACTATACCTGACCCGCATTACGTGAATCAGGATCAATCTGAAGACATCTTTCATATGCCTCTATAGCAAGAGCAATATTTCCTGCATCTCTGTGAAGGACCCCTAGAGACCATGAAAAATAAATACGAGGTCGTAATTCATGATAATTTTAATAATTGAAATAATATATGGTCATAAAACAATTCATAACTAATAAGAAAACAGTAAAGAGAAGTTTATATACATTATTCTGTTATCCATATAAGTACTATAATGAATTAAAATATATAATTTGCTTCTGGTAGAATAAAGCAAGTGAGAACTCTCATACAATCCCACTAAACAAATGTTTTACCCGAAATGAAAACATTCTCATCAACTCAAAAGGGTAGGCTGAAAATGAAACCATAATATTGCCTGACCAAAATATCATTCATAGTGAACTCATAGCTGCAAAAAGTTTGAAGAAGCTTATTTCATATAAGCAAACCATTTATTTCATAAGCACAAGTTCAAATATAGCTAGATCTATCTCGACAAATAATAATATCCTAACGATTCCAATTTCAAAGACCAAAGCAAACATCAAATCTCACTACCATCACCAAGCTTATTCAAGATCTAGTCTTTGTGCTTGTGTTCAGGTATCCTAAGGAAGCACCTCTTCAAGTTGTCAACGCTTTCACCTGAGAACAACTCTAATGCCCTCACCTTTTTGTCTTCATCCATACTGTCTATAGAAAAAATGGCATTAGAAATTTGATCCCAAATTATATCTTCGTAGTGGTTCTTCTCCTTCATGACATCTACAAAATTTTCCATAGTGCCGCGCATATTTCCCATTTCTTCCTTAAGTCCTGCTGCCATGGTTTTGCACTTTTTTTGTGGCAATTGAAATGGTTTAGCAGCTTGAGATACAGTAGACGAACTAGGATTATGTTGGGTTCCGCTGTCGTCATCTAAATTAACAGTCTCAAAACTTCTATTATCACCAAGAAGAGAGTCAAAAGCTTGTTGTGGTGAGATGTCGGCATCATACGCATCTACATCTGCTGTAAAGCATGTCTTTTGAATATTTCCATTGGCCGAATTCTCTCCAAGAACATCCATCCACGCACTAAATCGTGGCAATACCTTCTTTCTATAGTTCTTGAGATTCGGATTAGCCTGCCAATGTGAGTGGTAAGACTATTATTGGTTTCATTTTGAAATATTACTAAATTAACACTACGTAAAAACTTAATACCTGGAGCGCGTCTTTCCATACTCGTTCATCTGCTTCCAATAACATAGTGTCTGAGTTCCAACCGAATCCACTACATGAAGAATTCAAGGTTTTGAAGGCTAGTGTCTCTTTCTGCCATGTCTTAACTATATTTTCAATATTGTTAACGCTAACATCTATTTTCAGGTTGTTCATCAGTGCCTCCTTGATAGCAGTGTGTGTGGTGTTTTTTTTCCAACCTGAAGGCGTCCTACGACCTTGAGAAAGGTGGGTCAAAAAAACATGTAGCATACAATCATCCATAGCACCTGTCCAAAACACCTTTGCTGGCCCTACTTTTGGTTCTTCGGTAAGAGAAGCATCTGACATCATTCCTAAAAAATACAAAGGACAAATCAACTTCCAAAATTTGAAGATAGATAAGAAATGAATTAAAATTACGTAACATGCATACACAAACTTGACATAACACATACAGATCAGTTTTCCTTTCATTCATATGATATTTAAGTCATTCTGTTTAAATATTCTACATTATGAAGAGAAAGTTAACCAATTTATTTATACTTCACAAGAAACATTGTGCTTAACATGTCAAATACAAGAAATGCCAAAACTATAGAAGACAAGGTCCCATCTCTTGCAATACAGTACATTACCATGTTTCCACACATATATAAGCATTAGGTATAATAAGGTATCAACGATAAATAGAATCATTCCACATAGTGACAGCAAGATTGTCCCTAAAAGAAGTCCAACAAGGAGACGTGCTCAGTGTGGCAATATCTTCAATTTGCGTTGCATTATCTTGATCAGCATCTACAGGGGGATCTTCCCATTCCCTTCCAATATCGTCGGGATCTTCACAACGTATGAAATTATGTAAAATGCAACAAGCTAGTATCAAGTCCACTTGCGTATCCACACTATAGAAAGGAGTTGTTCTCAGGTAAGCAAAACGCTTCTTTAAGAGACCAAAGGTGCGCTCAACGACATTACGTAAAGACGAATGTCTTAAATTGTATAGTTCTTTGGGTGTTTGAGGTGTATTCCCGTTTTGTTCTTTTAAGTGATATCGTGTTCCACGGTATGGAACTAAAAATCCAGGGACTAAAGGAAACCCAGCATCACCAAGGTAATACTTATCTTTCGGTACTTTTAACTTGTCCCTTTGATGTGTGACAGCAGATCGTAATAACCGAGTGTCGTGGGCTGATCCTTCCCATCCAGCTAATACATATGTGATCTTCATATCGAAAGAACAAGCCATCAATACATTGTGAGCAATATCACCTTTGCGGTTGCGATATCGTGGTTGATCTTCCTCGAGTACCATTGCGGGCATGAAGGTACCATCAATCGCGCCAACACAATTTTGTAAATAAATAAATAAACAATCTAGGTTTGACACGATCAATTATGAGGATAAGGATTGTGTATATGATTAGATTGTACCTTAAAATATCTCATTGCCCAGGGCTTTGGGTTACCACTTCTTTCAGGAGAATAATTAGCTGAAGGTTGCTTTATATATTCTCTTCCAAGTTTCAAAACGGCTCGTAACACATTATGAACATGGCGATGGACAGTTTCTGATGACCTTATCACTGTAAAGGCACTATGTCTAATGCGCGTGTCATGACCTAAGATGAGAAGAAACATAGCCACTTGTTCTTCCAAACTTACCCACCTACTAGAAACCAAGCCTTTCTCCTTAAGTAGTTCACAAAGTCTATGAACAGAAACTCTATTCATTCGAAGTATCTCATGACAATTTCGATCACTCTCTACGTACAATCTCATCAGAATTTGGTCCCTCTCAGTTTTTCTATTTCTACTTGGTTCTTTGTCAAGATATGTTAAGGATGTTGCGGCCGACATCACGAAATATGCAACCATCATGAGAATAAATGCTGTTATGTCATAGTCGTCCATATTCCCAACTAAAAATAAATTAGATTTGTATCAACACCTCCGGGAAAAAAATGGTAAAGTATCCCGGCAAATAGAGTAAATTATCTCAGCAAATAAAATCTCTTAGTAGAATATACATAAAGAAGGATAGATGGTAAAGACTGATTTACAATAGAATTGAATAGAGTAAATTATCAACTAATGTTACAAGGTTTTATCACTAAACAGCATAAGCTACTAGATCTTTGACAAGTCGAAAGAATGTAAACAAAGAAAAAGAGTTGATAGTCTGATTACACCTTCATCTCCTATAACAAGCTTTCCAAGTAAAAAGATTCAAAAAAACAAGAAGAATTCCAAGAAACATGCACATCACAAGCTCATCCATGTATGACAAGAATAAACAACCAGATGATGTAGCATAAATTCATCTCTTCATTCTTTTCTTAACCTAACCTTCTATTAAGGCCGTAACTTATTCAACTTGCTCAAGAGCTGATCATATGTCCCCCACATTACAAGTATAAGAACATTGAATTCTTTTAAACAACAAAGAAATAAACAAATGGAAGCAAATATGATTGCATCTACTTCAAAGCTCCAATACAATTGTTAGAATATAAAAGCTAAAACCCTCGACCCTTACCACGACTTTAGAGTTTTGATCTATTGGTGGGCCTTTAACATGGTATCATAGCAACTTATGTTCAAATCCTATCGACTAGGCAATATTAAAACACAGAATATCATTGCATACAATCCAGGTCTTGATGCACAAATATAGTGATTGGTCAGCTGAAGGACCACAAAAAGGGTGTAGCTGAAAGATCTTTTCTTTCTGTGGTGTGTGTGTGTACTGAGCAGATGGCAAAGCATTTCTTGAAATTCAAAAATGTCAAGATTTGAAACAAATTCAACAAAATCTTCAAAAAAAAATCTTATGGTTTGACCGAAAGTCGACTGTGTTTGCGACAGGGAGAGCCATTGGAGGTCGGAGGACTGCGGCGAGGTTTAGAGGGTGAGAAGGAAGGAGGAGTTGTCGAGGGTTAGGGTTATGGTTTGGCCGAAAGGGGCGGGGGTGATGGAGTGGGGGATGGGGGAGAAGGATGGGTGGTGGAGGGCGGATAGGAGGGAGAGGTGGCGAATGTCGAGGTGGAGGGTGCCGGAGTGGGGGCGGGGGTTGGAGAAGAGGGTGGAGGAGAATAAACAATAGAAATAAAAAAAACATACCTGCGAATTACAGTGAAGTTGCCGATTGGTGCGTGAGAAGAAAATGGCGTGAAGTGGCCAGTGGTTTATAGAGAAGAAAAATTCTCGCGCTCAAAGATGAAATCGGTTGAAATCAGTTGATATCTTGATTCCCCATTCCTTTACGCATCTTCCCGAGGGGGGTGGAGCTGGAATAGAAATCGGTTGAGATCTTTCCCAAGGGAATGAAATTTAGTTGTTTCTTTTGTTTTCTTTTCAAACAAACAGGCTGTGTAATAGGATAAGATGGGCCTATCTGCAGTATTCCATTCCTTTCCCTAGTTTTTTGGGTTCCCAAACGGGCTCTTAGTTTACTGGATATAGGATTCCTCTGTCAAAATTTGACTTAAATGACTTTGATATATAAACTTTTTATCGCAATAAGGATAAGTTTTTGCAACACATTATTCTGCTGAAGGCTTTGAACTTAACCGGCACACCTTAAAACCAACCAGGTTGAGAGTTGAGCTAGTGTTGATATTCAATTTTCATAGGATACACAAACACCGAAATAGGACTCAAATACGACCCGACATAGACACTACGTACTTTCCCAATAAGAAAAGATAGAGATGGAACATGGACACATATATTAGGAGACTAGTAAACTTGTGAAACTCTAGAGAAGGGTGAATCTTTTGACCTGCTAGCTATTTATTACCATCAATTGTATCAATGATGAGAGGTGGATAATCCCATAAACCATAGCATTATTCATGGTTTTAATGAAATCTACATTCCTATTTTTTCTTTCTTCTTTGGCCTTGCCTTCTGATTTAGGTTAACTTATTATTGTCTATCTCTTCAAAAAGGAGATTAGCATGCACAAGTAGTTCAAATAATTTGTAGTTATTTCAGATTCTGCATTGCGCTAGTGATAATTGTTCTACATTGTACTTGTGGATGGTTCTGATTTGAAGGCCTCTGGGCATATTGATACTTTTTTTTTTCTTCTCATTTGTGCTTTTACGGAACCATTCCAGTTTCAGATAATGTTATGAATTATCCTTATCTACATCTTAACTGGTCCATTTTATTAATCAATATCAACTACTCGAAGGTTTGTACATCTAACGCATGGAGACGGTATATTATCCAACAACATATCAATCAAATAGAGATGGATGATGCCAATTTAATTTAGTCACAAAAGCAGCCGGTGTTAGCCACCCACATAGGGAAACAACCTGCCTTAGGCTGGAATCTATCCTCGGTCATCCACGTAGGAGTGCAAGAATCTTGCCATTGCACTACGTGCACTGGACCGTTACGTAAGTGTAACTATTATGATTGTGCAAGCAAATTGGGTCCCTTGTGCGAGTAACTATACTCGTGTAGCATGAGTTTGACAATACAGATTTTATCATTAACATCATGTTCTTCATTTTCAACGTATGTTGCTAAAATATTTCACAAGCTGAGTGCACATCGAAAACCTAAATATTGAATATATTTGTGGATGTGTTATCTTCCTATAATTTTTTTCTTCAAAGAGCATTGCATGTGAAATAATTTCCATATGCTGCGTCTCTCTCTCGCACATTAAATTGATTTTTTTTTCTTCTATAGTTGGTTAGTAAGTTAATTTATATATAATGAGTTATGTGTGAATTACTTTCCCCATATATGTATGTGCAGCTATGGGTAAATGATTTTTTTAAATTTGTTCTTTGAATAGTTGGTTTTACCATAATTGATTTGTTCTTATAAAGCTGGTTGGTAGTTTAATTTATATATAGAAAGTTACATATACTTTCCCGTATATTTACATGCACAACAATCTCAAGTTCTGCTTAGAAAAATAATTGATCACTTCTTACTAAGGTTTTTGCTAGAAAAAAAACTATACTTAGTTACTAGGTTAATTTATATTTTTTCCATGTTCTTATATAGCTTATACTTTTTATTGAACTTGCATTTCATTCCATTAATGGGCAAAAATGACAAACAGAATCTGGGGAATATTCCTCAAGCTTGTACGTTATAGAGTAGTATAAATAAGTAAATTATTTACTAAGTTCTGGTTGCTGCTTCTGTTAATTGCTTCCAAAATTCAACTTCAATCAGATTGTTCTCTAACTCTGTATTGCTCTTGCTTCAGGTATAAATTGGATGTTGTAAGTGCGGGCAAAAATTTTACAAAGATACGCAGAGCCATTGCAGCTGGATACTTCTTCCATGCAGCCCGAAAAGATCCCCAGGAAGGTTACAGAACCCTAGTTGAAAACCAACCTGTCTACATTCATCCCAGCAGTGCACTCTTCCAAAGGCAACCTGACTGGGTGATATACCACGAGCTCGTTATGACTACAAAAGAATACATGAGAGAAGTCACAGTTATCGACCCCAAGTGGTTGGTAGAGCTGGCACCTAGGTTTTACAAATCGTCTGATCCGACAAAGATGAGCAAGAGGAAGCGCCAAGAGCGAATCGAGCCACTATATGATAGATACCATGAGCCCAATTCATGGAGGCTGAGCAAGCGCCGAGCTTGA
Organism: Hemerocallis citrina; assembly: GCA_017893485.1. Lineage (NCBI taxonomy): Eukaryota > Viridiplantae > Streptophyta > Magnoliopsida > Asparagales > Asphodelaceae > Hemerocallis > Hemerocallis citrina. Next base: position 94,119 of record JACEHZ010000608.1, on the reverse strand, counting down.
TTGTGATTCATTCTGTTCGAGTTGAGGATTGTATATTAGTGGTGCTATGTTTCCACAATTTTTTTTGTTGTCTTTGTATGTTTATAAATCATTTAGATAAGATATATTGATCCTTTGCATTTGAATCATGTAGTTTGTTTTAGGCCTTCTTTTAATCAGGCTGATTGAGTGGCGTTGTAATGACCTTCTGGACAGGTTGCTGATTATAACGAGGGAAGGTATTAACCAGCTTCTGCACAACTGTTTTTACACGGTAAAAGTTGCCATTTCTTTGATTCTGTTTGATATCACATACTTCTACCACACGCTCATTTCTGATATTGTTATATATTTGTTAAAGAATGTGGGGTCTAGCGATGATGCGCATGCTTGTGTTTAGTTCACTGCAACTACCATGATCCTAGTTTACTTTACTGCCAACTACATACTTCTGCACAACTGTTTTTTACACAGTAAAAGTTGCCATTTCATTGATTCTGTTTGATATCACATACTTCTACTATACACACTCATTTCTGATATTGTTATATTTGTTAAAGAATGTGCTGTATGCCTGTGTATGTAAGGCTATATCCTGCCATTCAAGGGAAAACTGCCATTTAAGGGAAGTATCACGATACAAGTCCAAAAAATTGTCTTTTATGTGGTTCAGGTGTTACGATAAAATGATTGTCACAACAGTTTATTGAAATATGTGCCAGATCCAGGATAAAGGCTTTGTTGTTGTTGTTATCGGTTTGACCAAATCTCAACTGCGAGTGCTATATATATTGTTCAATTCATTAGAGATATCTGAAAAGGGTTAACTAGATTGTTATGGAGAGTTGGAATTTCTGGATGGGGTTTTCAAATTGGAAATGTGGAAGAGAAGTACCAAGTGACTCTGAAGAATATTAGACTGCAATATTTTGTCTTTTGAGTTTCAGTCAATTCTCTGCAGTCAGTGCATGAGTTAGGTTCTTCTTACTGCACAGTGTACTATATAATATGTATTGAAATATATTAGTATCATCTTGAGTTCATGTTTCTCAAAAGTCATGACATTTGTGCAATTTACTATTGATATAACAAATGATATAATAACAGCTGAGTTATTTAGTTTGTAAGGATTTTTGCCTTTAAGATAAAGGAGAATGCTCCAGGTGAATCTTATCATTGTTTTTAGTTAAATGTTTTAAGCCAGACAACTGTTTACATTCTGTTATTCTGTATCTCAGAATGATATCTTAATATCAACAAAAAAAATAAAATTGATATCTTAATCAGCTGTCCAAAAACAAATTGTATCAGTATAAGGCACCCTTAAATGATATATGTTTATTTGTTTGGTTTTGTATTGGCATGTGAACTTTACAATCCCATTAGATTCTTTTGATGATTATGTAATGTGGTGGAATTGCATCAAATCAAAATTCTTAGCCCACTGTTTCCTCCTTTCAAATTGCTATCTAACTACAACTATTGTGTGATGTTTGATGTTTCATTCAAAATTTGTATCAGTGTCACAACCATGGAACAATATCAGTCACCAACTGTATAGAGCCCCTCTCTAGTACTTTAATTCTACATTATATATATCTTATTTTTAAATTTTGAACAATTTTATGCAGTATTAGGACTTGTTGACATTATTATTATTTTTATATCATAAACAATGAGGTTGAGAACAACCCCCTTACGTTCCATTAATAAGATATTAAACGAAACACTTGTGTCAGAATAGTGTTTAGGAGAAAACTATGTTCACTTTAGAACGCAGTTGGCAACTGCGTTCTAGATTGCACTAAGCTCGCAGTTTCCAACTGCATTCCTAAAGTTCCCAACTGATGAACGATTGAATTAGGAATCTAGTTGGGAATTGCGAGTTTAGTGCAATCTAGAACGCAGTTGCCAACTGTGTTCTAAGGTTCTAAGGTGAACATAATTTTCTCCTAAAACTATTTTGACACAAGTGTTGAAGTTGAATTATTGTGGCATATACTTAGAGGTTAGTTGCCAACTGCGTCAACAAAATAGAGTCGAGCGCAATTTTGAGTGGTCTATTTTGGAATTTAGTTTGAAAAAGTGGCCTATTTTGGGGGAAAAAATCGGGCGTTACATCCCGCAACGGTTCTCTTTGAACTTGTTGTCAAATTTGTCTAAGGTGCCAGATTTGAGGCCGACCGGGACTTTGTCATCGACTTCAAAGTTGGAATAGGTATCCGTCATTACTTTAGCGACGATGGAGAGGTACTTGAGTCCGTCTAGTTGTCCTCCATTGTTTTGTTTTTTTTTTTTTTTTTTGATAAAAGATGACTCTCGTCATCGTTCCATTAATGAGAAATAACGAAACAAAGTAGTACAACTGAAGAAAAACACGTGAGCAATAGGCTACACGATACATCAAAGGTACTCGGGACTGCCCGAGTTCAAAAGTAAACAACAATAGTCTAAGATACAGCAGTCAGCTTCAACTAGTACAACCTCTCTACCCTTACTAACACTTAGAGTAGGAATCGACATACAACACCAACATGCACTGTGCTAGAGCTCCTCCTCGTCTGTGCAATGCTTGTTATTCCCCTTCAGTTATCTTCAGCCTCTTCCTAGTCTCCACAACACCTTCCCCAGTCGTGTCAGTCTCCGACGCTTTTGGTCCCCCCTTAGGAAGCCCTTTGCTCCCTAATTCTAGCCCTCCGCCGCCGTCTATCTGTCTTTTCCCTTTCCTCTGGTATTCCGTTATTTTTTTGCTAATGGTACTACCCACACTGCCTTTAACTTCAATATCCTCGCACTCTGTTTCCATCGCTGAGATGACATTGTCTTCATCACACCATCTAGAGCTCCTATAATTGCTTCTCCAGCATCTGAACCTGTGGACAGATTACCTGACTCGTTTGAAATGAATTTTGATGGGTCATGACCATCGATAGTAAGCATCTTGGGCTTTGAACTCCCATTAACATAGAGATTTGTTTGTAATAGCTTTTCTCCCTGGCCCATGGGCTTGGGCCCTTCCCCCAACCGACCCCTACTATGGATTAATGCAGCTACCGCTGCCTTCACAGAGGCTTCGACCTCAGACTGAGGTACTGTTCTTTTTTTTCCCTCTTATAAGAGGTTATCTCTTATAAGAGATTTACAATAAGAGCCTCTTGTAAGAGCCTCTATTTGAGGTATTCTTTTTATATAAAAATAACCTCTTATAAGAACCTCTTATAAGAGATTTCTGTTCTTTTTTCACCTCTTACAAGAGCCTATATTACCCCAAAGTCTATATTACCCCAAAGTATAAAAATAGTGAGATGAAGGACAAGAAAAGATAAGTTCAAATTACTAATATATAAACTAGGTTAATGGCAAGTTAAATTCACAAATCAGTGTAAATCATCAATTATAATTCCGGGCTACTATAAACTTTTAATTAGTATGAAAATTAGTATGTATAAATATAAATAATAATAATTTGTTTCAAAGAAGTTGGATTAAAAAAATTTAAGGTCAATGGGCTAATATAAATTCTCCCTTAGCTGTAAATAAATAATAAATAAATAAATAAATTTAAAAAAAAACTAACCGGCTGCAGGATTTGAACATGGTGGCATCATAACAGGACAAATCAACTAGCCACAACTCAAGTAATGTACTTACTGGACGTAAATATATATATCTTTAAATAAATCAGTGTTTCGACAGCATCCCTAACATAATTGTTCGAGATTGTGAAGAATGAATTCCCACACTTTTTCTAGGATAGCATATTACAGTCAACTACGTATATGATTACACTTTTTCTGGGATAGCATATTCCGGGCTACTATAGACTAATATATAAACTAGTTTAATTAGTAACAATTAGACTTTGGGGGTAATATAGACTTTTTAAGTGATAGAAGTCTTATAAGAATTTGAAAGAGGCTACTAGAAGTCTTTTAGGGTTATAAGATATTTTAAGAAAAATGTCTTATAAGAGGTCAAAAAAGAACACTAAAAAAACTCTTGTAAGAGGGGGACCACCTCTTACAAGAGGTAAATCTCTTATAAGAGGAGAAAAAAAACACTACCTGAGTGAATCCCATCCAATCCTCCATAGGCAGACCCATCCCTTTGCATTCCTCGAGCCCTTCGTTCCCCCTACTTTTCAGTATGCCAGGTTTCGACGCACCTCTCGTACCTTCTATCCCATCGCTGCACACTGTCACTTCCTCCTTGGAATCCGGCTTTCCCACACGCTTCCAAAGTTGAGCTCCTTGCTGTCTTGCTTTACACAATGGGTCGTTCAGTTTGCCGAGGTTGTTGTGCTATTCTATGTCGAGGTTGTACTGGTCGGTAGAGGTATGGATGTGTGAAGGATTTGATTGAGACTTGATTGATAGCGGCGACGTATGAGATTGGCGCAGAGCAATGTACTTCGTTGATTTGTGACCATGAACAAATTTCGATCCTCACGTCTGATGAGACGTCGTCGTCTTCAACCTCTAACTTCCCTTCCGCTCCAGCACAGAGGTTCTTTTCCGCCAACTATATCCCACGGAAAGAGACGTTTTTTGGTGCCTCCACAGTAACTTTGACGTTGTACATCACATTTTCGAAGTCTATGATGATCTTGGAAGGGATATCGTTCTTGTTTGCAACTCCGATACGGATTCTCGCGAATTTTTGCGCAGAATGGGTTAACGTTTGCCTATCTAACTCGATGAGCAACCCAAAGCTTCGAACGATGTTTTGAAACGCTGATCGAACCCAAACGTGAAACGACAAGTTGTATAATATGATCCACATCGACGGGAAGCTAGCAGGCTTGAGCGATCCTGTAACGACCCCAATTTTTTTTTTTTTTTTTTTTTTTTTGAAAACTAAGTCTCCAAATTCAATTCTTTCAATTTCTATATCACTTTAATCATAAACTAAGAAAGTTATATTTCAGGAAAAATTTTGACAGAGTCTCCCCTGTAAATTTTGCCCCGAAACACAAAAAGCTTACGGAATTCTGCTCAAAATTCCGTAGCTCACAATCCACATAATATTTTCATGGACTCCCCAGGCCAAAATGAGCAGATACACACAGGCAATATAATATTATGCTCTGGGGGCCAAACTCATAACGGATTATCAAATATCAATTAAAAACTATAAATTTCTTTGAAAAACAAGGTAAATTTTTAGAAAAATCCTTGTAAAACCTACCACAGAGCCCGGTACTCCACAACGAGGTGGGTACGGGTCACAAACATACCTCGCCACCTCACACTATACTCATCATCGTCATATACATACTTATACACCCATAATACAATTTAAATCATAAATTTCACTATTCCTATAACTAAATAATACAAACTTTTAAAATAAAAAGTAATACTATCCCTCCATGCCTCACCTCTGCACTGATGAGAACCTGCAACAGTGGGAGAATCAGGGGTAGTCCTCAGACTCCCCTAACCCCCCAAACACTAAGGGGTTAGCCATTTCTGGTGTGAGTATAATTATTAATCTAACGACAAATTAAAATAGTATAAAGAAAATAATTTAAACTTACGAATACCAAATTAAGTTAATGCAACCTGAATCCTGAACACAACAACATCGTCAATACAGTAATAATTCACATACTTTGTCAATCCTGCATTCAATTATTTAATTATCCGTAACTTCTCACATTTCATAATATGCTTCACATCAGCCTCGTATATATATATACTTATTCGACATCCGTATAGTACGAATACACATAACATCCATTACTTTTCAATTTAACTACTCTGACCCAATATTCATTCTTCCACAAGTATCGTCATAACAGCATTTTACTTTTTATATTAATATAACTACATGATGTTATTACATCATTTCTCCAACTCTATTTAGACATGCGTTTCAGTTACATATATTATGTCATCAACACACCCATTCATCCTGGAAGTTGTGCCGAGGCAGGTAGTTCCCACCATTTCCACGGAAATAGCAGGCGAGTAGTTCCCCGACACACTTCCAAGGTACACAAACTCATATCACAACATACTTTCTTTAATAACCATTGTCATACCCAATCTCATAAAACAGGTATTTATTTTATTATGTTATAAAAGTATCACATCATAAACATATGCATCTATTCTCATACTACCACATTCCTTCATTTCTCAGGACATAATTACCACACCTCATTGCCCATGCGATTTACTCACATTTCATCACATCATTAACACCTCATTAATTAGAATTCTTATACTCATTGCATCAAAACCATGTTTTATAGCTCATTCACATCTTATTATATCACTTTAGTAATTACTTTTTCTTATAACAATAAATCTTATTATCATTTTTACTTAATCCCCAAACACACTCTGGGGCCACCATATATCACATCCCATAGCAGATAGCTTGGGTAATAATCACTGTACCTCAAACACACAGTTTGGGTAATATCACATCACATCTCAAGCCGATAGCTTGATTATTAATTTCACTTCAATCACTTATCATCTTCACTTCACTTTATTTCTCATTTCTATTAATCATTACCACTATTATATCCACTCACCCTGCGAATTATGCCAAGGCAGGTAGTTCCCACGATTTCCACTGAAATTGCGGGCAGGTAGTTCCTTGACACAATTCCAAGGTACAACTCATATCAACTGTATTTTACTTTAATGATCACACACATAATACAATTACTCCGTATTATTCATGATAACACATCTCTTTTATTATTACCATCTTAAATTAATCACAAGCGGCATTTATCACTTCTTTTCATATATTAACTCATAGCACGTTCACTTTCACATTTACTTCATTCACACAACTTTCTTTTCCACACACAGTTCACATTTCACTACCCACTTTCTTTTCCACACGCAATTCACATTTTACTATCCACTTTCTTTTCCACGCACAATTCACAATTTACTATCCACTTTCTTTACTACCACATTTATTAACACTTATTTATTTTATTAGTTTGTCGACCAGTGAGCCACAGTATCCCAACATACTGAAAGCCGACAGCCCAGTAAACACGCGGCCCGATGCTCACACAGAGTCTTACTCGTCCGAGGCTACGTCTTCCTCCTAGCCGAACTAGCGAGGGAACCACTTACCCCAAGTAGAACTTGGGTACGTCCTCCCAGCCGAAGCCAAGAGGGAAAAAGCCACTGACCCCAGGTAACCTGGGTACTTCCTCGCGACGTCTGTCATCGAGGGAAAAACCACTTACCCCAGATAAACTGGGTACGTCCTCGCGACATCTGTCATCGAGGGAAAAACCACTTACCCCAGATAAACTGGGTACGTCCTCGCGACAGCTGTCATCGAGGGAAACCGGGCCTCAAGCCGATAGCTTGGGCGATAAAATCCACTTACCCCAAACATAGTTTGGGTCCACTTACCCCAAGCCGGTCCTTGGGTGTTAGGAGGTCTAGCCCAAACCCCCAGGATTGCTGTAGGTACTGGTCAACAAGCCATCTGTTATTAGCATTAATCATTGCATCTTTCCATTTTACTTTATCAACATAAAGCATCACAGCTTTTAATTCAACAATAGCCACATCTTTGACTTTAATCACAAGAATAATAACACATTTTATTAACACTTACCATCTCACCTTTTTCTTGCGTTTGATGCACATCTGATATCCACGATATTTATTACCATCTCGTTGTATCATATATATATATATGCATATCCCATGTCATTTAACATAGAAACCATCATGTTGTTTAATTTACCATAACATCACCCATTATGAATACCATGCAATTCGCTACTTCATTAAATCCCATATAAACATACACCAAGTCATTTATCATATAATCCAACATGTCATTTAATTGCCCATTAATTCACTTCAAACATAATTAAAATGTAAACATGTACCCAATTATTAATTTCATGAATTATCACATCACGAGTCAATTTCATTATATATATATATACACAAACATACACCACACATGCGGGTTTCCAAGAAAAGGGGCCAAAATCATTTATTTCTTCTAATTAAATCTCATAATATCTAATTATAGCATACTAGCTCATACATCATGTTTCATATAAGTAAAATCACTTATAAGGGCTCATATGCCCCAAATCATGCACAAAACGGGCACTATAATTACACAGATTTTCAAAACATGATCACAATCACTAATTTCGTCTAATTATATCTAATAACATCCTAATATAACAAGCTGGCCCATATACCACGTTCCACGTGAGCCAGACAACCTATAAGGGCCTATGTGGCCAAAAACATGCACGAAACATGCACGGAGTAGAAAACGACATAAACCACGTGAGTTATTAATTTTTATTGCTTAAACATGTCACACTAACCTCTAGGGTAGATTTGTTGTGTTTAAAATGGTGAATATTGTCAATTCTCATAAAAACCCGTTTTTGGCCCTTAAAAATCCGTATTTTTCGGAAAAATGAATTTTTCGCATAACTTCTACAAATTATATTGAAATGTCACGAAATTCGGCCACAACATAAAATATACATAAACACAACATACTCACTTGACGGATCGAGCAAACGAAGTCCCACGTCCGCCCTGTAGCCTGTCGAAGTTCGACTTTTTCCACCTAAATAGGAAATTGTAGGACCAATTAGCTTAAAACTCAAAACTCGACCTACGAACCTCCAAATTCGAATCCGTCTTCACCCACGTATCACAAATGACCTAAGTAGCTGAGCTACATGGACGGATTTCGAATTCGGGTCCCAATACAAACATTCCCTTATTGATCGGAGGCTTTCTCATAGGAAAACTTCCTATTTTCTAATTTCTTTAATCCCTTTTGTCCTAATCTCTCAAATTAGAGTTAATAATAATACTAAGACTCAATTACACCTCCGAATCTAACAAATTCTCAACTTAATCTCGCTCGGGCATTTCACCGAACACCCGGCGTGCATAATATGCATACACTCTTTCTCATTCAATTTGATTGAGAATTAAGCCTACAAAAATCACCCTAAATTCATATTAATACTCCCACACTATTTTACAACCCCAAATGCATTTTCTAAATTCACTAGAATCAAATTTCTTACCCAACTTCACATACCCTAAAATTTGGCTTTATGCCAAAATTACCACTTCTCAATTTCATTATTATAACCACAATTTCTAACTCCTAACATGTTCTATATGCTCTATCCATCTCCCTACATCAATTTCTAGTAAAATAAATGAAAAGCATATAATCCAATAGGCTATTATACAATTTATCATACCTTCATGAAACTTTCTCGGAAAACCGACACCACCACGTGGAAGAGCACTTAAAGTTCTCCTAGAAACCCCAAAAGATTAAAGCTTGGAGGTGGAGATTGGATGGGTTATTCAAAACCCTAATTGATTTTCCAAAGGGGGGGGGGGGGGGTTCAGTTCTGGTCGGCCAGAGGAGAGGAGGGGGAGAAAGAATAGGGGAAATGGCATTTTTGCAATTTTTTGAGTTTTTAATAAGGTTTGGGTTTGGGGTTATGGGCTTTGGCCCAAATACTTAAGAAAATGACCCAAAATAGGTTATTTCAGCTCGATTTTGAGAAGTTTACTACCAAAAGCCACAAACTAAAAATTCTAGTAGTTTACTGACCCCCTATAATGCACAAACGCCCCAGAAAAATTTCGGGTCAAATCGGATTCGTCTCCTCCGAGAAAACTCATCTCAAAACTCCTATATTCTCAAATTTTCCCGTTTACCCCAAAATATCAATTTAATCGTTCTAATACTAATAAAATCAATTAATAGAGGTAAATGTACTCAGAAACATATTTAAAAATAATTTAAATCAAATAATTAAGAAATTAAAAAAAAAACAGATGTTACAGATCCATAATCGCGCGACCACCAACTAAAAGTAATGAAGAACTCTAACCCGCAGGAATCCTTCCCTTACAGACCTTTAACTCTAATAGTCTCCTTAGCAAGATCAGCGTCGCTGCAATGTGCGTAGAACATGTTAACCTCTATTTCCTGAATGACCCAAGTTGGAGTTGTAGACGTCACCAGAGCGCGGTTAACAGTTCGGAGATATCAGTCAGTGTTGGGTTTCCCGTTTATGACTTGATCAAGATTCCCTCGTTAAAGCGCCTTTCGAAATTCGTCATTAGAGGCGTAGGGGTGATCGAAGCGTGGATAACATGCCTGTCGCCTGCCGCGCTCTCTTGGGTTTTGCTCCCCTTCGACGTAGGAACTCCCGCTGGCTTCGATCCTTTCGAATTTGAGGCGGAAACAATGGTGCGGTTTGGACAGGAGGTAGAGATATGGCCTGAGCCCCTACACACGTAACAAAACCAGTCGGCTTTATACTTACTGATTGAGTGCCCCGGCCTAGCACATTTGTGACAGTTTTGGCGACCATCTATCTTGGAGTGCTCCGATGTTGTGTGGCTGTTGGAGAACTTCCTACTCCATTGTTGAATTGTATCTAGGGTTGCAAATTTTTATTTTTAATGTCGTTTTATAGTAATGTGATAAGATGAGGGCCGTTGGATCCAGATGGCGCGCGCATCTCAAAGTTTCTACGATTTTGAGTAAAAATGAAAACATACCCGTTCTTGCATCCGGGTACTCAAAATAGACCAAATTGAGACCCGTTAACAACCTCCAAAACCCTAGTCGCCATTGAAAACCCTAGAAGAGTAAGACAATGGAGATCGACGGCGAAACGGGAAACTCAATGGAAACGGAAACGTCAACCCTGGAAACGTCGTCCATCAAGCGATTCGGAATCAAGAACTCGATCCAGACCAATTTCGGCGACGACTACGTCTTCCAAATCGCTTCCAAGTAAAACAAAAACCCTATTTTCCCGTACATTTTGATCAATTTATTGTTAATTTATTGTTTTCCTTTCTCGGGGGTGGGGGGAATTTTGAAGTAAGGATGTTTCGGCATTGGCGGTTTCATTGTCGTCGAATTTGATAAAACTGTACTCGCCGGAAACTGGGCAGTACTTGGGGGAGTGTAGCGGGCATCTCGGAACGATTCACGAGGTTGAGTTTGCGATTGGGGATTCGCCGAATTTGGTTTGTTCGTGTTCGTCGGATGGGAGCGTTAGAGCTTGGGATACCAGGACTTTCAAGCAGGTAGCTAGAGATCGTATTTTTTTCGTGTGTTTTTTTTGAAATAAAAGCTGACCACGTCACCGCTTCATTAATGAAAAGTTAATGAAACATATTACAAAATAGCCCACCTACAAAAGTGATAACAACATCCTTGGTACCGGATTAGACTCAATCCAATACCCATACATCAAAATACCATTCATCCAAAACTAACATGCTAAAGGAAATAGAAAATACATTGTGGCAGCAATGATACATCAAACAACACCAACTCCTAACGTTGAGTCTTTCCCATGTGCTAGTCCTCCTCCTCCACACGCAACCTCTTATTTGCGCCTGCCAGACCTGACTACGCAAGTATAGAAGTAAATATCTTATGCATCAAAATGTCCGCACCTAATTCCACCGTCGATAAGCCATTTGTACAAAGACGAGACTGAAAAGTTCTTACTTGACTCTAGGTTCCAGAGTCTCCTATCCTCTCCCCCTTGGTGTCGCCTTTGTTCCTCATGAATGAACTGTTTAAGTTCCGCAATTTTAGACAAACCGGCTTTAGAGGATTGTGTAGGGTGAATGTAGAGCACGCCATTTCTCCACACATTTGCGACTAATGTGTGTGTATTGACAGCCATCTCAGCGACTTCTGGGAACAGTGATTCAATAGTATTCTGGCTGCACCACTTGTCTTTCCAGAACCTCGTATCTTTACCATTTACCACTTGACAGTAGGTATTAGCATGGTAGATCTCACCAACCTTCGCCACCCCTTTCCAAAGGGTAGAAACTTTCCCTATAGCGCTTCTACCCCCGAATCTGAACACCTTCCTACGGTATAGCATGATAGATTTGCACCACCAAGTATAACGCTTCCCCCGTATTTTCCACCACCATTTGCTCAGTAGTGCTTTGTTCATGTCTTTCAGGTCCACAATGCCTAAGCCCCCAAATTATCTCCTCTTGCAGACCCTTGCCAATTTTACCTGATGTAATCCCTTGTTCTCCTCGCTCATTCCTTTCCAAAGGAATTTTTGCCTACTCCTGTCTATCCTCTGAATTACCTATTTTGGGAGCTCATAAACGGACATCGTATAAGTTGGAAGACAACTCAACACCGAGTTAATGAGAGTAATTCTCCCCCCCAAAGACAGGCACCGTCCTTTCCACCCTGCCAATCTTCGTTCCACCTTTTCCACCGAAGGCATCCAGTCCTCCTTTCTCAAGCCTTCCGTTCTGATTGGTGTGCCTAGGTACTTAGTGGGAATTCTCCAATCTGACAGCCCAAGATCGTCTTAATGTCCGTAAGCAAACAAGAATCACTTGGGCCAAACGGTGTGACATTGCTCTTACTCCGGTTAATACTCAAACCAGACCAAGCCTCAAAACATGAGAGAACCAGACTTAAACTCGCCGTCTCTTCCGTAGATGCATTTCCAAATATCAGGGTGTCATCCGCATACTGGAGAATGTTGACCGTGTCAGTAATCCCGTTAATTTTAAGCCCCTTAAGAACCTTGTTCTCCTTGCCCATCCTAATCATTTCAGCTAGACCGTCCGCCACCAGTGTGAAGAGTAGTGGTGAGAGCGGATCTCCTTGCCTAAGACCCCTCTCGCACCTAATCTCTCTACCCTGCTGTCCGTTGAAAAGAATGAAAGATTTTTCCCCACTGACACATTCTCATCCATTTTCTCCACTTTGGTCCAAATCCCTTAAGGTTGAGGACTTCTTCTAAACAATTCCATTCTACCGTATCGTAAGCCTTCTGAAAATCAATTTTAAGCATGAACCCCTCTGTCTTGTCTTTATGGCATCTAAATATGATTTCATGTGCAGCAGCCACGCTGTCCATAATGTCCCTCCCCTTGACAAAATCGCTTTGGGATTTGCCTACGACATCTGGCAAATGAGGCGCCAGTCTATTTGCCAAAACATTGGTAATAATCTTGAAATTGCCGTTTAGCAGGCTAATCGGCCGCAGGTCCGCTGCCCATAGGACCTCCGTCTTTTTTGGAAGGAGGGTTACATTAGCATAATTAAGCCTTTGAATCTATGCCGTTCCCAGGAACACCCTCTGCCCATAGGACCTCCGTCTTTTTTGGAAGGAGGGTTACATTAGCATAATTAAGCCTTTGAATCTCTGCCGTTCCCAGGAACACCTCTTGAAAAATGTCCATGAGATCGTTTTTGATAATCTTCCAATACATCTTGTAGAAGAATATGGGAAAACCATCAGGACCGGCGCCTTATCATGTCCAGGCCTCTTGATAGCTTGGAGGACCTCTTCTGTGAACCTGTCCTCAATCCCATTACTTCCGTCAATTCTTAAGTCACTCCACATATCCGCCGAGAAGCTCGTCCTAGATGCTCTTTTTCTTCCCAAGAAATGCTTAAAGTTATCTTCAATGTGTTGACGAATCACCCTTTCCTCGCACCATACGTCATTAATAAGAAGGCCAGAGATATGATTCTGCCGTCTCCTACCATTAGTCACTTTATGAAAGAATTTTGTATTAGCGTTCCCCTCTTTCAGCCATTGAACCCTCGATCTTTGTCTCCAGTATAGTTCTTCTATTTCACCAATTTGTTGTAGCTCCATCCTAGAGTTTGACAATACAACTCATTCAGAAACCGTCAAATCCCTACCTTCCTCCAACAGTTCCAACTCTTGTATCCGTTCCCCTATAAGTTGTTTCTTTCTTCTTGCCTGACCAAATTCAGACTTTGCCCACTCCTTCAGGCATTTGCGTAGACGTCTCACTTTGAGGATCCACTTTTCAGTTGCTCCCCTTGCAACAACAGGCGCGTTCCAGCTATCTTGGATTAATTTCCTGGTGTCCTGATGCTGCGTCCAAGCCTTCTCAAATCGAAACGGCCGGTTGTGCGAACTGCTACCAGTCCCACAATCTAAAAGGAGAGGGACATGATCAGAGGTCAATCTGACTAGGGATTTCACGTTGTTAGAGGATGGGTGTCTTCCCAGTCTGTGGAGACGAGAATCCTATCTAATTTGGCACAAATTGGATTGGGCTGCATATTCGTCCACGTGAAATGCTTGTCAGAAGGTTGAAGTTCCACAAGTTGTAGTTCATCAATGATATCATTAAAATTGCTCCTATCCTTGGGGGCAGCCCCTATGCGCCGATGTTCTCCTATAAATCTAGTGATGTTGAAGTCACCACCTAGCACCCATGGACCTACCCAGGATCCTCTGATATTCCTTAGTTCCTCCCATAGCTCTGCCCGACGTCTCGAGTCATAAGGCTTGTATATTGAGGAGACCATATGCATCCAGCCATCACTTCTATGTCTAATAACAATTGTGATAGAGAAGACCCCCATCCACTCCACAATTTCAAAATTTTTTTGGTCAACCCCAACGACAATGCCTCCTGACAAACCTATTGCCGGCCTAAAGCTCCAGTCAAACATCTGTAACGATCTAAGACGATTAAAATCGTCCCTCTTGGGGTTCTCAATCATAGTTTTTTGGAGAGCACAAATAGATGGTTTAATCTTAGACAATGTGCCATTGATAAGTCTACCATTGGAATGCTGCCGCATCCCCCTAACATTCCAAAATATGTACGACATTAAACATGGACCGACTTCTCCTACACCCTATCTCTCTCTCAAGAGACCTCTAGTTCTATCCAGGCTATAGACATAGTTTATTGGCCTCCCCTATCAGAATCTTAACTCTCTCTGCCTGTTGCTTACTAGTAGACCCCATGGCTAAACCGAAAAGACTAGCGTAATAAATGAGAGTATTATCTGGAATGAAATTCAAAATTGAATCATCATCGTTTGGTATACCTCCGTGAGCAGATGCCGGTTCCTTTGCTTTTGTTGCAGCTAGGGGTGGGCATCGGTCGGTGTCCGACCTAATATAGACCATCCACCACCGATCCAAAGAAGATCAGTTTTTTAATTTTCTCATCCGCAACCAATCTGAATCTTAATTGGATCGGTTTCCATCCAAGCCGATTAAGCTCGGTTTGGATTGGATTGGATGGTCGGTTTGGCGTGCTACTTTTCACCTCCAACATCATTCATAATTTTGTTGAAATTTAAAAGATCAACTTCAATCAAACTTAAGAAACAACCTGTTATTTGTTATTCAAAAATAAATTTAAAATGAAGTTCATAAAACCACAAGTTGTTAATGAATTTTGCACTAATTGTCTAATTGCTTGAGATTATGACGTTTAAATGGGTGAGATAAACTGTTTTTTCACTTGCATACTTCTATAATCTTAATTTATTATCATAAAAGAAACATCAATAAACATAGCTAATTGAATTTCCGGTACAATAAAAAAAATTAGAAAATAATTTCTGCTTGACTTGATTAAAGTAACTACTAAATGTTACATTAACTTCATGATTCTACTAAGCTGGGCCACACTGTAAATCAAGCATTTTTTAACAACATAACACATGATTATGGAGAATCAAAATATAGGTAGAACAACTGCTCGGTTAATATTAAAGAAATTAAAGAAGACTGTTTGTATCTCCAAGAAAATGAGAAATTACTATTTGTATATTCAAGAAATTAAAGGAGAAATATATTTTTTATGGACTTATGCATAGAGGTACAGTTGGTTCAGTTTAATCGGTTATTTGAAAGCCCCATCCAACAACCGAACCGGTCTAGTTGGTTATTGAAGATCAAGAACCGGACCAACCCAAACCCCCAATTGGTTCGGTTAAAAACCGGTCGGTTCGGTTTGGATTGGTTCGGATTGGTCGGTTCGGATAATAGTTGTCCACCCCTAGCTGTAGCTTTAATTAGATCCTCTTCCCTCGGTCCCTGTGCCCCCTATTTATCCAATTTCCTCTTACTCCTCCTTTGATATTCCACCATAGTCTTGGGCGAGATGCTAATTGAAAAATCTCCCGTAGCCTCCTCTAACTCATGTGTAGCTCGCTTTTCCCCTTTCTCGGTGTCTGTGTCTGACGCGTGCACCACACTTTGTATGTCGTCTAGAGCTCCTATCATAACCTCGTCTAGATCGGCTCCTTCCCGTGGCGGACGACGGAAAATAATCCCCTCGCACCCCCACCTCTCGCTCCTCATCCGCATTTTTAAGAGTGTGCATAAAACTCATTGGAACCAGCTTAGCTTCCCCCTCGTCTGAATACATATTATCAGCGGGCTCCTGAACCATTTTGGACCTCTTCTTTAAATTAAAACCAGGTCCATCAAAAACTTCTGTTGCTTTAAAATCCGGCCCAACTAACTCAGAGCCCGGCCCACCTCCTGCCTCATTCAGTTTCCCATGTCTTATCAAAGTCTCCATGGCCATTCGAATTGATGCTTCGAAGTGTGCGCGAGAAAGAGTGAGTCCCCTTTTGAACCGGTAACAGTGTCTCGAGCCCCTCTCCATCACTTTTCTTCAGAATGCCCAACGTTGTACGTCCTGTAGTGTTTTGTCCCATCTCTGCCCCCTATTCACTTGCCGCCACTCTAGTCCTCTCCATCACTGTTACCCACTTTTTCATTTTTTTCGTGTTATGTTGTTTTGATGTTTTGTTTAGTCTAGTTTCATTTAGTGCAAGACTAGCGGAGAATTGACGATTTCTGGTACAAAATCGGTGTAGAAAATGATTAGTTTTCGACTTTTGTAGTACTGGACAGAAGAAGGTGGAGCTCATGTAAAATAGTTCTTATGTAGTTGCTAATGAGCTCCATGCTTTATCTCTTAGCATTCTAAAATTAGTAAACAAAGTGTAGCACATTATACTACAAGTTTGCTGTGGAAAATGATTAGTGTACTACTTTTCTAGTCACAAGAAGGTGGAGCCATGTGAAATGTTGTTTTTGTGGTTGCTATGGCTCCATGCTTTGTCTCTTAGGAGTCTAAAGTTGGTGAACAAAGTGTAGCACGATTAGCACTAATTTGTTTTATACCGCTGGCAATCGGAAGTTGTGCATTGCACTTGTTTCTAACTTCATCTTCCCTTGCAGAATTCTTAGATTTACTATTGTTACCCAAATTCCATCTGTGAAGCAAGCCTTTATTGGGATTTGGGTGTGTGAAGTCAAGCTATATCGGACAACGGGAACATTGTCCAATGCTCTATATAGCCGTATTCTCGTAATTAAGTACTGGCCAATGATTTTCTACATTTTTGAAATGTGCATCGCATGTGCAGATAAACCTAGTGTTGTGCTAGATTTCATGTTTTTACATTTATTGTTTTCAAGAAAGCTGAAAATTTCATGGTTGTATGGGCCATTTAATGATGTTTCCTACTCGATAAAAGTTGGAATCAAGCTACTAACATAGGTGGCTTTATGGACCCAACATAGTTTGGTGCCACACAACCTAGTTAGGTTAAAAATTAAAAACTTATGTTGTTTGCATGAAAACTCTTTGAAGCTCAATATTCTGAACCAAGTAACATTTAAAACATTGCATGAGATTATCCATAGTGTTTACATCAATTGCAAGTTGATGGCTAATTAGAGTTGATTGTTCATGACCAGGGCCGGCCGTGAGTTTCCGGGGGCCCGAGGCGAACTCCCGAAATTGGGCCCCCCATACATTTATTATATATAAAAAAAACATGTATACAAAAAATTTGTACATTGTTCAAAGCAAAATATGCAATATATATATCATCGAATAACTGAGAAGAAAGAGCCAAAGAGGGTTTGTTTTAAATGTGGGTTTCAGGTTTGAATTTGAATGTGGGTTTCGGGTTTGAGTTTTTATTGATTTAAATGTGGATTTGTTTTTAAATCACCCAAATTTAAAGCCTCAAATTCAATCAAGCCCAAACCCAAATAATTTAAACAAAATTCTAAAGGCCCAAATATTTATTTTTGGGGCCCCCTAATAACAATATTTCTTTTTACGCGCAAAGTACGTGCGTATATTTACAAGGGGAGTACAAATTTGGGGCCCCTAAATTGTAAATTATCCAGGGGCCTGAGGCGGCTGCCTTACCGGCCTCAAGGGTGGGGCCGGCCCTATTCACGACTTTAAAGTTTTTATTGGCTAATATGGCTATGCCACTTTAGTATAATTGTGCAAGAGATGTAACTGATATACTTGCGTTACTTAGGGTCTTGTTGTCTTTACATAATAAGTCATCAATTATATCAGTCCTTTTATTTTTCTCACTGATACTTCTGTCTGCTGCTTCACAGTTTGATTTTGATTTTCTTGATTCATCTTTTTTGCCCTAGGTTTCTTCTTTAAGAGCTGGTTCTAACCAAGAAATATTTAGCTTCTGTTTTGGTGGATCCAGCAGTAATCTTCTTGTTGGTGGATGTAATGCTCAGGTATTTCCATCTTAAAATTATTTTAGTGCTAATACTTATTATCACTGATGGGCCAATCTGTTCTTAAAAAAGCTGTACAGAAACATGATAGATAGTTTCTAATTTTTTATGTTGAGTTTTCTGGATTTAGATGTTTGTGATACTTTGTTGTTCTAAACTATGAACAGCACCCATAATGGTTTTTTTGTCAGGCTATTGTGTATATCTATCTGCCTGGCAGTTATAACTCTGTTTTTGGCAGATACTGTTTTGGGATTGGAGAAATGGTAAGCAGGTGGCAAACCTGGAGGAATCCCACATGGAAGATGTAACTCAGGTATGTCTTGTTTAGTTGGTTCCAATATTGATTGATTGTGCTTGTGCATATAATTCTTTGAATAATGTATTGGTTGAATATGTTCATTAAGAGTCAATCTTGCTTAGTAAAACTCTTATGAGTTGAGTCTTTATACTTCATAGTTTGATCATCATTGCTAGCATTATCAGTGTTAAGTGGCAACTGTTTTGCAATCTCTTATCCTAAAATGCTGTTTTAGAATTCTTTGGAGTCCCTTCTGTTGCAATGTAAAAATCTCGGTTTATTTCAGGAGTTTTTTTCTTCTTTAGTTCTTTTGTTTAAAATTTTCCTTGGGTAGTCTAGAAAAGTCACAGCTCAAGAAATTCTTCTAAATTTGTAACTCAGCAAGAATGATATCTGAAAACCCCCTCTCCTCCTCTGCTGCATTTTATCTGACTTGCACGTCTCACTTGATAACTTGTACAGAATAATAACTATCTGATCGTATACACTAAAAAGCCGACTTTTAAGAAACCCATTTCCAATTTGCCATGCTTGTATTTTCCATATTTATTTATAAGTTCTGGCCTAATTTTTTTATTTTTTATTTTTTATGAGGGGATGTGCCAAATATTCTAGGGGTGTCTTCTCATTTAAATTCATTAATTACTTGAAGCAGACTCTAGAGTTGTGTATTATATCTCTGAGAATAAATTATTTCTTTCATATTTGCGTAGGTACAATTTGTTCCAGATCAACCAAACAAGCTCATATCATCTTCTGTTGATGGTTTGATGTGTCTTTTTGATACCGATGGCCAAATTGACGAAGACAATCATCTGGAATCTGTAAGTAAGATCTGCATGATGCATTTTTATTTTCATAACCTTTTCAATAAGAATTTTTATATGGAAGCGAGAAATTTAACTGGTGTATTTTTTCAATTCCTATCGGGGTCTACTGTTTGATATCATCTTTGGCGATAATTTTTTATTATTATCACCAATATCTTCTGAAAAATAGTCATATCAGAGGCTTAGGTTGCGTTTGGTTAGTTGTTTTGAAAACAGTTTTCTGAAAAAAGTTTTGAAAACTGTTTTCTGAAAATGAGAGTGTAAAAGTTGTTTGGTAATAATTTTTTTTGAAAACAGTTTTTTGAAAATGAGAGTATAAAATGTGTTTGGTAAAGGGTTAACGGGTCGGGTTCGAACCTGTTAGAGACCCGAACCGCATTTCGAGCAACCCATCGCCGAGCTCCACTCGTCGAGCTCCTTCGTCGAATGTCGACCTCCTTCATCGAGCTCCCCTTCCGTGTCGGGTTCTGACCTCGACTCCAAGCCACCGAGCTCCGATGCCGAGCTCCCCCACAGTCGAGCTCCTTCAACTCCAAGCTCCGTCGAGCTAGAGCTCCCCTCATCAAACCCATCGCGGAGCTCCACTCGTTGAGCTCCTTCGCCGAACGTCGACCTCCTTCATCGAGCTCCCCTTCCTCGTCGAGCTCCGACCTCGACTCCAAGCCACCGAGCTCCGATGCCGAGCTCAAGTTCCCCCTCCGTCGAGCAACCCTCCACCTTCGCCGAAACCCCATTTCGAGCTCCCCTTCACAAGCTCCAAGTCCTACCCTTATCTTGCCGAGCTCTCCTCCTCGCCGAGCTCAACCATGGACCTTCAAACTCCTTGTCGAGCTCTTCCAATCGCCGTACTCCGAGCTCATCTCGATTGAGCTTCGAACCCATCACCGAGCTCCAATCTCTCGTCGCCGAACCCCTCCACTGGTATCGAGCTCAACCATGGACGAACTCCGCTACCTTCACCTCCGTCGTCGAGTTCCACCCTCGACGAATCCATCGAGCTCCAATGTCGAAGCTCGAGCTCCTCTCCTCCCCTCCACTATCGAACTCCACAAATGCCTCCTCGTCGCCAACCGCACCGTGCTCCTCTCTTCACGGGGCGCTCGGAGACGGAGACGAGGCCGGAGTCGAAGTCGGAGTCGAAGTTGTGGTCGGTGTCGAAGGTGTAGTCGAAGAAGAGGTCGAAGGACGAACTCGAGGAAAGAAGAGGAAAGAAGAAGTCCGGTTAAGAAATGACCCCTTTGGATTTTTCTGAAAAGAGAAGCAAAAAATTGCTTCGAAAAGAGGGTAACCAAACGCTTTTTTGGTTTTAGAAAACGAAAAAAGAGTATAAAACAACTATCCAAACACAGTCTTTCCTCTATTGACCCCCCCCCCCCCCCCCCCCCCCGTCCTCTCTCCTTGCCCAAATTTTTTTTCTATTTTGATATTACTTTTGAAAAACTTGATAAAAGCTGGATATAACCGTCATAAAACTTTAAGTTGTATGAATTATACGAAGTTAATGATTAAAAAAAAAACCATTATAATATTTGGTGTGGATTTGATATAACGTAGTCTTTTTCTTTCTCTGGAGGAGGAATTTGTATCTCTACTGATTCCAACTCCATACAACCACATTGAACAGTGGATTATTATATTTGATGTGGTTTTTGAGCAAAATATTTTGATACAAATGGATTTGTATTTAAATCTGATAAAAGCTGTATTTGTATATATTGGTTAATCTGCAGGTCATGAATGTGGGAACATCTATTGCAAAATTTGGGTTCTTTGGTCAGATGAATCAAAAGCTATGGTGTTTGACACACATTGAAACTTTAAGGTTAAGTTGGTTATTTTGGTTGAACAATTTGATTAGTGAGACATCTATACAAGAATAAATCCCTGCATACGTATTGCATTTCATGGATAGCACATATAAGTGTTCTTTAATCCTCATTTCTTTTTTCAACCTGACTAGTTTTATATTGCCCAAACAGCCCTCCTATTATTATTGGAAGGAGCATCTTAAGAAATAATACTTTTTAAGCACAATAATTGCAGAGTAATAGCTACCCTTTCTCTCTCTCTCTCTCTCCCTCTCTCTCTCTCTCACACACACACACCACACACACAGTTATCTCATATACATACTCATAATGTTTTTGGGGGAAGTTTGACAATGGTGATACATATCTATATTAGGTGTGTTTGGATGGTCTTGTTGGAGCTCTTAACACCTGTATTGCACGTGTCTTGTTATGTCTATTTGTCATACAAATTATAAGCAACATTTAAAATTGTTGTTATGCTTTGATGCTCCTAATGACTAATATTATGAAGGGAATAAACTCGTGCATAGCAAGTGCTAAGTACAACATAGATGTCAAGCTTGCTATACTCAATCAAGCACATATATTAGAAAACACATGTAGCATTTCAAAGCATTACATATTATTATTAAAGTCTTTGATAAGCTCACAGCTATTTCAGCATGTACATAGTGAACAGCCAAATTGCCAACCTTATTAAGCTCCTTAGTTACCCCTGTGTATGTGTAGTAATATCAACTTTATTCATAGACAAAATGATCTCTCATAAAGATCTTAACTATAAGTTCAGCTCAACACTTCGGAATGGGAATGCCACATGCTTCAACTCTTAAATATTGTTAGGGGTAATTAACCTTTTTGCACTCGGATTCTTGGCATACATGAAGAAGCACGGGGTCTACTCCTTGAGCTTAGCGCAGAACTCTCAGTAGGGGCTGCTTACATATCATCAGTTCTAATAGCGTGCATGGCAGTGGCTCTACAGCCTGAGAATGGCTGAGGAGGAAAAAAACGAGAAAATAATGAAGCACAAAAAGATGGCGAAAGTCTTCATATTCTCAAACTGAGAAAGAGTTGCATATACTTTTGAGATGATAAATGAGGGTGGATTGTGGGTCTATTTATACTTGAGATGAAATAATTTCGCTTTCAAATGTTTCCAGTGATACTAAATGAGATTTATGATCATGGTAACTAATTATGATTCAATGATGCGGCTACTCTAAATTTTGCAAGATAAAATTAGGTATACAAAGAGGGAAATGAGATCAATTTCACCGAGTTCCTGTATATATCCTACATCTTTAAAGGCAAAGTATGCTGAATGCAGTTATCAATTAATGACTTAGTGAAGGATATTTGAATTTAATGATGAGGTGTAGAATGTGGGGTTCAGTATGTAAAAGTAGAAAATTTCAGCAATAAAGGGTTGTCAGTGGAGGCAAGCCTTAATGAAAATTTCACCATGTTTTATGATTGCCGATTCTGCAAAATCCAACAAAATTTGGTGACCACTGACCAGTTATCCTCTATAAATCAGTGTCAAATTTATAGTTGAAAAAATTAAATGTCATCCTAGATGAAAAAAAAATTAGTAGAGAGAGAGAGAGAGAGAGAGAGAGAGAGAGAGAGAGATTAGATTTGCTATAGAAAAATATATTCAACTCTAAGTCACATGTAAAGCCAAGACAGAAATCAAAGATATTTCCAATGCATGCATTTCTGCATATGTAGCTTAAGATACCATTTTAGCAA
The DNA here is from genome assembly GCA_017893485.1 of Hemerocallis citrina. Lineage (NCBI taxonomy): Eukaryota > Viridiplantae > Streptophyta > Magnoliopsida > Asparagales > Asphodelaceae > Hemerocallis > Hemerocallis citrina. Next base: position 71,064 of record JACEHZ010000608.1, on the reverse strand, counting down.
ACAATTGTGTTATTTACTTATTTGAGTTTGTTTAAGTTTAGTATTTAGTTTATTTCCAGTGTGTTTTTGGGTATATTAAGTTTTGACATGTGTATTGTATATCGCCCTGTCATATACCCCTGTTTATGCTATGCAAATTGGGGTATGACTTTCTCATTTGCTAAATTACATTTATCAAAGTTCCTTACACTGTTATTATCTATTGTCTCCTTGGATAGAGTAAGAAAGACATTCTTGTGTCTTTTGCCTTGGTTGTCTAGGCTGTGAACAATCCAGTCTAGGCTGGTTTTGGACTAGAGTTAGTTGCGTGACAAAGCATGAAGCACTCTTTTTTAAAACTTAGCTTCTTTTGGATTTCTAATTTGCTATGCTAATATCAGTAGAGAATAATATTACTAGACAATTACTTATTTGCTGTTTCAATCATTATTAAGCTGCACTAATATCAGTAGAAAAACAATTCATTGTTAATCTGCACTAATATCAGCTGATTCTTGCAGTATCTGGGATTGGAAAGATACAAGAAGAGATGTCAATTTTGAAGATACTCGTTCTTTGGCTTCTAACAAATGGAATCTAGATAATGTATGGATCTCCCCCCTTTACTCATATTCCACAAATCAATTGCATTTGTGATAGACAGGTCTTCTAAATGTTTCACTATTGCTAATGATGTCTGCAAATCACATTTTATTATTTTTCTCATTTGGAATTAAATTTCCATAATTGTGAAATGTGGAAAGGAAAACTAGTATATATAAGAACATGAAAAATACACTTTACTTTTCTGTGTTTGATATGCAATTGGTCTGCCTAAGGATTGTTTTTTACACTGTTGCACCTGCTCTTAATTGTCTACTGCAATTTTCTGTGCCTCATTTTGTATACTTAGTTCTCTGTCTTTGATTGGTTTAGATAGTCTGAAGACGTTAAGCAGCAGAATTTGATATTAATTTCCGTCCTTTAGTAGCTAAAAAGGGAAAGACAAAACATGATTAAAGAGTATAAAATTAGTTAAAGATACATTGTACAAGCACTTCCATCAGTTAGCTGTGACAGAAGCAAATGCGATAACAGTCATCTTATAAGTCAATAAATCATACAGATTCGATGGCGAGTTCATAATGATGATACCACAATGGGCAATTTTTTCCCCATACATCTCATCTCTATTCTTTAGTTAAAATATTTATTATGAATGGTGTGCATCGATAGTCTCTACAGAACAGAAGTCTCGTGTTCTATTTTTTTCCTACCATCTGATTGTTAAATGTTACAGAAAAGGGTTTTTTGCACACAGGTCCCTAAAAATGTTGCAGTTATGTTACTCCACAGATTATTATTTGCATATACCACTAACATTGTGGAGCCCATTTTAAAATAGTCATTATGCAATTTCCTTTAGTTTTACTATAGTTAGCTCTACACCCTGGTTGTCTAATTCCCAAAATACGCCTGACTAGTGACTACATAAAATACTCATCTCTCCTTCCATATCTCATCTTTCTTTATATGAATTCCATTCTAGAGATGAATGGGGACAAATGTGGTGGTTGGAGGCAGATGAACAGCTTGGTGGTACGAATCCAAGCTACAAAGGTGGGGTGAGTATAGAAGGAGGGAAAAAAACAATTGGGGGTGATCAAGGAAGTTCACCGGGGTATAATGGCCCAACTAATCCAACAACAACAACAAAGCCTTTTTCCCAACTAGCTGGGTCGGCTACATGAATCTTGGTTTTCCATTCTGCTTGGTTTAGCGCAATACCACAAGCTATCATATATTTTTTCACTGTTTCCATTCAAGTTTAGGTATTCCCATATCCTTAACTCTACCCTCAATACTTAATAAATTACTATTTCTAAATGGGGCACTATTAGGTGTACGTGTGACATGTCCAAACCACTCGAGACGACTCTGATGTAAAACCAACCCTAAAATAGAGATTTTCCAAGAATTTTAATGGGTTAATTTTACCAACATGAAATTTCTGATCTAAGTTAGAAATTTTTAACAGTTAACGGGTTTGATGGGTTTTCAAGAATTGAATCAAATGTAACAGTCCCAATTAATAATTCAACTTTAATCAATAAGTAAATCCCTACGTATTTTAGCAAGTAAAAAGTGCAATACCGATTCATACTCTAATCTAGCATGTGGATCACTCAATCTCAGTATTTTGTGGTCGACAGGCAAATCAGATAATATGCTAGATAATAGGGCAATAACACAAATACTTAATAATGGAAAGATTATACCGAATGTGAAGAACAATTGCAACAATCGAAGCGGCTACTGTTGGAAGAACCGGTCGTTGGATCTGGCTGTGCTGTTCTGGCTGAACGTCGGCTGGGCACGCTGCCGTTGAAGGACAGGGATGACTGGGTGGTCGCGGAAGGGGGAGCAGGGGACCCAGCGTCGAAGGACCCAGGGCAACGCCGTGAAAGATCGGCGATGTCGCACTGGCTGCTGTTGTTGGGCGGCGGCGGCGGCGCTGGGAGGGTGGTTGAAGGCAGTGAGGGGGTAGCAGCAACAATGATGGGGTGATGGTGGTAGGACTGCGGTCTGTGTTGCGGCTGATGGAGAAGGCAGTAAGTGGAGTTGTTCGGTCGATGGCAGTAAGGAGAAGGTGGAGGCAGTGGGTTGTCGGGTGTTGGTGTCGATCGGGAAAGAAGGAAAGAGACGATGGCGGCTGCAATGGATGTGGAGGCTCAGGGTATGGAAGTTGAAGATGAGTGCGGGTGTGGGGTTTTGGAGATGCAGTCGGGTTGGAGAAGGAGGTTGAAGGCGGCGGCTAATAGAGGTGATGAAGGAGATTAGGGTTTTGTTTATTTGGGATTAGGGGAGATTGTATTTGGGGTTTTTAATTGGGAGATAAATTTTAGAATTAATCACTAATTCTAAAATTAGATTAGGATTTATCACAAACCCTAATTTGATCTCAATTGTATCACATAAAGGAGAGAAAATGAAGAGCAAAACTCAACACAGATTTTTTTTTGATCAATAATGGCATGCTTTTCTCATTCATCTCAGGGCCTTTAAATAGGCTCAATTACATCTTGAAACACATCTCCAAAATATTCTCAGAATCTAAAAATTACAAAAAGATTGCATATGGCTATAATTGCCAGAAATAAAAAATGGTAATAAAATAAAAAATCCTAAACTGGAAAGATGTCCTCATCATTCTCTCCGGGTGGGAGAGAGCTCGACCCAGTCGAGTCAAAACCAGTGATCATGTCATCGTGCTTCAAAAGATCTGGATCCAGTTGCGGGAGCCCCTTACGATCACTGCAAGTATCATCCGACTTCGGTTTGTTTTTCCACCTCACCAAATACTTGTGCATACCACCATCTCTTGTGGAGATTATCTGATCATCTAAAATATTATCCAATTCTTCTGTCGGTGGGTGAATAGTATCAGGTAAAGGGGTAAATATGGGAATCTCACCATTAGGCTGCAGGGTAGGCTCATCTGTAAGAAAATTTCTAGGATTGAATTTTGAGCCTTCATAAAATACTAGATCCTCAATATTGAAAATTTTACTTATGCCAAAACCTTCAGGAAGGTCAACGACATAGGTATTATCATTGATTGTATGTAGAATCTTAAATGGGCCTGCAGCACGTATGTTCAAGTTCTTAACGGGTCCAACAGGAAACCGTTCCGGATGAATCCGAACCATCACTTCGTCACCAATGTCAAAAGTTATAAATTTTCTTCTAGTATCTGCTATTAACTTGTAGTTAAAATTATCCTCATTGAGTTCCTTGGAAATTTTTCTATGCAAGTCATGAATGTTATATGCAAATATGGGTGGACTCTATGACTTTGTGATGTTCTAACACGGGGGTAAAATCTATGGGTTGCCAAGTGACTTCGGAAGGAATGGGTGACTCAGGTATACTCAATGGAGGTGACTGAACAGGCTGAATACAATTGAGAGACTGGTCATCCTCTTTTTCATCAAAATCATCACTTATATTAGGTTCATAAATAAACTCATTGTCGGGCTCATCAGCGATGACTGCGGTACCCTCTACTATATTAATCCTACTGGGACTGGGACAGCTGCCAGCAACATGACCGTATCCCTTACATTTATAGCACTTAGTGAGAGGGTCAATCTTACTGTAATCTCTTTCGGTGTTCTTAGCCTTATGTTCATCTCTATGTGAATTAAAATTTGAATTAGATTTGCTGGGGTAAGATTTGTTGGGGTGCTGAGAGGGAGGCTGAGGTCTAGGTGGGTCAGTAGAGGTCATTCTAGAGGAATGATCTCTCGAGTCGCTGTACCTAGAATCAGAACTAGCTTTAAGGGAATCCATGTCGAGGACTAGGGCGTAGGCTGCCGCTATTGAGTCCACGTTTCTATAGATTAGCTCGTTCCTAAGGTCAACTCGTAGTCCAGCTCTGAACCTAGAGAGGGTTTGTTCTTCACTCTCTTTACCTAGCGCATTGCACCGAATAAGGAAGTCATCGAATTTATCAACATATTCTTGTGTGGATTTACTTCCTTGATACAATCGGTTCCACGAATCTAGCAATCGGGTGTGGAACGATAACGGTACATACCTCTCAGTGAGCTTCTCTTTCATGGCCTCCCAAGTGGCTATGGGTGCCAGGCCTCGGCCTCTGCGGGCATGTTCAAGATTGGTCCAATGTTGTTGAGCTTTACCCGTTAATTTCATTGTGGCAAATTTAACTTTAAGGGCTTCGCTCATGTCGAACCACACAAAGTAGTGGTCCATGGCACGGATCCAATCGAGGTAAGCTTGGGGTTCCATGTGGCCTTCAAACTGGGGAACGTCAGCCTTAACGTTCTTTTTATAATGTTCGTCAGGGTCACGTTCTTGACGTCGATCGTCATGAACATTCCCTTGAGGGATCTGACGATGGCCATGAAGCTCATGGACAATGGTTTGATTTAGCTCCACTTTCTCAAGCCTCTGATTGATATTGGCAAGAGTTGCTTGGATGGCAGCTAGGGTAGCGGAGATATCAGGGTTGTCCATTTCAGGTCTGGGAAGTCTAGGGTTCCTAATTGGGTGATTGGGAAGGGATAGGAAAGGCTCTTCAGGGTCTGTGATGGTGCTGCGAAGACGCATTCACCAAAAGTGGAAACTATGGGGTGTGTCTTTTTTTTTTTTTTTAAAAATGATTCTGAACTAAACTAAAATAAAAATAAAATAAAATAAAATAAAAGACTACTATACTAAATGAATGCAAAAATGATGCCTACGATGCAAGAATTAAGGTTTTAAGAACCTTCGCTCTGATACCAAAATGATGTAAAACCAACCCTAAAATAGAGATTTTCCAAGAATTTTAATGGGTTAATTTTACCAACATGAAAGTTCTGATCTAAGTTAGAAATTTTTAACAGTTAACGGGTTTGATGGGTTTTCAAGAATTGAATCAAATGTAACAGTCCCAATTAATAATTCAACTTTAATCAATAAGTAAATCCCTACGTGTTTTAGCAAGTAAAAAGTGCAATACCGATTCGTACTCTAATCTAGCATGTGGATCACTCAATCTCAGTATTTTGTGGTCGACAGGCAAATCAGATAATATGCTAGATAATAGGGCAATAACACAAATACTTAATAATGGAAAAATTATACCGAATGTGAAGAACAATTGCAACAATCGAAGCGGCTACTGTTGGAAGAACCGGTCGTTGGATCTGGCTGTGCTGTTCTGGCTGAACGTCGGCTGGGCGCGCTGCCGTTGAAGGACAGGGATGACTGGGTGGTCGCGGAAGGGGGAGCAGGGGACCCAGCGTCGAAGGACCCAGGGCAACGCCGTGAAAGATCGGCGATGTCGCACTGGCTGCTGTTGTTGGGCGGCGGCAGCGCTGGGAGGGTGGTTGAAGGCAGTGAGGGGGTAGCAGCAACAATGATGGGGTGATGGTGGTCTAAGCAGTTAAAATCCCCGATTACGCCCGATTAATCCCCGATTAATCGCTAATCGGTACTTAAGCGATTATTTTTTTAGCGATTTATAATATTTCAATAGTTAGCGATTTAATCGGGATTAATCGGCCGATTAGTGGTTAATCGACCGATTAACCGATTAAATCTTCTTCTCTAATTTTTATGCTTGTTTGCATTATTTGGGCTCAATCCGACCCAAATTCAAAATTCAAATTTAAAATTCAAACCGCTTCTGGTCCTCGTGCAAACCCAAATTCGACATATCGCCACTCTCTTCTTCCTCGCGCAAAACCAAATCTAAACTGATTATCTTAAAATCCAAACCCAAACTGATTCTCTTCTTCTTCCTCTAGCAAACCTAAACCCGAACCATTGTCGCTACGTCTTACCATCGCATACTTGACCCGGTCCGCATTTGCTCCTCTTGTTGCTCGCACTGCTCTTCTTCTCCGATTGTTTTTATTTGATGGAACCCACCAACAAACCCGACCCAACCCACATCCAAAATCCAAACTCAGCTCAAACTAAGTACTTTTTTTATCTATAACTATATGTTCCTATTTGATATTTTCATAATAATTTTTTGTTAGGATTTAGGGTTGCTACATAATGAAGATATATCTTTTTTTAATTATATATATAACAATTTTTCCGATTTAATCCCCGATTATTTTCCGATTAACCGATTAATCACTAATCGCTCCTAGACCGATTAGTTCCAAAAACCGATTTTAACTGCCTAGATGGTGGTAGGACTGCGGTTTGTGTTGCGGCTGATGGAGAAGGCAGTAAGTGGAGTTGTTCGGTCGATGGCAGTAAGGAGAAGGTGGAGGCAGTGGGTTGTCGGGTGTTGGTGTCGATCGGGAAAGAAGGAAAGAGACGATGGCGGCTGCAATGGATGTGGAGGCTCAGGGTATGGAAGTTGAAGATGAGTGCGGGTGTGGGGTTTTGGAGATGCAGTCGGGTTGGAGAAGGAGGTTGAAGGCGGCGGCTAATAGAGGTGATGAAGGAGATTAGGGTTTTGTTTATTTGGGATTAGGGAAGATTGTATTTGGGGTTTTTAATTGGGGGATAAATTTTAGAATTAATCACTAATTCTAAAACTAGATTAGGATTTATCACAAACCCTAATTTGATCTCAATTGTATCACACAAAGGAGAGAAAATGAAGAGCAAAACTCAACACAGATTTTTTTTGGGATCAATAATGGCATGCTTTTCTCATTCATCTCAGGGCCTTTAAATAGGCTCAGTTACATCTTGAAACACATCTCCAAAATATTCTCAGAATCTAAAAATTACAAAAAGATTGCATATGGCTATAATTGCCAGAAATAAAAAATGGTAATAAAATAAAAAATCCTAAACTGGAAAGATGTCCTCATCAGACTCTCTCTTAATTTATCTTTGGGTAGGAGCTATCTTTACCATGTCTCGTAAATGCTTGTCTCTTCATATTTTTACCACACATCCATCTTAGCATCCTCATCTTCGCTACACTCATTTTTTGGACATGTTGTTTCTTTGTTACCCAATACTCTGCTCGGTCTAATAGCCGTCCTATTAGTGGGGTATATGCAAATAATGATTTGTAGGGGATTAACCCGCAATTTCAAATTTTTATAGTGATCTATGCACAAAAAACCTGCAAAATTTTTGTAAGTATGGTTGGGCCAGTTCAGATATTTACTCAAGGAAACCTCTTTTACCTAATATCTAGCTACAAAGAATTAGCATTTATTGGCCCTAAATATATACACATATTTTTTTTTATATATCAAGTCTAATTCCTATTTGAAATTCTGCAGATTGATTACTTTGTAGACTGCCACTATGGTACCAATGATGATCGGTTATGGGTGATTGGTGGCACGGGTTCTGGAACGTTGGGCTACTTTCCTGTAGATTATCACAATAATGATTATTGTTCGACGTCGCTAGGATCCCCAGCGGCCATTCTTGAAGGTGGCCATTCAGGGATTGTGAGAACCGTACTACCTATTTCCAACTTTAATACCGGAAACTTTGCTATAAATAAACGAGGCATTTTTGGATGGACTGGCGGAGAAGATGGTCGCCTTTGCTGCTGGTTGTCAGATGAGTCAACTCAGGCAAATCATAAGTCGTGGGTAACGAGTGATTTGGTTGCGAAATCTTCAAGAATTCAGGGTAAAAAGCGGCACAGCCCATACTGAAATTGAAGAGGGCAAGAAATTCTGTATAATCTTTTGTATGAAATCTCTGTAGAGTAAGCAGTTTCCTAGTGCAATCTACAACCAACTTCAGTTTTCTCTAGGTTACTGTCCCTGTATCATTTAAAACATTATGCAAACTTGTAACTATTGGAATTCTGAAGTGACTGATTAGGGTTTTGAAAGATTTTTTACTATAGTGCATGAAAGTGTGGCATGCCATAATTTTCAGATTAATGCTTTTTCATTGTAAATCTTTGGCCTACTAAAGAAAATGAATCCTAATTTCTGCCATGGGTTATGAAGCTTTTATTATTGTATTCATTTGCAACGCTTTAACAAAGCTGTGCATGCTGGCATAAAGTTTATTGCTAAGTGTCCTAGCTTGTATTTGCCTCAACTGATCAGTGCTTTTGCTGAATATTTCAGTGCTTTTGCTGAATATTTGAAGGTGACACCAAGCAAACAAGGGAGGAAAAGAACGGTGTTGACAAAAAAATTGAAAATGTTCAAGTGTGATCAACGAAATGGAAGCAGCTGCACAAAATTTCTATTTGGGCTATCATCTTTATCGGACCTAAGGTTGCAGGAGCAGATGTGTAATGGAGATCTGGCTGTCGATGTTCCTCATTGATCCGTCTATGCGATGGGTGAGACTGACTACGGCAAAATATTTTACTCGTCGTTTTTTTTTTCCAAACTAAAGCTCAAATCTGGTTGTTCACCCTTTAGGAGGGAACTCAGCTCATGTAAGGATGAGATTCTGAATAGATGTTGATGGTTAATTCTTAATGGCGAGTCAGTTGATATTTTTGCTAGTCAAGCCACAAGTGTGGCCGACTGAAATAAACTGTGTATCTGATCTAATAAACAATGAAGAAGGAGATTGGAGTGAAATCCTCATCAACAGTTTGTTTGTTTCAGAATCAGCTGCACCAACACTCAAAACTCCAATCTCTTCGTTTGATCCTGGTGCAAATAATGGTGTAGTATGGATGCAGGACAGATGAGGAGTCTTGACTTGCAAATTGCATATGTAAGCATTGTTAATCCCGAGGTTAATTTGGATCCTGATCAAATTCTCAAAAAGATGTTCAGTCGAGAGTATTGCACTTCAGTTGGCTAGCAGTAAGCAATTCTCTCATGACATGCTAGATATGTGATCGAGCCAGCGCAGATATTTCTCCCCCCTTTCTGCCCATTGAGTCATATGCTGAGCTGCAAACTCATTACCATCTTTTCGTCGTCAACTCAGGTACGATTATCAATGTTGAATTATGTTATTAATTCAATTGCATAGTATTGCACTTCATTTAGCTAAGTTGAATTATGTTATTAATGTTGATGCTAGTATCCGAGAAGTGATTCAAAGATTGCTTGAATGCCTTTAAAAAAAAAAAAAAAAAACTAGGAGGTGTGTAATTTCAGTGCGCTGCTTATGTGGCAAGTTTGGAAGGCTAGATGCAACTTTGTATTTGCTAATAAGCCATTTAAACCTGATGAAGTTGTGCACGGTTGTCGCCAAAGTCGTACTTGTGCACCACTTGTTTGGAAAGATGCAAATGTCAGGTAGAATGCGGATTCTGAACCCACACATTAGCCATGTCCATCTAATGGTGCAATCAAAATTGAAGTTGATGGAGGGATTGGAGTTACAGGGTGAGCAGCTGCAAGCTTGGCTCGTAATGACAAAGTGGAAATACAAATGGTGAGAGTAAGAAAATACAATGGAGTTGATCCGGAGATGGGTGAGGCTCGTGCATTAATACCCGACATAGAGCTCACATGCCATATCCAGTAATAATCTCAAGCAATGCAGCCAGCATGTTAAATGGATCAATGATCATAATGATGCTCCACCTTGGCACATTCGGCACATTATTGTAAGTAGTCACGAGATGCTCAAAACACAGCCTCATATTTCTATTATACATGAGAAAAGAGGCTGAAATGTAGCGGCTTATAGTTCACTGATGCTCCCAATGAATATCAGTGGACTATAGACGACTATCAGTGGACTGATTTTGGCCAACTTTTCAGAGTGATTTTGGCAATGCTGAAATCAGACAAAACACTGAATTTTGTCTAAATTTCTCGAAATTGGTCAAAATCAGTGGACTATGACCCTAAATTTGAGAATGATATATATATATATATATATATATATATATAGATTTGATGTAACTTGAAGTGCCATAGGGATTAGAGAGTCGAGACCCTCCAACCTCCAACCTCCAACTCTACGAATGATCAAGAAAACTGCAGCTTGTGGGAAGGAGTTAATCGACTCTTAAGTTAGATATTTGGTGGTTAAGTTAACAATTTTAAGACCTGCTGGATTTAGAGGTGATATCTTAACTCTTAAGGCTCTAACAAAATGCACATCAAGTGGTAATCTTTGCGAATCTTGCTCATCATAGTTCTTTGGATCTGGATCAAAAGAGTGTTATTTTTCTCGATCATAACTGGATATAGACAGAGTACTGCTTAATGAATAATTTGCATCGTAATTACACAAATATAGGAGAGGAGCGCTTATTTCCAAATGCAGCACATATTATAGAAGCAAAAGACAAGTTCTCAACGGTAGAGAACAAGCAACCACACAATTATTCATATACTAAGTTATACAGAGGCACATTTCGCATATGATGTCTTTATTCATAGTACTTTCTAACTCAACACTTGGGGATATGGATTCTGCAAGCCACGTTAACTTTCTTTGCTCTATATATTTATCTCTACATGTCAGACAAATTATAACTAAAATTGATGATATGCATTGATGCTCCTAATGACTAATCTTAGGAAGAGATAACACCTAGATGTCAAGCCTGCTATACCCAAGCACACAAGAAATTAAAGTTATCAGGGATGTTGCATTTCAAAGCAGTACATATTATAATCAGAGACTGAGGTAAGCTCTCAGCTAGTTCAACAAGTACATAGCAAACAGCCACATTGGTAACCTTAATATGTTCATCATTTACCCTCGTATACATATAGTAATATCAACTGGATTCATAGATAATAGGATCTCTCACAAAGATGTCAACTATAAGTTTCAGCTCAACACTTGGGAAGGGAAATCCCACACCCCTCAACTTTTTATATATTCTTAGGGGTAATATACCTGTTTATCAAAGGATTCTTGGTATACTGGCAGAAGCACGGGCTGTGCTCCTTGAGCGTTTCGCAGTACTTTTAACTCGGCGTTGCAGAACATTTACATATCCACAGATCATATGGGTTGCATAGGACAGACTCCACAGTCGGAGCATGGCTCAGGAGAAAAGAAGAGAGAACAACGAAACCCAAGAAGGTGAAGATTGTCTTCATATTCTTGGAAGGGTTGTCAATACTTGTGGAGTGAGGGATGGTTGTCTATTTATACTTACAACAACAATAACAACAAAGCCTTTTTCCCAACTAGTTGGGGTCGGCTACATGAATCCTGGTTTTCCATGTCTATTTATACTTAAGATGTGATTATTTTAATTTCAAGTGTTCTCAGTGATACTAATTGAGATGTTATGGATGTAAGGGTATAGCGAGAGGCGACAACCGATCACAACAGAAAACCAAGTAACATAGACCAAAACCAAACACACAAGCACACAATTTTGTCCCGGTTCAGTGGACCTAATCCGGGGGAGAAATAACCGAGATATTATTTAACTAAAAAAGATACAAGAGTTATAATACTCTCATCAAGAACCTATTTATCTCTCAAGCCTCACTAGAAGATACTCTGCTGTTTACAAAAAAAAAAACTCTCAGATAAAGTACTAGCACACCTCTCAATGGAGGCAATTACATTATTATATAGAAATCTAGAGAAACTCTAGGTTGTCTTGACCCTTCACTGTCTGATATACTCTGAAGAGAAAACCACACAATAGGAGCATTGCTATCTAACTGGTCTCAAACATATCCCCAAAGATCATGCCCAAAAGAAGAAACTGGTCTCAAACATATCCCCAAAGATCATGCCCAAATATTCACCGGTTGACACTTGCGGTTGTCTGCTCTTTTGAGCAGTCAACGACACTGCAATCGAGAGCAATCCCTGCTGGTTGCAGTCGACTGCTTTGGAGCAGCGACTGTCACCCCTTCGACAGCCAGCCTGTAGTTTTTCTTTCGTCTCCATCTTCGCTTCGAACCTCTTCTCGCTTTGCCCTATTCTCTTCTCATCGAACCTAGTATGCAAGACACACACTCAACAAGTTCCACCTTGGATTGCATGCTCATGCTTCCACACTTGTGTGATTTAATTGCTTCTAAACTCTTTCCTTTCTCCTATTGTAAACAACGCGATTCAGTAACTTCTTCTGCTAGTCGATTTTACATCCACCTGTTATTTCTCTAATCGTATGCCCCCTCAAGGGCATATCCTAGTAGGCGTCAACACGGAGACACCACCCTCTGCACGAACTCCACCTACCTTGAGGCATCCTCCACCTTTCTAAGATATTCGAACGTCGTGATCTCCCTTCGGTGATTGGTCGAAGACTAGATACTTTAGGAATCCTGAGCTTAGAAACACTGGCACAAGATTTTCCATTCCTACAAAGCTTGTAGAGGTTGTGCTGAATACCTCTCCTTCCCTTCACCTTACGACGACCATTCCAAACTGATAGAACTCCACTTCGAGTTTTGTACCTGCAGACCCATACTACTAGAATTTCCTAGGATATTAGGTTCTGCTTCAACAAAGGAACATGCATGACATTCTCCAATGTGAATTCTTTTCCATCCGACATCTCCAACTTAATTGTTTCCTCACCCACTACGTCACAAATCTCACCAGTTTCCGTTCTCACACAATGACCTGTTGTAGACTTGTAAGTAGAAAATATCTTTATGTTGGAGCAAATATGAGAAGAACTACCCGAATCAAGAAACCAGTCAGAATCCACATCATTAGAACTTGAAACAAGAAGGTAGTTTAAGTTATCACATGATTCATCGGCATTGACTATGCTGACACCTTCTGATTCAACAACTTGCGACAATCCCTCTTATAATGCCTAATTCCTCTGCAGTGGTGGCAATGGACCCCACCCTTATGTGCACTATCACTTTAAATTAAAGTTTCATCCACCGCCATGCAACTCATAGAAGTAGACTCTGATTTATGAGTTTCCTTCATAAGTTCATTCTCTTTCAAGCCCTTGATTACACTGGCCACCGAGAGCTTCTCCTTGAAAGATTTTCTGTGTAACACGGTGGTTATCAAATGCTCATACGAATATGATAGTGAATATATCAAGTTGAAAGCTTTAACTTTTTGCTTAAATCATTTGTGTTTATCACTTTCAATTTAGATTACACCTTATTTAATTCCACTATATGATCATGAAGAACAATACCTTCATTAAAAAACAAAATAATTTTCTCTTCTAGTACATCCGATCCAGTAACGACGATCCCGAGTAGTTAATTCTGAGTCTTGTCCACAGGTTCGCCGCACTTTTCAATTCAAGGAAGTTGCACTTGACTTCGTTCGTCAATGACAGCCAGGTTAAACTCAAGGCTTTAAACAATTCTCATCCCACTTCTCATGCTTCTTGTCGGATGGCTTTCCTTTATCTCCTTCTAGGGCAAGATGCAAGCCTTGTTGAACCAATACATCGTACATGTCCATATTCTAGAGATTAAAGTTGATATTACCATTGAACTGCTTGATTTTCAGAAAACGATAATCTGTCATGATGTGTCATCTTCACCAAGGTACTTGCACAACCTTTGCTTTGATACCACTTTGTAGAGAACCTCGAGACAAAAAAAGAAATTTGTAAGGGTACAGCGAGAGGCGACAATCGATCACAACCAAACAACGTAGACCAAAACCAAACACACAAGCACACAATTTTGTTCCGGTTCAGTGAACCTAATCCAGGAGAGAAATAACCAAGATATTATTCAACTAGAGAAGATACAAATGTTACAATACTCTCACCAAGAACCTATATCTCTCAAGCCTCACTAGTTCGGTTATCGGTCAAGATCCGATTAGTTCCTAAGGCGATTAATCAGTGATTAATTGGCAAACTGATTAATTGCTAATCGGACCTAGACCGATTAGTTCCCAAAACCAATTTTAATTGCTAAGGAACTGACACATCTCTCAATGGAGGCCATTACATTATTATATAGAAATCTAAAGAAACCTTAAGTTGTCTTGATCCTTCACCGTCCGATATAAACTCAAGAGAAAGCCACACGATAGGAGTTGAGAGCAATCTGTGCTGGCTGTAGTCGACTGTAACCCCTTCGCCAGCCAGCCTGCAGTTCTTCTTTTGTCTCTATCTTTGCTTTGAACCTCTACTCGCTTTGCCCTATTCTCTTCACATCGAACGTAGTATGCAAGACATAGACCCAACAATGGAGTCCAAGAATTATTCAATTATGTGGCTTATTCTTAATTTTGCAGGATAAAATTAGGTATACAAAGAGGGAAATGAGATCAGTCTTCCTTACCTCTTTAAAGGTAAGGTATGTTCACTACAGCTTTCAATTAGTGATTTAGTGAAGGATTCTGAGTTTAATGATGAGGTATAGCATGTGAGGTTCAGTCTGTAAACATAGAAGAAATCATCTGTAAAGGGTTGTCAGTGGAGGCATCCCTTCATAAAATTTCGCTAAGTTTTACGATTGCCCATCCAACAAAAATCCAACAAAATTTAATGACCAGTTATGTCAGCATCTATGTCAGGGCCAATTTTGTTCGAACAAATTAAATATAGTTATTGATGTAAAAATTAAGAGATGACCTAGGCGGAGAAAGATAAAACTTTGCTGTAGAAAACTATACATGTAAACCCAAGACCAATATAGAGAATATTTCCAGTGCTTGCATTCTCCATATATAGATTAAGACACCATTTTACCAAACAATTAAGTTATTTGAGTTTTATATTTTATATTTTATTTTATATTTTTTATTAAAGATAATTTGAGTTTGATTTTAAGTTTGGTATTTAGTTCATTTTGAATGTGTTTATAGTGGTTTTGACATGTCTATTGTATGTTGCCACTGTAATACAGCCCTGTTTATGCAACACAGATTGGGGTACAACATTCTCCTTTGCTAAATTACATTGCTCAAACTCGTAGTTCACTACACTTTTACTGCCTCGGATAGTGTGAGAAAAACATTCTCGTCTCCTTTTCTTTTCTTGTTTAGGCTGTGAACAATATAATCTAGGGGAACTAGTCCCTGGACAAAGCATGAGGGACTAGTTATTAAGCTTAGCTTATTTTGGATTACAAATTTGCTATTCGAATGGTGCCATTAGATTTTATTTGCTGTTTGCGTCATTATTCTACTATATAGCTACTATTAGTAGAAAATAATTCAATGTTAATCTGCGCTAATATCTGCTGTTCCTACAGAATCCAGGATTGGAAAGATACAAGAAGAGAAGTCAACTCTGACGATGCTCGTTCTTTGGCTTCTGACAAATGAAACCTAGATAATGTACGGATCTTCCCCCTTTCCTCTTACTCATATTTCACAAATTTGTGATTCATACGTCTTCTACATGTTTCTCTGTTGCTAATGGTTTCTGCAAATTGCATTTTTTTTCCCATTTAACATTAGCTTTCCATTGATTACCTTAATTTTATTTTGACAGAGCAAACAGGTTAACCATGTATGTGTTATAACACCCAATAATATGGCAAATGTTATTGAATACTTAAATTTATAAAATAAGAAGAAAAAAAAAAGAAAAGAAACGTAGGAATGTAAAAGAAAATTGAGATTAGATGTACTTTGTTGTATTTCATACATTTCATTAGTTTGTGTAAGGTTTGTTTTAATGCATGAAGGCAACTGTTGAGATTAGATGAATGTGTTATGACCTCTGACCAAAGGACAAACGATAACCTATGCATTATCTTGGGTTTTCTAATTTTCTTGTTGAATAATTAAATTATATGAAATAAGAAAAGAAAAGTAGCAGATGTTAGAAAATGGATACAACACATACTTTGTTGTGTTCAATATGCATTTAGTCTGCATAAGGATTGTTTTTAATGCATGAAGATATCATGTGGCTGACTGTTGCGCCTGCTCTTATTTCTGTATTGCAATTTTGCTTTATACAAAACATCATCTCTTAAATAGGTTTAGAATGTTATGTAGAAATGAAGTTGTATCCTTTGGTGAGAAAAAAGGGATTGAAACCAAATGGTCAAATAGCAGAAGATTAGTTGAAAGATACCTTTTATAGGCACTAACTTCAGTAGCTGTGTGAGAAGCAAGTCCTTTTATATAAATCATACTGTATCGGAAGCACGTACACAATGATGATACCGTGATATGCAATTTTATCGTAACTTTCATTTCCCTAGTCTCTGGTTAAAATATTTATTAGGAATGGTGAGCTTTGATAGTCTCTAAATCAGTCTACTTTTTTGCCTACCATCTAATTGTTGATGTTACAAAAATCATCAAACTGTAATCAAGAGAACCGCTTTTGACTAATATCAACCTAGAAGATATTTGCATTACTGGGAAACCTATAATCCTAAATATATATGTAGACTTTATATACTAAGGCTATATTTGGGGTTTTCAGTTTGATTACTTCGTGGATTGCCACTATGGTGCCAGTGATGATCAGTTATGGGTGATTGGTGGCAGAGTTTCTGGGACGTTAGGCTCAACACTCTAAAATTGCGCATGCTAGCATTAAGTTTTTTTGCTAAGAATCCTAGCATATATCTGCATAAACTGATCAATGCTCTTACTGAGTATTTAAATGTGATACCCAAACAAGGATGAAAAAGAAAGGCGTTGACAAAAAATTCTCACAAAGTGATATACTTTAGAAACATGGGTAGCTAATGAATGAGCTATTGAAGATATTAAAGAGTACAATGGTCCACATGGGATGCAACGCTGTAATTTCAGAATTTATCGAAGTC
The DNA here is from genome assembly GCA_017893485.1 of Hemerocallis citrina. NCBI lineage: Eukaryota > Viridiplantae > Streptophyta > Magnoliopsida > Asparagales > Asphodelaceae > Hemerocallis > Hemerocallis citrina. The sequence goes on along the minus strand of JACEHZ010000608.1, from coordinate 53,992 downwards.
AGTCAATCAGTGGACTGACTCCAATAAAAACATGCTAGATTGCTGAAATTCAGAATCTCTTGAAATTAGCCAAAATCGGTGGATTATAAATCAACAAAACACAGAAAAATTTCAGAACTTCTCAAAATCAGTTAGATACAGTAGATTATAAATGCCGAAAGGAGACCAAAATATTGAATTTCAGAATCTTTTGAAATCGGCCAAAATTGGTGGGCAATACATTGAAAATGTTAACCATTTCTCAAAATCGGTTTAAAACAATGGACAACAAGTAACAAAAGCGGACCAAAATGTTGAATATAAGTTTCACAAAATTGGCCAAAATCAGTGGACTATCCATGAAAATCGAGCATAACACTAAAATTTCCCAAACTTTCTCAAAATCGGTTAAAATCTGTCTGCTCCTTGAGTTTAGCACAGCACTCTTGAGTTGGCGCTGCAGAAGTATCACATATCACCAGCTCATTAGCTCTGCATTTTAGTGACTCCGCAGTCGGAGAATGGCCAAGGATAAAAAAAGTAAGAACAACGAAACACAAAGAAGAAGGTGAAAGTCTTCATACTCTCATTACTTAGGAAGAGTTGTTTGTACTTTTGAGATGAAGTGGATTGTGGGCCTATTTATACTTAAGATGGGATTGTTTCACTTTCAAGTGTACAACAACAACAACAACAAAGCCATGTTCCCAACTAGTTGGGGTCGGCTATATGAATCCTGGTTTTCCATTCTGCTCGGTTTAGCGCAATATATTCTGTAAGGTCACAAGCTATCATATCATTTTTCAGCGTTTCCACCCAAGTTAGTTTTGGTTTTCCTCTACCCCTAACTCTACCCTCAATACTTATCAAATCACTCTTTCTAATGGGGATACTACTAGGTCTACGTGTGACATGTCCAAACTACCTGAGGCGATTCTCTCTTAACTTATCTTGGATTAGAGCTACCTTTAGCATGTCTCGTATATGCTCGTTTCTAATTCTATCCTTTCTTATTTTACCACACATCCATCTTAGCATCCTCATCTCCGCTACACTCATTCTTTGGACATGTTGTTTCTTTGTTGCCCAACACTCTGCTCCATACATCATTGCTGGTCTAACAATTGTCCTAGAAATTTTTTCCTTCAACTTCAAAGGTACACGTTTGTCACACAAAACACCACTGGTACTTCTCCACTTAAGTCGCCCTGCTTGCATCCTATGTATAACATCTTCACAAATCTCCCCATTTTTTTGTATTATTAAGCCTAAATATCGGAAACGGTCTCTCTTAGGTATCTCTTGGCCATCAAGCTTCACTACTTCCTCAGTTGTGGGCTATATAGTACATTGTTTTCGATCAATTTCATGAGATTTCGTAGTTTACTGTTTTGGCCTCATTTTTGGGGTTATATTCCACAGTTTCCGGTCCTTTTCGTCAAAATTTTTATTTGACTATTTTACCCTCATTTGTGGGTAGTCCACAGTTTTCGGCAACTTTTATGAGAATTTTTATTTCCCTCATTTTGTGGGCTATAGTCACAGTTCGATCACTTTCATGAGATTTTGTATTTTACTCTTTGGCCTCATTTTTTGGGTTATAGTCCACTGTTTCCGGCGGTTTTCGTGAAAATTTTGTATTTGACTGTTGGAGCCTCATTTCAGGGCTATAGTCTACAGTTTTCGGTCACTTTCGTGAGATTTTTTATTTCCATCATTTTCATAAGATTTCGTAATTTACTGTTTTGGCCTCATTTTGTGGGTTATAGTCCACAGTTTCAGGCCGTTTGCATGAAAATTTTGTATTTGACTATTTTAGCCTCATTTGTGGGCTATAGTCCACAGATTTCGGCCACTTTCGCGAGATTTTTTATTTTCCTCATTTTGTGGGCTATAGTACACTGTTTTCGATCAATTTCATGAGATTTCGTAATTTGCTGTTTTGTGCTCATTTTTTGGGATATATTCCACAATTTTCGGTCCTTTTCGTGAAATTTTTTATTAGACTGTTTTAGCCCCATTTGTGGGCTATAGTCCAAAGTTTTCGGCAACTTTTGTGAGAATTTTTATTTTCCTTATTCTGTGGGCTATAGTACAAAGTTTTTGATCACTTTCTTTAGATTTCGTATTTTACTATTTTGGCATCATTTTGTAGGTTATAGTCCACAGCTTCTGGCCGTTTTCGTGAATTTTTGTATTTGATTGTTTTAGCCTTCATTTGTGGGCTATAGTCCACAGTTTTTGGTCACATTCGAAAGATTTTTTATTTTCCTCATTTTGTGGGCTAGTACACTAGTTTCGACCACTTTCATGAGATTTCGTATTTTACTATTTTGGCCTCATTTTGTGGGTTATATAAGCCACAGTTTCCGGCCATTTTCGTAAAAATTTTGTATTTGACTGCTTGAGCCTCATTTGTGGGCTTAGTCTACAGTTTTCGGTCACTTTTGTGAGATTTTTTATTTTCATAATTTTGTAGGCTATACAGTACACTGTTTTCGATTATTTTCATGAGATTTCGTAATTTACTGTTTTTGCCTCATTTTGTGGGTTATAGTCCACAGTTTCCGGCCGTTTTTGTGAAAATTTGTGTTTGATTGTTTTAGCCTCGTTTGTGGGCTATAATATACAGTTTTCGGCCACTTTCGTGAGATTTTTTATTTCCCTTATTTTGTCGGCTATATAGTACACTGTTTTCGATCAATTTCATGAGATTTCGTAATTTACAGTTTTGGCCTCAATTTAAGGGTTATATTCCTCAGTTTCCGGTCCTTTTCGTAAAATTTTTTATTTGACTGTTTTACCCTCATTTGTGGGCTATAGTCCATTGTTTTCGGTAACTTTTGTGACAATTTTTATTTCCCTCATTTGTGGGCTATACACAGTTTTCGATCACTTTCATGAGTTTTCGTATTTTACTCTTTGGCCTCATTTTGTGGGTTATAGTCCACATATCCGGCCGTTTTCGTGAAAATTTTGTATTTAACTGTTTGAGCCTCATTTGTGGGGCTATAGTCCATAGTTTTCGGTCACTTTTGTGAGATTTTTTATTTTCCACATTTTGTGAGCTATATAGTACACTATTTTCGATCCATTTCATGAGATTTCATAATTTACTGTTTTGGCCTCATTTTTTGGCATATATTCCACAGTTTCCGGTCCTTTACGTGAATTTTTTTATTAGACTGTTTTAGCCCCATTTGTGAGCTATAGTCCAAAGTTTTTGGCAACTTTTGTGTGAATTTTTATTACCCTTATTTTGTGGGCTATAGTACACAGTTTTTTATCACTTTCTTCAGAGTTCTTATTTTACTATTTTAGCCTCATTTTATGGGTTATAGTCCACAGTTTCCGGCCATTTTCGTAAATTTTTGTATCTGACGGTTTTAGCCTCATTTGTGGGCTATAGGTCACAGTTTTCAGTCACATTCGAAATATTTTTTTTCCTCATTTTGTGGGCTATAGTACACTATTTTCGATCACTTTCATTAAATTTCGTATTTTACTGTTTTGGCCTCATTTTGTGGGTTATAGGCCACAATATCCGGCCGTTTTAGTGAAAATTTTGTATTTGACTGTTTGAGCCACATTTGTGGGCTATTCGTCCACAGTTTTCAGTCACTTACGTGAGATTTTTTATTTCCATCATTTTGTAGGCTATAGTACAATGTTTTCGATCATTTTCATGAGATTTCGTAATTTACTGTTTTGGCCTCATTTTGTGGGTTATAGTCCATAGTTTCTGGCCATTTTTGTGAAAATTTATATTTGACTGTTTTAGCCTCATTTGTGGGCTATAGTATACAGTTTTCGACCACTTTCGTGAGGTTATTTATTTCCGTCATTTTGTGGGCTTTATAGTACACTGTTTTCGATCAATTTCATGTGATTTTGAAATTTACTGTTTTGGCCTCATTTTGTGGTTTATATTCCACAGTTTCCGGTCCTTTTCTTGAAATTTTTATGACTGTTTTACCCTCATTTGTGGGCTGTAGTCCACCGTTTTCGGCAACTTTTGTGAGAATTTTTATTTCCCTCATTTTGTGGGCTATAGTCACAGTTTTCGATCACTTTCATGCGATTTCGTATTTTACTTTTTTGGCATCATTTTGTGGGTTATAGTCCACAATTTCCGGCCGTTTTCGTGAAATTTTGTATTTGACTGTTTTAGCCTCATTTGTGGACTATAGTCCACAGTTTTCGGTCCCTTTCGTGAGATTTTTTATTTCCATCATTTTGTGGGCCATTGTACATTGTTTTCGATCAATTTCATGAGATTTCGTATTTACTGTTTTGGCCTCATTTTGTGGGTTATAGTCCACAGTTTCCGGCCGTTTTCATGAAAATTTGTATTTGACTATTTTAGCCTCATTTGTGGGCTATAGTCCACACTTTTAGGTCACATTTGTGAGATTTTTTATTTCCCTTCTTTTGTGGGCTATATAGTACGCTATTTTCGATCAATTTCATGAGATTTCATATTTTACTGTTTTGGTCTCATTTTGTGGGTTATATTCCACAATTTTCGGTTCTTTTCGTGAATTTTTTTATTTTATTGTTTTAGCCTCATTTGTGGGCTACAGTCCACAGTTTTGGCAACTTTCGTGAGAATTTTTATTTCCCTCATTTTGTGGGCTATAATACACTGTTTTTGATCACTTTCTTGAGATTTTATATTTTACTATTTTTGCATCATTTTCTAGGTTATAGTCCACAGTTTCCGGCTGTTTTCGTGAAATTTTGTATTTGACTAGTTTAGCCTCATTTGTGGGCTATATAGTCCACTGTTTTTCGCTTACTTTCGTGAGAAATATTATTTCCCTCATTTTGTGGGCTATAATCCACTGTTTCCAGTTGTTATCGTGAAATTTTTTATTTGACTGTTTTAGCCTCATTTGTGGGCTATCGTCCATATTTTTTGGTCACATTCGTAAGATTTTTTATTTCCCTTATTTTGTGGGCTATAGTATACTGTTTTCGATCTATTTCTTGAGATTTTGTATTTTACTATTTTGGTCACATTTTTTGGGTTATAGTCCACAGTTTCCGACCATTTTCGTGAATTTTTGTATTTGTCTGTTTTAACCTCATTTGTGGTAGTCCACAGTTTTCGGCAATTTTCGTGATATTTTTTATTTTTCTCATTTTGTGGAATATAGTACACTATTTTTGATTATTTTCATGAGTTTTCGTATTTTACTGTTTTTGGGCTCATTTTGTGGGTTATAGTCCGCACTTTTCGGCCGTTTTCGTGAAATTTTGTATTTGACTTTTTAACATCAATTGTGGGCAATAAGTCCACAATTTTCGGCCCCTTTCGTGAGATTTTTTGTCCCTCATTTTGTGGGCTATAGTCCACTGTTTCCAGTTGTTTTCGGGAAATTTTGTATTTTACTGTTCTAGCCTCATTTGTGGGCTATAGTCCACATTTTTAGGTCACTTTCGCGAGATTTTTTATTTCCATCATTTTGTAAGCTGTAGTACACTATTTTCGATCAATTTCGCGAGATTTTGTATTTTACCATTTTGGCCTCATTTTGAGGGTTATAGTCCACAGTTTCCGGCCGTTTTTGTGAAAATTTGTATATTTGACTGTTTTAGCCTCATTTGTGGGCAATAGTCCACAGTTTTCGGCCATTTTCGTGAGATTTTCTATGTCCCTCATTTTGTGGGATATAGTCCACTGTTTCCAGTTGTTTTCGTGAAATTTTGTATTTTACTTTTTGAGCCTCATTTGTGGGCTATAGTCCCCACTTTTAGGTGACTTTCGCGAGATTTTTTATTTCCATCATTTTGTAGGCTTAGTACACTATTTTCGATCAATTTAATGAGATTTCGTATTTTACTGTTTTGGCCTCATTTTGTGGGTAAATAGTCTACCGTTTCCGGCCGTTTTCGTGAAAATTTATATTTGACTATTTTAACCTCATTTGTGGGCTATTGTCCACAGTTTTCAAACACTTTTGTGAGAATTTTTATTTCCTTCATTTTGTGGGCTGTATAGTACACTGTTTTCGATCAATTTCACGAGATTTCGTAATTTATTGTTCTGGCCTCATTTTGGGGGTTACATTCCCCAGTTTCCGGCTATTTTTGTGAAATTTTTTATTTGACTGTTTTACCCTCATTTGTGGGCTATTGTCCACAGTTTTCGGCAACTGTTGTGAGAATTTATATTTCCCTCATTTTGTGGGCTATAGTCACAGTTTTCGATCACTTTCATGTGATTTCATATTTCACGCTTTGGCCTCATATTTTGGGTTATAGTCCAGAGTTTCCGGCCGTTTTCGTGAAAATTTTGTATTTTACTGTTCGCGCCTCATTTCTGGGCTATAGTCCACAGTTTTTGGTCACTTTCGCGAGATTTTTTATTTCCATCATTTTGTAGGCTACACTGTTTTCAATTATTTTCATGAGATTTCGTAATGTTCTGTTTTGGCCTCATTTTGGGGTTATAGTCCACAGTTTCTGGCCGTTTGCGTGAAAATTTTGTATTTGACAGTTTTAGCCTCATTTGTAGGCTATAGTCCACAGTTTTCGGCTACTTTCGTGAGATTTTTTATTTCCCTAATTTTGTGGCAATATAGTACACCTTTTTCGATCAATTTCATGAGATTTAGTAATTTACTGTTTTGCCATGATTTTTTGGCATATATTCCTCCGATTCCGGTCCTTTTCGTGAAATTTTTTATTAGACTGTTTTAGCCCCATTTGTGGGCTATAGTCCAAAGTTTTCGGCAACTTTTGTGAATTTTTTATTTCCCTTATTTTGTGGGCGATAGTACACAATCACTTTCTTCAGATTTCGTATTTAACTGTTTCGGGCTCATTTTGTGGGTTATAGTCCACAGTTTCTGGCCGTTTTCGTGAATTTTTGTATTTGACTGTTTTAGCCTCATTGTGGGCTATAGTCCACAGTTTTCGGGCACATTCGAAAGATTTTTTATTTCTCTCATTTTGTGGGCTATAGCACAGTATTTTCGATCAATTCATGAGATTTCGTAATTTACTGTTTTGGCCTCATTTTTTGGGTTATAGGCCACAGTTTCCGACCGTTTTTGTGGAAAATTTGTATTTGACAGTTTTAGCCTCATTTGTGGGCTATAGTCCGCAGTTTTCGGCCACTTTCGTAAGATTTTTTATTTCCCTCATTTTGTGGGCTATATAGTATACTGTTTTCGATCAATTTCATGAGATTTCGTAATTTATTGTTTTGGCCTCATTTTTTGGGATATATTCCACAATTTCCAAACCTTTTCGTGAAATTTTTTATTAGACTGTTTTAGCCCCATTTGTGGGCTATAGTCCAAAGTTTTTGACAACTTTTGTGGGAATTTTTATTTCCCTTATTTTGTGGGCTATAGTACACAGTTTTCGATCACTTTCTTCAGATTTCGTATTTTACTATTTTGGCCTCATTTTGTGGGTTATAGTCCATAGTTTCTCGCCGTTTTCGTGAATTTTTGTATTTGACTGTTTTAGCCTCATTTGTGGGTTATAGTCCACAGTTTTCGGTCACTTTCGAAAGATTTTTTACTTCCCTCATTTTGTGGGTTGTATAGTACACTGTTTTCGATCAATTTCATGAGAGTTCGTAATTTACTGTTTTGGCCTCATTTTTTAGGGTTATATTCCACAGTTTCCGAACCTTTTCGTCAAAATTTTTATATGATTGTGTTACCCTCATTTGTGGGCCATAGTACACTGTTTTCGATCATTTTCATGAGATTTCCTAACTTACTATTTTGGCCTCATTTTGATTTTGTGGGTTATAGTCCACAGTTTCTAGCCGTTTTCGTGAGCCTTATTCGTGACTACAGTCCACAGTTTTCGGTCACTTTCTTAAGATTTTTTATTTCCATCATTTTGTAGGCTATTGTACACTGTTTTTGATCATTTTCATGAGATTTCGTAATTTGTTGTTTTGGCCTCATTTTGTTGTGGGTGTCCACAATTTTCGGCCGTTTTCGTGAAAATTTGTATTTGACTGTTTTAGCCTCATTTGTGGGCATTAGTCCACTCTTTCCGGCCACTTTCGTGAGATTGTTTATTTGCCTCATTTTGTGGGCTATATAGTACATTGTTTTCGATCAATTTCATGAGATTTCGTAATTTACTGTTTGGGCCTCATTTTGTGGGTTATAGTCCACAGTATCCGGTTGTTTGCGTGAAAATTTTGTATTTGACTGTTTTAGCCTCATTTGTGGGCTATAGTCCAAAGATTTCGGCCACTTTCGTGGGATTTTTTATTTTCCTCATTTTGTGGGCTATATAGTACACTGTTTTCGATCAATTTCATGAGATTCCATAATTTAGTGTTTTGGCATGATTTTTTGGGATATATTCCACAGTTTCCGGTCCTTTTTGTGAATTTTTTTATTAGAATATTTTAGCCCCATTTGTGTGCTATAGTCCAAAATTTTCGACAACTTTTGTGAGAATTTTTATTTCCCTTATTTTGTGGGCTGTAGTATACAGTTTTCGATCACTTTCTTCAGATTTCGTATTTAACTGTTTTGGCATCATTTTGTGGGTTACAGTCCACAGTTTCTGGCCGTTTTCGTGAATTTTTGTATTTGACTGTTTTAGCCTCATTCGTGGGCGAGTCCACAGTTTTCGGTCACATTTGAAAGTTTGTTTATTTTCCTCATTTTGTGGGCTGTAGTACAGTATTTTCGATCAATTTCATGAGATTTCATAATTTACTGTTTTTGGCCTCATTTTGTGGGTTATAGTCCACAGTTTCTGGCCGTTTTCGTGAAAATTTGTATTTAACAGTTTTAGCCTCATTTGTGGGCTATAGTCCATAGTTTTCGGGCTCTTTCGTGAGATTTTTTATTTCCCTCATTTTGTGGGCTATATAGTACACTGTTTTAGATCAATTTCATGAGATTTCATAATTTACTGTTTTGGCATTATTTTTTGGGATATATTCCACAGTTTCCGGTCCTTTTCGTGAATTTTTTTATTAGACTGTTTTAGTCCCATTTGTGGGCTATAGTTCAAAGTTTTCGGCAACTTTCAAGAGAATTTTTATTTCCCTTATTTTGTGGGCTATAGTACACAGTTTTTGATCACTTTCTTCAGATTTCATATTTTACTATTTTGGCCTCATTTTGTAGGTTATATATAGTACACAGCTTCGTCGTTTTCGTGAATTTTTGTATTTGACTGTTTTAGCCTTATTTGTGGGCTATAGTCCACAGTTTTCGGTCACATTCGAAAGATTTTTTACTTCCCTCATTTTGTGGGTTATATTGTACACTGTTTTCGATCAATTTCATGAGAGTTCGTAATTTACTGTTTTGGCCTCATTTTGAGGGTTATATTCCACAGTTTCCGGTCCTTTTCATCAAAATTTTCATATGACTATTGTACCCTCATTTGTGGGCTATAGTCCACAGTTTTCGGTCACTATCGTGTGATTTTTCATGTTCATTATTTTGTAGGCCATAATACACTGTTTTCGATCATTTTTATGAGATATCGTAATTTACTGTTTTGGCCTCATTTTGTGTGTTATAGTCCACAGTTTCAGGCCGTTTTCGTGAAAATTTGTATTTGACTATTTTAGCCTCATTTGTGGCCTGTAGTCCACAGTTTTCGGACACTTTCGTGAGATTTTTTATTTCCCTCAATTTGTGGGCTATATAGTACACTGTTTTCGATCAATTTAATGAGATTTCGAAATATACTGTTTTGGTCTGATTTTGGGGGTTATATTCCACAGTTTCCGGTCCTTTTTGTCAAAATTTTTATTTGACTGTTTTACCCTCAACACTAGGCTATAGTCCACAGTTTTCGACAAATTTTGTGAGAATTTATATTTCCCTCATTTTGTGGGCTATCGTCACAGTTTTCGATCACTTTCATGAGATTTCGTATTTTACTCTTTGGCCTCATTTTTTGGGTTATAATCTACAGTTTCCGGACGTTTTCGTGAAAATATTGTATGTGACTGTTTGAGCCTCATTTCTGGGCTATAGTCAACAGTTTTCGGTCACTTTCGTGATATTTTTTATTTCCATCGTTTTGTAGGCTGTTGTACGATGTTTTTGATTAATTTAATGGGATTTCGTAATTTAATGTTTTGGCCTCATTTTGTGGGTTATAGTCCACAGTTTCCGGCCGTTTGCGTGAAAATTTTGTATTTGACTGTTTTAGCCTCATTTGTGGGCTATAGGCCACAGTTTTCGGCCACTTTCGTGAGATTTTTTATTTCCCTCATTTTGTGGGCTATATAGTACACTGCTTTCGATGAATTTGATGAGATTTCGTAATTTACTATTTTGGCCTTATTTTTTGGGATATATTCCACAGTTTCCGGTCTTTTTCGTGAAATTTTTTATGAGACTGTTTCAGCCCCATTTGTGGGCAATAGTCCAAAGTTTCGGCAACTTTTGTGAGAATTTTTATTTCCCTTATTCTGTGGGCTATAGTACACAGTTTTCGATCACTTTCTTTAGATTTCGTATTTTACTATTTTGGCCTCATTTTGTGGGTGATAGTCCGCAGTTTCCAGCCGTTTTCGCGAATTTTTATATTTGACTGTTTTAGATTCATTTGTCACAATTTTCGGTCACATTCGAAAGATTTTTTATTCCCCTCATTTTGTGGGCTATAGGATACTGTTTTCGATCACTTTTATGAGATTTCGTATTTTACTGTTTTGGCCTCATTTTGTGGGTTATAGGCCACAGTTTCCGGCCGTTTTCGTGGAAATTTTGTATTTGACTGTTTTAGCCTCATTTGTGGGCTATAGTCCACTGTTTTCGGTCATTTTCGTGAGATTTTTTATTTTCCTCATTTTATGGGCTATATAGTATACTGTTTTCGATCAATTTCATGAGATTTCGTAATTGATTGTTTTGGCCTCATTTTTTGGGATATATTCCACAGTTTCCGGTGCTTTTCGTGAAATTTTTTATGAGACTGTTTTAGCCCCATTTATGGGCTATAGTCCAAAGTTTTTGGCAACTTTTGTGAGAATTTTTATTTCCCTTATTGTGTGGGCTATAGTACACAGTTTTCGGTCACTTTCGAAAGATTTTTTACTTCCCTCATTTTGTAGGCTATATACTATACTGTTTTCGATCAATTTCATGAGAATTCGTAATTTACTGTTTTGGCCTCATTTTGAGGGTTATATTTACAGTTTCCAGTCCTTTTCGTCAAAATTTTTATATGACTGTTGTACCCTCATTTGTGGGCTATAGTCCACAGTTTTTGTTCACTTTCGTGAGATTTTTCATGTTCATCATTTTGTAGGCCATAGTACACTATTTTCGATCATTTTCTTGAAATTTCGTAATTTACTGTTTTGGCCTCACTTTGTGGGTTATAGTTCACAGTTTCAGGCCGTTTTCGTGAAAATTTGTATTTGACTGTTTTAGCCTCATTTGTGGGTTGTAGTCCACAGTTTTTGGACACTTTCGTGAGATTTTTTATTTCCCTCATTTTGTGGGCTATATTGTACACTGTTTTCGATCAATTTAATGAGATTTCGTAATTTACTGTTTTGGTCTGATTTTGGGGGTTATATTCCACAGTTTTCGGTCCTTTTCGTCAAAATTTTTATTTGACTACTTTACACTCAATTGTAGGTTATAGTCCACAGTTTTCGGCAACTTTTGTGAGAATTTTATTTCCCTCATTTTGTGGGATATAGTCACAGTTTTCGATCACTTTCAGGAGATTTCGTATTTTACTCTTTGGCCTAATTTTTTGGGTTATAGTCCACAGTTTTCGGACGTTTTCGTGAAAATTTTGTATTTGACTGTTTGAGCCTCATTTCTGGGCTATAGTCCACAATTTTCGATCACTTTCGTGATATTTTTTATTTCCATCATTTTGTAGGCTGTAGTACAATGTTTTCGATCATTTTCTTGAGATTTCGTAATTTACTGTTTTGGCCTCATTTTGTGGGTTATAGTCCACAGTTTTTGGCCGTTTGCGTGAAAATTTTGTATTTGACTGTTTTAGCCTCATTTGTGGGCTATATAGTACACTGCTTTCGATCAATTTCATGAGATTTCCTAATTTACTGTTTTGGCCTTATTTTTTGGGATATATTCCACAGTTTCCTGTCTTTTTCGTGAATTTTTTATTAGACTGTTTTAGCCCCATTTGTGGGCAATTGTCCAAAGTTTTCGGCAACTTTTGTGAGAATTTTTATTTCCCTTATTTTGTGCGCTATTGGACACAATTTTCGATCACTTTCTTCAGATTTCGTATTTTACTATTTTGGCCTCAATTTGTGGGTTATAGTCCACAGTTTCTGGCCGTTTTCGTGAATTTTTGTATTTGACTGTTTTAGCCTCATTTGCGGGCTATAGTCCACAGTTTTCGGTCACTTTCGAAAGATTTTTTACTTCCCTCATTTTGTGGGCTATATAGTGCACTGTTTTCGATCAATTTCATGAGAGTTCGTAATTTACTGTTTTGGCCTCATTTTTTAGGGTTATATTACACAGTTTCCGGTCCTTTTTGTCAAAATTTTTATATGACTGTTTTACCCTCATTTGTGGGCCATAGTACACTGTTTTCGATCATCTTCGTGAGATTTCCTAACTTGCTGTTTTGGCCTCATTTTGATTTTGTGGGTTATAGTCCACAGTTTCCAGCCATTTTCGTGAGCCTCATTTGTGACTATAGTCCACAATTTTCAGTCACTTTCTTAAGATTTTTTATTTCCATCATATTGTAGGCTATTGTACACTGTTTTCGATCATTTTCATGAGATTTCGTAATTTGTTGTTTTGGCCTCATTTTGTTGGTGTCCACAGTTTCCGGTCATTTTCGTGAAAATTTGTATTTGACTGTTTTAGCCTCATTTGTAGGCATTAGTCCACTCTTTCCGGCCGCTTTCGTGAGATTTTTTATTTCCATCATTTTGTGGGCTATATAGTACATTGTTTTCGATCAATTTCATGAGATCTCGTAATTTACTGTTTGGGCCTCATTTTGGGGGTTATATTCCACAATTTCCGGTCCTTTTTGTCAAAATTTTTATTTGACTATTTTACCCTCATTTGTGGGCTATAGTCCACAGTTTTCGGCCACTTTCGTGAGATTTTATATTTCCCTCATTTTGTGGGCTATATAGTACACTGTTTTCGATCAATTTCATGAGATTTCGTAATTTAGTGTTTTGGCCTAATTTTTTGGGATATATTCCACAGTTTCCGGTCCTTTTCATGAATTTTTTTATTAGACTGTTTTAGCCCCGTTTGTGGGCTATAGTCCAAAGTTTTCGGCAACTTTTGTGAGAATTTTTATTTCGCTTATTTTGTGGGCAATAGTACACAGTTTTCGATCACTTTCTTCAGATTTCATATTTAACTGTTATAACCTCATTTTGTGGGTTATAGTCCTCAGTTTCAGGCCGTTTTCGTGAATTTTTGTATTTGACTGTTTTAGCCTCATTCGTGGGCTATAGTCCACAGTTTTCGGTCACATTTGAAAGATTGTTTATTTTCCTCATTTTGTGGGCTATAGTACAGTATTTTCGATCAATTTTATGAGATTTCTTAATTTACTGTTTTGGTCTCATTTTGTGGGTTATAGTCCACAGTTTCCGGCCGTTTTCGTGAAAATTTGTATTTGATAGTTTTAGCCTCATTTGTGGGCAGTTCACAGTTTTTGGCCACTTTCGTGAGATTTTTTATTTTCCTCATTTTGTGGGCTATATAGTACACTGTTTTCGATCAATTTCATGAGATTTCATAATTTACTATTTTGGCATTATTTTTTGGGATATATTCCACAGTTTCCGGTCCTTTTCGTGAGCTTTTTATTAGACTGTTTTAGTCCCATTTGTGGGCTATAGTCCAAAGTTTTCGGCAACTTTTGTGAGATTTTTTATTTCCTCTTATTTTGTGGGCTATATAGTACACTGTTTTCGATCAATTTCTTCAGATTTCGTATTTTACTATTTTGGCCTCATTTTGTAGGTTATAGTACATAGCTTCTGGCCGTTTTCGCGAATTTTTGTATTTGACTGTTTTAGCCTCATTTGTGGGCCATAGTCCACAGTTTTCGGTCACATTCGAAAGATTTTTTACTTCCCTCATTTTGTGGGCTATATAGTACACTGTTTTCGATCAATTCCATGAGAGTTCGTAATTTACTGTTTTGGCCTCATTTTGAGGGTTATATTCCACAGTTTCCGGTCCTTTTCATCAAAATTTTTATTTGACTGTTTTACCCTCAATTGTAGGTTATAGTCCACAGTTTTCGGTAACTTTTGTGAGAATTTTATTTCCCTCATTTTGTGGGCTATAGTCATAGTTTTCGATCACTTTCATGAGATTTCGTAATTTACTATTTTGGCCTCATTTTGTGGGTTATAGTCCACAGTTTCAGGCCATTTTCGTGAAAATTTGTATTTGACTGTTTTAGCCTCATTTGTGGGCTGTAGTCCACAGTTTTCGGACACTTTCGTGAGATTTTTTATTTTCCTCATTTTGTGGGCTATATAGTATACTGTTTTCGATCAATTTAATGAGATTTCGTAATTTACTGTTTTGGTCTGATTTTGGGGGTTTTATTCCACAGTTTCCCGTCCTTTTCGTCAAAATTTTTATTTGACTATTTTACCCTCAATTGTAGGCTATTGTCCACAGTTTTCGACAACTTTTGTGAGAATTTTATTTCCATCATTTTGTGGGCTATAGTCATAGTTTTCGATCACTTTTATGAGATTTCGTATTTTACTCTTTGGCCTCATTTTTTGGGTTATAGTCCACAGTTTCCGGACGTTTTGGTGAAAATTTTGTATCTGACTGTTTGAGCCTCATTTCTGGGCTATAGTCCACAGTTTTTGGTCACTTTCGTGAGATTTTTTACTTCCATCATTTTGTTGGCTGTAGTACAATGTTTTGATCATTTTCATGAGATTTCGTAATTTAGTGTTTTGGCCTTATTTTGCGGGTTATAGTCCACAGTTTCCGGCCGTTTGCGTGAAAATTTAGTATTTGACTGTTTTAGCCTCATTTGTGGGTTATAGTCCACAGTTTTCGGCCACTTTCGTGAGATTTTTTATTTTCCCCATTTTGTGGGCTATATAGTACACTGGTTTCGATCAATTGCATGAGATTTCGTAATTTACTGTTTTGACCTTATTTTTTAGGATATATTCCACAGTTTCCGGTCTTTTTCGTGAATTTTTTTATTAGACTATTTTAGCCTCGTTTGTGGGCAATAGTCCAAAGTTTTCGGCAACTTTTGTGAAAATTTTTATTTCCCTTATTTTGTGGGATATAGTAAACAGTTTTTGATCACTTTCTTCAGATTTCGTATTTTACTATTTTGGCCTTATTTTGTGGGTTATAGTCCACAGTTTCCGGCCGTTTTCGCGAATTTTTGTATGTGACTGTTTTAGACTCATTTGTGGGCTACAGTCCACAGTTTTCGGTCACATTCGAAATGTTTTTTATTCCCCTCATTTTGTGGGCTATAGTACATTGTTTTCGATCATTTTTATGAGATTTCGTATTTTACTGTTTTGGCCTCATTTTGTGGGTTATAGGCCACAGTTTTTGGCCGTTTTCGAGGAAATTTTGTATTTGACTGTTTTAGCCTCATTTGTGGGCTATAGTGTATAGTTTTCGGTCACATTAGAATGATTTTTTACTTCCCTCGTTTTGTGGGGTATATAGTACACTATTTTCGATCAATTTCATGAGAGTTCATAATTTACTGTTTTGGCCTCATTTTGAGGGTTATATTCCACTGTTTCCTGTCCTTTTCGTCAAAATTTTTATGACTGTTTTCCCCTCATTTGTGGGCTATTGTCCACAGTTTTCAATCACTTTGGTGAGATTTTTTGTTTGCATCATTTTGTAGGCCATAGTACACTGTTTTCGATCATTTTCATGAGATTTCGTAATTTACTGCTTTAGCCTCATTTTGTGGGTTATAGTCCACAGTTTCAGGCTGTTTTCGTGAAAAATTGTATTTGACTGTTTTTGTCTCATTTGTGGGCTGTAGTCCACAGTTTTCAGACATTTTCGTGAGATTTTTTATTCCCCTCATTTTGTGGGCTATATAGTTACTGTTTTCGATCAATTTAATGAGATTTCGTAATTTACTGTTTTGGTCTGATTTTGGGGGTTATATTCCACGGTTTCCGGTTCTTTTCGTGAAAATTTTTATTTGACTGTTTTACCTTCATTTGTGGGCTATAGTCCACAGATTTCGGCAACGTTTGTGAGAATTTCTATTTCCCTCATTTTGTGAGATATAGTCACATTTTTCGATCAATTTCATGAGATTTCGTATTTTACTCTTTGGCCTCATTTTTTGGGTTATAGTCCACAGTATCCGGCCGTTTTCGTGAAAATTTAAATTTTGTATTTGACTGTTCGAGCCTCATTTCTGGGCTATAGTCCACAGTTTTTGGTCACTTTCGTTAGATTTTTTATTTCCATCATTTTGTAGGCTGTAGTACAATGTTTTCGATCAATTTCATGAGATTTTGTAATTTACTGTTTTGGCCTCATTCTGTGAGTAATAGTCCACAGTTTCCAGCTGTTTGCGTGAAAATTTTGTATTTAACTGTTTTAGCCTTATTTGTGGGCTATAGTCCACAGTTTTCGGCAACTTTCGTGAGATTTTTTATTTCCTTCATTTTGTGGGCTATGTAGTACACTGCTATCGATCAATTTCATGAGATTTCGTAATTTACTGTTTTGGCCTTATTTTTTCTGATATATTCCTCAGTTTCCGGTCTTTTTCGTGAAATTTTTTATTAGACTGTTTTAAGCCGGTTTGTGGGCTATAGTCTAAAGTTTTTGGCAACTTTTGTGAGAATTTTTATTTCCCTTATTTTGTGGGCTATAATACACAATTTTCGATCACTTTCTTCAGATTTCGTATTTTACTATTTTGGCCTCATTTTGTAGGTTATATTCCACAGTTTTCGGCCGTTTTCGCGAATTTTTGTATTTGACTGTTTTAGGCTCATTTGTGGGCTATAGTCCACAGTTTTCGGTCACATTCGAAAGGTTTTTTATTCCCCTCATTTTGTGGGCTATAGTACACTGTTTTCGATCACCTTTATGAGATTTCGTATTTTAATGTTTTGGCCTCATTTTGTGGGTTATAGGCCACAGTTTTCGGCCGTTTTCGTGAAAATTTTGTATTTGACTGTTTGTGCCTCATCCGAGGGCTCTAGTCCACAGTTTTCGGTCACTTTCGTGAGATTTTTTATTTCCATCATTTTGTAGGCCATAGTACACAGTTTTCGATCATTTTCATGAGATTTTGTAATTTACAGTTTTGGCCTCATTTTGTGGGTTATAGTCCACAGTTTCCGGCCGTTTCAATGAAAATTTTGTATTTGACTGTTTTAGTCTCATTTGTGGGTTATAGTCCACAGTTTTCGATCACTTTCGTGAGATTTTTTATTTCCCTCATTTTGCGGGCTATATAGTACGCTGTTTTCGATCAATTTCATAAGATTTCGTAATTTACTGTTTTGGCCTCATTTTTGGGGATATATTCCACAGTTTTCGGTCCTTTTCGTGAATTTTTTTTATTACTGTTTTAGCCCCATTTGTGGGCTATAGTCCAAAGTTTTCGTCAACTTTTGTGAGAATTTTTATTTCCCTTATTTTGTGGGCTATAGTACACAGTTTTCGATCACTTTCATGAGATTTCGTATTTTACTGCTTTGGCCTCATTTTGTGGGTTATAGGCCACAATTTCTGGCCGATTTCGTGAAAATTTTGTATTTGACTGTTTGAGCCTCATTTGTGGACTATATTGTCCACAGTTTTTGGTCACTTTTGTGAGATTTTTTATTTCCATCATTTTGTAGGCTATAGTACACTGTGTTCGATTATTTTCATGAGATTTCGTAATTTATGGTTTTGGCCTCATTTTGTGGGTTATAGTATACAGTTTCCGGCCGTTTTCGTGAAAATTTGTATTTGACTGTTTTAGCCTGATTTGTGAGCTATAGTCCACAGTTTTCGACCACTTTCTTCAGATTTTGTATTTTACTATTTTGGCCTCATTTTGTGGGTTATAGTCCATAGTTTCAGGCCGTTTTCGTGAAAATTTGTATTTGACTATTTTACCCTCATTTGTGGGCTGTAGTCCACAGTTTTCGGACACTTTCATGAGATTTTTTATTTCCCTCATTTTGTGGGCTAAAATAGTACACTGTTTTCGATCAATTTCACGAGATTTCGTAATTTATTGTTTTGGCCTCATTTTGGGGGTTACATTTCCCAGTTTCCGGCCGTTTTCGTAAAATTTTTTATTTGACTGTTACCCTAATTTGTGGGCCATTGTCCACAGTTTTTGCCAACTTTTGTGAGAATTTATATTTCCCTCATTTTGCAGGCTATAGTCATATTTTTCGATCACTTTCATGAGATTTCGTATTTTACTCTTTGGCCTCATATATTGGGTTATAGTCCACAGTTTCCGGCCGTTTTTGTGAAAATTTTGTATTTGATTGTTCGTGCCTCATTTATGGGCTATAGTCCACAGTTTTCGATCACTTTTGTGAGATTTTTTATTTCCATCATTTTGTAGGCTGTTTTCGATCATTTTCATGAGATTTCGTAATGTTTTGTTATGGCCTCATTTTGTGGGTTATAGTCCACAGTTTCCTGCCGTTTGCGTTAAAATTTTGTATTTGACAGTTTTAGCCTCATTTGTGGGCTATAGTCTACAATTTTCGGCTACTTTTGTTAGATTTTTTATTTCCCTCATTTTTTATAGTACACTGTTTTCGATCAATTTCATGAGATTTCGTAATTTACTATTTTTGACTGATTTTTTGGGATATATTCC
Organism: Hemerocallis citrina; assembly: GCA_017893485.1. NCBI lineage: Eukaryota > Viridiplantae > Streptophyta > Magnoliopsida > Asparagales > Asphodelaceae > Hemerocallis > Hemerocallis citrina. The sequence continues at coordinate 35,206 of JACEHZ010000608.1, read as the reverse complement.
ACCGATTCCGGTCCTTTTTGTGAAATTTTTTATCAGACTGTTTTAGCTCTAATTGTGGGCTATAGTCCAAAGTTTTCGACAACTTTTGTGAAAATTTTTATTTCCCTGATTTTGTGGGCAATAGTACACAGTTTTCGTTCACTTTCTTCAGATTTCGTACTTAACTATTTTGGCCTCATTTTGTGGGGTATAGTCCACAGTTTCCGGCCGTTTTCGTAAATTTTTGTATTTGACTGTTTTAGCCTCATTTGTGGGCTATAGTCCACAGTTTTCGGTCACATTCAAAAGATTTTTTATTTCTCTCACTTTGTGGGCTATAGTACAGTATTTTCGATCAATTTCATCAGATTTTGTAATTTTGTTTTGGCCTCATTTTTGGGGTTATAGTCCACAGTTTCCGGCTGTTTTCGTGAAAATTTGTATTTGACAGTTCTAGCCTCATTTGTGGGCTATAGTACACTATTTTCAGCCAATTTCGTGAGACTTTTTATTTTCCTCATTTTGTGGGCTATATAGTATACTGTTTTCGATCAATTTCATGAGATTTCGTAATTTACTGTTTGGGCCTTATTTTTTGGGATATATTCCTCAGTTTCCGGTCCTTTTCGTGAAATTTTTTATTAGACTGTTTTAGCCCAATTTGTGGGCTATAGTCCAAAGTTTTTGGCAACTTTTGTGTGAATTTTTATTTCTCTTATTTTGTGGGCTACAGTACACAGTTTTCGATCACTTGCTTCAGATTTCGTATTTTACTATTTTGGCCTCATTTTGTGGGTTATAGTCCACAGTTTCCGGCCGTTTTCGTGAATTTTTGTATTTGACTGTTTTATACTCATTTGTGATCTATAGTCCACAGTTTTTGATCACAATCGAAAGGTTTTTTACTCCCCCCATTTTTTGGGCTATAGTACATTGTTTTCGATCACTTTTATGAGATTTCGTATTTTGCTGTTTTGGCCTCATTTTGTGGGTTATTGGCCACAGTTTCCGGCCGTTTTTGTGGAAATTTTGTATTTGACTTTTTGTGCCTCATTTGTGGGCTATAGTCCACAGTTTTCGGTCACTTTCGTGAGATTTTTTATTTCCATCATTCTGTAGGTCATAGTACACTGTTTTCAATCATTTTAATGAGATTTCGTAATTTACTGTTTTGGCCTCATTTTGTGGGTTATAGTTCACAGTTTTCGGCCATTTGCGTGGAAATTTTGTATTTGACTGTTTTAGCCTCATTTGTGGGCTATAGTCCACAGTTTTCGACCACTTTCGTGAGATTTTTTATTTCCCTCATTTTGTAGGCTATATAGTACACTGTTTTCGATCATTTCATAAGATTTCGTAATTTATTGTTTTGGCCTCATTTTGGGGGTTACATTCTTCAGTTTCCGGCGGTTGTCGTAAAATTTTTTATTTGACTGTTTTACCCTCATTTGTGGGCTATTGTCCACAGTTTTCGGCAACTTTTGTGAGAATTTATATTTCCCTCATTTGTGGGCTATAGTCACAGTTTTGAGCACTTTCATGAGATTTCGTATTTTACTCTTTGGCCTCATATTTTGGATTATAGTCCACAGTTTCCGGTCGTTTTCGTGAAAATTTTGTATTTGACTGTTCGTGCCTCATTTCTGGGCTATAGTCCACAGTTTTCGGTCACTTTCGTGAGATTTTTTATTTCCATCATTTTGTAGGCTATAGTAGACTGTTTTCGATCATTTTCATGAGATTTGGTAATGTTCTGTTTTGGCCTCATTTTGTGGGTTATAGTCCACAGTTTCCAGCCGTTTGCATGAAAATTTTGTATTTGACAGCTTTAGCCTCATTTGTGGGCTATAGTCCACAGTTTTCGGATACTTTCGTGGGATTTTTTATTTCCCTCATTTTGTGGGCAATATAGTACACTGTTTTCAATCAATTTCATGAGATTTCGTAATTTACTGTTTTGTCCTGATTTTTTGGGATATATTCCACCGATTCCGGTCCTTTTCGTGAAATTTTTTATTAGACTGTTTTAGCCCCATTTGTGGGCTATAATCCAAAGTTTTTGGCAACTTTTGTGAAAATTTTTATTTCCCTTATTTTGTGGGATATAGTACATAGTTTTCGATCACTTTCTTCAGATTTCGTATTTAACTGTTTTGGCCTCATTTTGTGGGCTATAGTCCACAGTTTTCGGTCATTTTCGTGAGATTTTTTATTTCCATCGTTTTGTAGGCCATAGTACGCTGTTTTCGATCATTTTCATGAGATTTCCTAACTTACTGTTTTGGCCTCATTTTGTGTGTTATAGTCCACAGTTTCCGGCTGTTTTCGTGAAAATTTGTATTTGACTGTTTTAGCCTCATTTGTGGGCTATATAGTCCACAGTTTTCAGCCACTTTCGTGAGAATTTTTATTTCCCTCATTTTGTGGGCTATATAGTACACTGTTTTCGATCAATTTCATGAGATTTCGTAATTTACTGTTTTGGCCTCATTTTGAGGGTTATATTCCGCAATTTCTGGTCCTTTTCGTCAAAATTTTTATATGACTGTTTTACCCTCATTTGTGGGCTATAGTCCACAATTTTCGGCAACTTTTGTGAGGATTTTCATTTCCCTCATTTTGTGGGCTATAGTCACAGTTTTCGATCACTTTCATGAGATTTCGTATTTTACTCTTTGGCCTCATATTTTGAGTTATAGTCCACAATTTTCGGCCGTTTTCTTGAAAATTTTGTATTTGACTGTTCGAGCCTCATTTCTGGGCTATAGTCCACAGTTTTCGGTCACTTTCGTGAGATTTTTTATTTCCATCATTTTGTAGGCTATAGTACACTGTTTTCGATCATTTTCATGAGATTTTGTAATGTTCTGTTTTGGCCTCATTTTGTGGGTTATAGTCCACAGTTTCCAGCCGTTTGCATGAAAATTTTGTATTTGACAGCTTTAGCCTCATTTGTGGGCTATAGTCCACAGTTTTCGGATACTTTCGTGGGATTTTTTATTTCCCTCATTTTGTGGGCAATATAGTACACTGTTTTCAATCAATTTCATGAGATTTCGTAATTTACTGTTTTGTCCTAATTTTTTGGGATATATTCCACCGATTCCGGTCCTTTTCGTGAAATTTTTTATTAGACTGTTTTAGCCCCATTTGTGGGCTATAATCCAAAGTTTTTGGCAACTTTTGTGAAAATTTTTATTTCCCTTATTTTGTGGGATATAGTACATAGTTTTCGATCACTTTCTTCAGATTTCGTATTTAACTGTTTTGGCCTCATTTTGTGGGCTATAGTCCACAATTTTCGGTCATTTTTGTGAGATTTTTTATTTCCATTGTTTTGTAGGCCATAGTACGCTGTTTTCGATCATTTTCATGAGATTTCCTAACTTACTGTTTTGGCCTCATTTTGTGTGTTATAGTCCACAGTTTTCGGCCGTTTTCGTGAAAATTTGTATTTGACTGTTTTAGCCTCATTTGTGGGCTATATAGTCCACAGTTTTCAGCCACTTTCGTGAGGATTTTTATTTCCCTCATTTTGTGGGCTATATAGTACACTGTTTTCGATCAATTTCATGAGATTTCGTAATTTACTGTTTTGGCCTCATTTTGAGGGTTATATTCCGCAATTTCTGGTCCTTTTTGTCAAAATTTTTATATGACTGTTTTACCCTCATTTGTGGGCTATAGTCCACAATTTTCGGCAACTTTTGTGAGGATTTTCATTTCCCTCATTTTGTGGGCTATAGTCACAGTTTTCGATCACTTTCATGAGATTTCGTATTTTACTCTTTGGCCTCATATTTTGAGTTATAGTCCACAATTTTCGGCCGTTTTCTTGAAAATTTTGTATTTGACTATTCGAGCCTCATTTCTGGGTTATAGTCCACAGTTTTCGATCACTTTCGTGAGATTTTTCATTTATCATTTTGTATGCTACAAGTACACTGTTTTCGATCATTTTCTTGAGATTTCGTAAGTTACTATTTTGGCCTCTTTTGTGTGTTATATTCCACAGTTTCCGGACGTTTGCGTGAAAATTTTGTATTTGACTGTTTTAGCCTCATTTGTGGGCTATAGTCCACAGTTTTCGGCCACTTTCAAAGGTACACGTTTGTCACACAAAACACCACTGGCACTTCTCCACTTAAGCCGTCCTGCTTGCATCCTATGTATAACATCTTCACAAATCTCCCCATCTCTTTGTATTATTAAGCCTAAATATCGGAAACGATTTCTCTTAGGTATCTCTTGGCCATCAAGCTTCACTACTTCCTCAGTTGTGGGCTATATAGTACATTGTTTTCGATCAATTTCACGAGATTTCGTAATTTACTGTTTTGGCCTCATTTTGGGGGCTATATTCCACAGTTTCCGGTCCTTTTCGTCCAAATTTTTATTTGACTATTTTACCCTCATTTGTGGGTAGTCCACAGTTTTCGGCAACTTTTATGAGAATTTTTATTTCCCTCATTTTGTGGGCTATAGTCACAGTTCGATCACTTTCATGAGATTTTGTATTTTACTCTTTGGCCTCATTTTTTGGGTCATAGTCCACAGTTTCCGGCGGTTTTCGTGAAAATTTTGTATTTGACTGTTGGAGCCTCATTTCTGGGCTATAGTCCACAGTTTTCGGTCACTTCCGTGAGATTTTTTATTTCCATCATTTTGTAGGCTATAGTACACTGTTTTCGTTCATTTTCATAAGATTTTGTAATTTACTGTTTTGGTCTCATTTTGTGGGTTATAGTCCACAGTTTCGCCGTTTGCGTGAAAATTTTGTATTTGACTATTTTAGCCTCATTTGTGGGTTATAGTCAACAGATTTCGGCCACTTTCGCGAGATTTTTTATTTTCCTCATTTTTTATAGTACACTGTTTTCGATCAATTTCATGAGATTTCGTAATTTGCTTTTTGGCCTCATTTTTTGGGATATATTCCACAGTTTTCGGTCCTTTTTGTGAAATTTTTTTATTAGACTGTTTTAGCCCCATTTGTGGGCTATAGTCCAAAGTTTTCGGCAACTTTTGTGAGAATTTTTATTTCCCTTATTCTGTGGGCTATAGTACAAAGTTTTCGATCACTTTCTTCAGATTTCGTATTTTACTATTTTGGCATCATTTTGTAGGTTATAGTCCACAGCTTCTGGCAGTTTTTGATCACATTCGAAAGATTTTTTATTTTCCTCATTTTGTGGGCTAGTACACTAGTTTCGACCACTTTCATGAGATTTCGTATTTTACTGTTTTGGCCTCATTTTGTGGGTTATATAAGCCACAGTTTCCGGCCGTTTTCGTGAAAATTTTGTATTTGACTGCTTGAGCCTTATTTGTGGGCTATAGTCTACAGTTTTCGGTCACTTTCGTGAGATTTTTTATTTTCATAATTTTGTAGGCTGTTTTCGATTATTTTAATGAGATTTCGTAATTTACTGTTTTTGCCTCATTTTGTGGGTTATAGTCCACAGTTTCCGGCCGTTTTTGTGAAAATTTGTGGTTGACTATTTTAGCCTCGTTTGTGGGCTATAGTCTACAGTTTTCGGCCACTTTCGCGAGATTTTTTATTTCCCTTATTTTGTCGGCTATATAGTACACTGTTTTCGATCAATTTCATGAGATTTCGTAATTTACAGTTTTGGCCTCAATTTAAGGGTTATATTCCTCAGTTTCCGGTCCTTTTCGTAAAATTTTTTATTTGACTGTTTTACCCTCATTTGTGGGCTATAGTTCATTGTTTTCGGCAACTTTTGTGAGAATTTTTATTTCCCTCATTTGTGGGCTATACACAGTTTTCGATCACTTTCATGAGATTTCGTATTTTACTCTTTGGCCTCATTTTGTGGGTTTATAGTCCACATATCCGGCCGTTTTCGTGAAAATTTTGTATTTGACTGTTTGAGCCTCATTTGTGGGCTATAGTCCATAGTTTTTGGTAACTTTTGTGAGATTTTTTATTTTCCTCATTTTGTGAGCTATATAGTACACTCTTTTTGATCTATTTCATGAGATTTCGTAATTTACTGTTTTGGCCTTATTTTTTGGCATATATTCCACAGTTTTCGGTCCTTTACGTGAATTTTTTTATTAGACTGTTTTAGCCCCATTTGTGGGCTATAGTCCAAAGTTTTTGGCAACTTTTGTGTGAATTTTTATTACCCTTATTTTGTGGGCCATAGTACACTGTTTTCGATCACTTTCTTCAGAGTTCTTATTTTACTATTTTAGCCTCATTTTATGGGTTATAGTCCACAGTTTCCGGCCGTTTTCGTGAATTTTTGTATCTGACAGTTTTAGCCTCATTTGTGGGCTATAGGTCACAGTTTTCAGTCACATTCGAAATATTTTTTTCCCTCATTTTGTGGGCTATAGTACATTGTTTTCGATCATTTTCAAGAGATTTCGTAATTTACTGTTTTGGCCTCATTTTGTGGGTTATAGTCCACAGTTTCTGGCCATTTTCGTGAAAATTTGTATTTGACTGTTTTAGCCTCATTTGTGGGCTATAGTCTACAGTTTTCGACCACTTTCGTGAGGTTATTTATTTCCGTCATTTTGTGGGCTTTATAGTACACTGTTTTCGATCAATTTCATGTGATTTGAAATTTACTGTTTTGGCCTCATTTTGTGGTTTATATTCCACAGTTTCCAGTCCTTTTCGTCAAACTTTTTATATGACTGTTTTACCCTCATTTGTGGGCTGTGTAGTCCACAGTTTTCGGCAACTTTTGTGAGAATTTTTATTTCCCTCATTTTGTAGGCTATAGTCACAGTTTTCAATTACTTTCATGAGATTTCGTATTTTACTTTTTTGGCATCATTTTGTAGGTTATAGTCCACAATTTCCGGCCGTTTTCGTGAAATTTTTTATTTGACTGTTTTAGCCTCATTTGTAGGCTATAGTCCACAGTTTTCGGTCACATTTGTAAGATTTTTATTTCCCTCATTTTGTGGCTATAGTACACTGTTTTCGATCACTTTCATGAGATTTCGTATTTTTCTCTTTTGGCATCATTTTGTGGGTTATAGTCCACAGTTTTCGGTCAAGATTTTTTATTTTCCTCATTTTGTGGCTATAGTGCACTGTTTTCGATCACTTTCATGAGATTTCGTATTTTATTGTTTTGGCCTCATTTTGTGGGTTGTAGTCTACAGTTTTCGGCCGTTTTTGTGAAAATTTTGTATTTGACTGTTTGAGCCTCATTTATGGACTATAGTCCACAGTTTTCGGTCACTTTCGTGAGATTTTTTATTTCCATCATTTTGTGGGCTATTGTACACTCTTTTCGATCAATTTCATGAGATTTCGTATTTTACTGTTTTGGCCTCATTTTGTGGGTTATAGTCCACAGTTTCCAGCCGTTTTCATGAAAATTTGTATTTGACTATTTTAGCCACATTTGTGGGCTATAGTCCACAGTTTTTAGCCACTTTCGTGAGATTTTTTATTTTCCTCATTTTGTGGGCTATATAGAACACTGTTTTTGATCAATTTAATGAGATTTCGTAATTTACTGTTTTGGCCTCATTTTTTGGGTTATATTCCACAGTTTCCGGCCCTTTCGTGAATTTTTTTTCTTTGACGGTTTTAGTCTCATTTGTGGGCTATAGTCACAGTTTTCGGCAACTTTCGTGTGAATTTTTATTTCCCTCATTTTGTAGGCTATAATACACAGTTTTCGATCACTTTCTTGAGATTTCGTATTTTACTATTTTTGACTCATTTTCCGGTCGTTTCCGACCGTTTTTGTAAAATTTTGTATTTGTCTGTTTTAGCCTCATTTGTGGGCTATAGTCCATAGTTTTCGGTCACATTCGATGGGCTATAGTACACTTTTTTTATCACATTCAAGAGATTTCGTATTTTACTGTTTTTGCCTCATTTTGTGTGTTATACGGCATAGTTTCCCGGCCGTTTTCGTGAAATTTTTTTATTTGACTGTTTAAGCCTCATTTGTGAGCTATAGTCCACACTTTTAGGTCACTTTTGTGAGATTTTTTATTTCCCTTCTTTTGTAGGCTATATAGTACACTATTTTCGATCAATTTCATGAGATTTCATATTTTACTGTTTTGGTCTCATTTTCTGGGTTATATTCCACAGTTTCCGGTCCTTTTCGTGAATTTTTTTATTTGACTGTTTTAGCCTCATTTGTGGGCTACAGTCCACAGATTTTGGCAACTTTCGTGAGATTTTCTATTTCCCTCATTTTGTGGGCTATATATTGCACTGTTTTCAATCAGTTTCTTGAGATTTTATATTTTACTATTTTTGCATCATTTTCTAGGTTATATACTCCACAGTTTCCGGCTGTTTTCGTGAAATTTTATATTTAACTGTTTTAGCCTCATTTGTGGGCTATGTAGTTCACAGTTTTCGCTCACTTTCGTGAGAAATTTTATTTCCCTCATTTTGTAGGCTATAATCCACTGTTTCCAGTTGTTTTCGTGAAATTTTTTTATTTGACTGTTTTAGCCTCATTTGTGGGCTATAGTCCATAGTTTTCGGTCACATTCGTAATATTTTTTATTTCCCTTATTTTGTGGGCTATAATACACTGTTTTCGATCAATTTCTTGAGATTTTGTATTTTACTGTTTTGGTCACATTTTTTGGGTTATAGTCCACAGTTTCCGACCGTTTTCGTGAAATTTTGTATTTGTCTATTTTAACCTCATTTGCGGTAGTCCACAGTTTTCAGCAATTTTCGTGATATTTTTTATTTCCCTAATTTTGTGGAATATAGTACACTATTTTTGATCATTTTCATGAGTTTTCGTATTTTACTGTTTTTGGGCTCATTTTGTGGGTTATAGTCCACACTTTCCGGCTGTTTTCGTGAAATTTTGTATTTGACTTTTTTAACCTCAACTGTGGACAATAGTCCACAGTTTTCGGTCCCTTTCGTGAGATTTTTTGTCCCTCATTTTGTGGGCTATAGTCCACTATTTCCAGTTGTTTTCGGGAAATTTTGTATTTTACTGTTTGAGCCTCATTTGTGGGCTAAGTCCACACTTTTAGGTCACTTTCGTGAGATTTTTTATTTCCATCATTTTGTAAGCTGTAGTACACTATTTTCGATCAATTTCGCGAGATTTCGTATTTTACTATTTTGACCGCATTTTGAGGGTTATAGTCCACAGTTTCCGGCCGTTTTCATGAAAATTTGTATATTTGACTGTTTTAGCCTCATTTGTGGGCAATAGTCCACAGTTTTCGGTCATTTTCACGAGATTTTTTATGTCCCTCATTTTGTGGGATATAGTCCACTGTTTCTAGTTGTTTTCGTGAAATTTTGTATTTTACTTTTTGAGCCTCATTTGTGGCCTATAGTCCACACTTTTAGGTGACTATCGCGAGATTTTTTATTTCCATCATTTTGTAGGCTATAGTACACTATTTTCGATCAATTTAATGAGATTTCATATTTTACTGTTTTGGCCTCATTTTGTGGGTTATATAGTCTACCGTTTCTGGCCGTTTTCGTGAAAATTTGTATTTGACTATTTTAACCTCATTTGTGGGCTATAGTCCACAGTTTTCGAACACTTTCGTGAGAATTTTTATTTCCTTCATTTTGTGGGCTATATAGTGCACTGTTTTCGATCAATTTCACGAGATTTCGTGATTTATTGTTTTGGCCTCATTTTGGGGGTTACATTCCCCAGTTTCCGGCCGTTTTTGTGAAAATTTTTATTTGACTGTTTTAGCCACATTTGTGGGCTGTAGTCCACAGTTTTCGGACACTTTCGTGAGATTTTTTATTTCCCTCATTTTGTGGGCTATATAGTACACTGTTTTCGATCAATTTAATGAGATTTCGTAATTTACTGTTTTGGTCTGATTTTGGGGGGTTATATTCCACAGTTTCCGATCCTTTTCGTCAAAATTTTTATTTGGTTGTTTTACCCTCAACTGTAGGCTATAGTCCACAGTTTTTGACAACTTTTGTGAGAATTTATATTTCCCTCATTTTGTGGGCTATCGTCACAGTTTTCGATCACTTTCATGAGATTTCATATTTTACTCTTTGGCCTCATTTTTTGGGTTATAGTCCACAGTTTCTGGACGTTTTCGTGAAAATTTTGTATTTGACTGTTTGAGCCTCATTTCTGGGCTATAGTCCACAGTTTTCGGTCACTTTTGTGATATTTTTTATTTCCATCATTTTGTAGGCTGTAGTACAATGTTTTCGATCATTTTTATGAGATTTCGTAATTTACTGTTTTAGCCTCATTTTGTGGGTTATAGTCCACAATTTCCGGCCGTTTGCATGAAAATTTTGTATTTGACTGTTTTAGCCTCATTTGTGGGCTATGTCCACAGTTTTCGGCCACTTTCGTGAGATTTTTTATTTCCCTCATTTTGTGGGCTATATAGTACACTGCTTTCAATCAATTTCATGAGATTTCGTAATTTACTGTTTTGGCCTTATTTTTTGGGATATATTCCACAGCTTCCTGTCTTTTTCGTGAAATTTTTTATTAGACTGTTTTAGCCCCATTTGTGGGTAATTGTCCAAAGTTTTCGGCAACTTTTGTCAGAATTTTTATTTCCCTTATTTTGTGCGATATAGTACACAATTTTTGATCACTTTCTTCAGATTTCGTATTTTACTATATTGGCCTCAATTTGTGAGTTATAGTCCACAGTTTCTGGTCGTTTTCGTGAATTTTTGTATTTGACTGTTTTAGCCTCATTTGTTGGCTATAGTCCACAGTTTTCGGTCATTTTCGAAATAGTACACTGTTTTCGATCAATTTCATGAGAGTTCGTAATTTACTGTTTTGGCCTCATTTTTTAGGGTTATATTCCACAGTTTCCGGTCCTTTTTGTCAAAATTTTTATATGACTATTTTACCCTCATTTGTGGGCCATAGTACACTGTTTTTGATCATTTTCGTGAGATTTCCTAACTTACTGCTTTGGCCTCATTTTGATTTTGTGGGTTATAGTCCACAGTTTCCAGCCGTTTTCGTGAGGCTTATTTGTGACTACAGTCCACAGTTTTCAGTCACTTTCTTAAGATTTTTTATTTCCATCATATTGTAGGCTATTGTACACTGTTTTGATCATTTTCATGAGATTTCGTAATTTGTTGTTTTGGCCTCATTTTGTTGGTGTCCACAGTTTCTGGCCGTTTTTGTGAAAATTTGTATTTGACCGTTTTAGCCTCATTTGTGGGCATTAGTCCACTCTTTCCGGTCACTTTCGTAAGATTTTTTATTTCCCTCATTTTGTGGACTATATAGTACATTATTTTCGATCAATTTCATGAGATTTCGTAATTTACTGTTTGGGCCTCATTTTGGGGGTTATATTCCACAGTTTTTGGTCCTTTTCGTCAAAATTTTTATTTGACTATTTTACCCTCATTTGTGGGGGCTATAGTCCACAATTTTCAGCCACTTTCGTGAGATTTTATATTTTCCTCATTTTGTGGGCTATATAGTACACTGTTTTCGATCAATTTCATGATATTTCGTAATTTAGTGTTTTGGCCTGATTTTTTGGGATATATTCCACAGTTTCCGGTCCTTTTCGTGAATTTTTTTATTAGACTGTTTTAGCCCCATTTGTGGGCTATAGTCCAAAGTTTTCGGCAACTTTTGTGAGAATTTTTATTTCGCTTATTTTGTGGGCTATATAGTACACAGTTTTCGATCACTTTCTTCAGATTTCATATTTAACTGTTTTGGCCTCATTTTGTGGGTTATAGTCCTCAGTTTCTGGCCGTTTTCGTGAATTTTTGTATTTAACTGTTTTAGCCTCATTCGTGGGCTATAGTCCACAGTTTTCGGTCACATTTGAAAGATTGTTTATTTTCCTCATTTTGTGGGCTATAGTACAGTATTTTCGATCAATTTTATGAGATTTCTTAATTTACTGTTTTGGCCTCATTTTGTGGGTTGTCCACAGTTTCCGGCCGTTTTCGTGAAAATTTGTATTTGACAGTTTTAGCCTCATTTGTGGGCTATAGTTCACAGTTTTCGGCCACTTTCGTGAGATTTTTTATTTTCCTCGTTTTGTGGACTATATAGTACACTGTTTTCGATCAATTTCATGAGATTTCGTAATTTACTGTTTTGGCATTATTTTTTGGGATATATTCCACAGTTTCCGGTACTTTTCATGAATTTTTTTGTTAGACTGTTTTAGTCCCATTTGTGGGCTATAATCCAAAGTTTTCGGCAACTTTTGTGAGAATTTTTATTTCCCCTTATTTTGTGGGCTATAGTACACAGTTTTCGATCACTTTCTTCAGATTTCGTAGTTTACTATTTTGGCCTCATTTTGTGGGTTATAGTACACAGCTTCTGGCCGTTTTCGTGAATTTTTGTATTTGACTGTTTTAGCCTCATTTGTGGGCTATAGTCCACAGTTTTCGGTCACATTTGAAAGATTTTTTACTTCCTTCATTTTGTGGGCTATATAGTACATTGTTTTCGATCAATTTCATGAGAGTTCGTAATTACTGTTTTGGCCTTATTTTGAGGGTTATATTCCACAGTTTCCGGTCCTTTTCGTCAAAATTTTTATTTGACTGTTTTACCCTCAACTGTAGGCTATAGTCCACAGTTTTTGGCAACTTTTGTGAGAATTTTATTTCCCTCATTTTGTGCGCTATAGTCACAGTTTTCGATCACTTTCATGAGATTTCGTAATTTACTGTTTTGGCCTCATTTTGTGGGTTATAGTCCACAGTTTCAGTCCATTTTCGTGAAAATTTGTATTTGACTGTTTTAGCCTCATTTGTGGGCTACAGTCCACAGTTTTCGGACACTTTCATGAGATTTTTTATTTCCTTCATTTTGTGGGCTATATAGTATACTGTTTTCGATCAATTTATTGAGATTTCGTAATTTACTATTTTGGTTTGATTTTTGGGGTTATATTCCACAGTTTCCGGTCCTTTTGGTCAAAATTTTTATTTGACTGTTTTACCCTCAATTGTAGGCTATTGTTCACAGTTTTCGGCAACTTTTGTGAGAATTTTATTTCCATCATTTTGTGGGCTATAGTCACAGTTTTCAATCACTTTCATGAGATTTCGTATTTTACACTTTGGCCTCATTTTTTGGGTTATAGTCCACAGTTTCCGGACGTTTTCATGAAAATTTTGTATTTGACTGTTTGAGCCTCATTTCTGGGCTATTGTCCACAGTTTTTGGTGTCTTTCGTGAGATTTTTTACTTCCATCATTTTGTATGCTGTGTAGTACAATGCTTTCGATCATTTTAATGAGATTTCGCAATTTACTCTTTTGGCCTCATTTTGCGGGTTATAGTCCACAGTTTCCGGCCGTTTGTGTGAAAATTTAGTATTTGACTGTTTTAGCCTCATTTGGGGACTATAGTCCACAGTTTTCAGCCACTTTCGTGAGATTTTTTATTTCCCCCATTTTGTGGGCTATATAGTACACTGCTTTTGATCAATTTCATGATATTTCGTAATTTACTGTTTTGGCCTTATTTTTGGGATATATTCCACAGTTTCCGGTCTTTTTCGTGAATTTTTTTATTAGTCTGTTTTAGCCCCATTTGTGGGCAATAGTCCAAAGTTTTCGGCAACTTTTGTGAGAATTTTTATTTCCCTTATTTTGTGGGCTATAGTACATAGTTTTCGATCACTTTCTTCAGATTTCGTACTTTACTATTTTGGCCTCATTTTGTGTGTTATAGTTCACAGTTTCCGGCCGTTTTCGCGAATTATTGTATGTGACTGTTTTAGATTCATTTGTGGGATATATTCCACAGTTTTCGGTCACATTCGAAATGTTTTTTATTCTCCTCATTTTGTGGGCTATAGTACACTGTTTTCGATCATTTTTATGAGATTTCGTATTTTACTGTTTTGACCTCATTTTGTGGGTTATAGGCCACAGTTTTCGGCTGTTTTCGAAGAAATTTTGTATTTGACTGTTTTAGCCTCATTTGTGGGCTATAGTCCACAGTTTTCAGTCACATTGGAAAGATTTTTTACTTCCCTCGTTTTGTGGGCTATATAGTACACTATTTTCGATCAATTTCATGGGAACTCGTAATTTACTATTTTGGCCTCATTTTGAGGGTTATATTCCACAGTTTCCTGTCCTTTTCGTCAAAATTTTTATATGACTGTTTTACCCTCATTTGTGGGCTATTGTCCATAGTTTTCGGTCACTTTCGTGAAATTTTTTATTTGCATCATTTTGGAGGCCATAGTACACAGTTTTCGATCATTTTCATGAGATATCGTAATTTACTGTTTTGGCCTCATTTTGTGGGTTATAGTCCACAGTTTCAGGCCGTTTTCATGAAAATTTGTATTTGACTGTTTTAGCCTCATTTGTGGGCTGTAGTCCATAGTTTTCAGACACTTTCGTGAGATTTTTTATTTCCCTCATTTTGTGGGCTATATAGTACACTGTTTTCGATCAATTTAATGAGATTTCGTAATTTACTGTTTTGGTCTGATTTTGGGGGTTATATTCCACATTTTCCGGTCCTTTTCGTGAAAATTTTTATTTGACTGTTTTACCCTCATTTGTGGGCTATATAGTTCACAGTTTTCGGCAACTTTTAGAGAATTTCTATTTCCCTCATTTTGTGGGCTATAGTCACATTTTTCGATCACTTTCATGAGATTTCGTATTTTACTCTTTGGCCTCATTTTTTGGGTTATAGTCCACAGTTTCCGGCCGTTTTCATGAAAACTTAAATTTTGTATTTGACTGTTCGAGCCTCATTTCTGGGCTATAGTCCACAGTTTTTGGTCACTTTCGTTAGATTTTTTTATTTCCATCATTTTATATTCCACAGTTTCCGGCCGTTTGCGTGAAAATTTTGGATTTAACTGTTTTAGCCTTATTTGTGGGCTATAGTCCACAGTTTTCGGCAACTTCCGTGAGATTTTTTATTTTCCTCATTTTGTGGGCTATATAGTACACTGCTATCGATCAATTTCATGAGATTTCGTAATTTACTGTTTTGGCCTTATTTTTTCTGATATATTCCTCAGTTTCCGGTCTTTTTTGTGAAATTTTTTATTAGACTGTTTTAACCCGATTTGTGGGCTATAGTCCAATGTTTTTGGCAACTTTTGTGAGAATTATTTTTTCCCTTATTTTGTGGGCTATAATACACAGTTTTCGATCACTTTCTTCAGATTTCGTATTTTACTATTTTGGCCTTATTTTGTAGATTATATTCCACAGTTTCCGGCCGTTTTTGCGAATTTTTGTATTTGACTGTTTTAGACTCATTTGTGAGCTATAGTCCACAGTTTTCGGTCACATTCGAAAGGTTTTTTATTCCCCTCATTTCGTGGGCTATAGTACACTGTTTTCGATCACCTTTATGAGATTTCGTATTTTAATGTTTTGGCCTCATTTTGTGGATTATAGGCCACAGTTTCCAGCCGTTTTCGTGGATTTTTTGTATTTGACTGTTTGGGCCTCATTTGAGGGATCTAGTCCACAGTTTTCGGTCACTTTCGTGAGATTTTTTATTTCCATCATTTTGTATGCCATAGTACACTGTTTTCGATCATTTTCATGAGATTTTGTAATTTACTGTTTTGGCCTCATTTTGTGGGTTATAGTCCACAGTTTCCTGCCGTTTGAGTGAAAATTTTGTATTTGACTGTTTTAGCCTCATTTGTGAGTTATAGTCCACAATTTTCGACCACTTTCATGAGATTTTTTATTTCCCTCATTTTGTGGGCTATATAGTACGCGGTTTTCGATCAATTTCATTAGATTTCGTAATTTACTATTTTGGCCTCAATTTTGGGGACATATTCCACAGTTTTCGGTCCTTTTCGTGAATTTTTTTTATTACTGTTTTAGCCCCATTTGTGGGCTATAGTCCAAAGTTTTCGTCAACTTTTGTGAGAATTTTTATTTCTCTTATTTTGTGGGCTATAGTACACAGTTTTCGATCACTTTCATGAGATTTCATATTTTACTGTTTTGGCCTCATTTTGTGGGTTATAGGCCACAATTTCTAGCCGTTTTCATGAAAATTTTGTATTTGACTGTTTGAGCCTCATTTGTGGCCTATATAGTCCACAGTTTTCGATCACTTTTGTGAGATTTTTTATTTCCATCATTTTGTAGGCTATAGTACACTGTGTTCGATCATTTTCATGAGATTTCGTAATTTATGGTTTTGGCCTCATTTTGTGGGTTATAGTATACAGTTTCCGGCCGTTTTCGTGAAAATTTGTATTTGACTGTTTTAGCCTGATATGTGGGCTATAGTCCACAGTTTTCGACCACTTTCGTGAGATTTTTTATTTCCCTCATTTTGTGGGCTATATAGTACACTGTTTTCGATCAATTTCACGAGATTTCGTAATTTATTGTTTTGGCCTCATTTTGGGGGTTACATTTCCCAGTTTCCGACCGTTTTCGTAAAATTTTTTATTTGACTGTTTCTCCCTTATTTGTCGGCCATTGTCCACAGTTTTCGGCAACTTTTGTGAGAATTTATATTTCCCTCATTTTGTAGGCTATAGTCATAGTTTTCGATCACTTTCATGAGATTTCGTATTTTACTCTTTGGCCTCATATATTGGGTTATAGTCCACAGTTTCCGGCCGTTTTCATGAAAATTTTGTATTTGACTGTTCGTGCCTCATTTCTGGGCTATAGTCCATAGTTTTCAGTCACTTTCGTGAGATTCTTTATTTCCATCATTTTGTAGGTTGTTTTTGATCTCTGGAGGTTTAGGGGTGCCAAAGATCAAGGACCCCTAAACCTCCAGCTGCCTTAGACGTACAGATCAGCTTCCAGCTGCAAAGGTGAGTGCCAACTTTATAAGAATCAGCACCAGACCAGAAGAAGTTCCTTCTGATTTGGTTGATCCTCTTAATCACCCAAGAAGACAGGTAAAAGAAGGACATCATATATAAAGGGATAGAGGAGAGAATGGAGTTAACAAGGATGAGTCTGCCTCCTCTCGACAGATGTTTACCAGACCAACTGTTAAGTCTAGATTCAACTTTTTTGATCATCGGCATCCAATCCGATTTATGAAGCTTCCCCCATCTCAAAGGGATACCAAGATAATGGATCGGAAAAGAGGCCGAAGCACAGTTAAAGAATTGCACAAATTCCGATTGACGATTTAGAGACCCTCCAAGCCAAAGAACCGTGGACTTTTGAAAGTTAATGGCTAAACCAGACGCACTTTCAAAAACATAGAGAAGTAACTTTAGGTTACGTAAGGAGCACCCGTTGGGTTTCATGAGATTTCGTAATTTACTATTTTGGCCTCATTTTTGGGGACATATTCCACAGTTTTCGGTCCTTTTCGTGAAATTTTTTATTAGACTGTTTTAGCCCCATTTGTTAGTCCAAAGTTTTCGGCAACATGTGTGAGAATTTTTTATTTCCCTTATTTTTTTTTGATAAAAGATGACCGTAGTCACTGTTTCATTAATGATAATTAAGGAAACAGAGTAGTACAATAACCAACATAACTGATAACCCTACTAAACAGAATTACAATAAAAGAGATAAACATCAAAATAGACATGAAATAAACCAACTGGACTCAGTCAGTAGCACCATCGCTTGTAGTCTTGACCGGGCGGCCCTACCCTACTTGAGGTTGCCCCCTCTCTATGATCTCATCCTTGGCTATTCACCTTCGTTGATCCTCCTCCTCTTTGCCGCCTCCTCAGCTCCTGCCCAATCATGAATCAAAAGAAAAATTTTATGCATTGAGTTATGGAAATGGTAAGAAGTGTTGCGAAAAATGTAATCATTTCGTTCTAGCCAAAGGTTCCACATTGATGTTGCTATTGCTATATCCCATGTCTTTTTATCCTCTAGTCTAATGTGACCTTCTCTAAGAGGTCCCCATATGTCGGTTGTTGAGTTAGGTACCCGATTAAACCCGAAACCCCTACATACTATCTCCCAAGTAAGACGAGCTTTGGGACATTGAAAGAGGATATGATTCACATCCTCTTCCGTAGTAAGGCACATGTCACAAATAACATCGATTTGCATGTTTCTCTTCCTAAGATTTACTTTCGACAGGATCGCGTCTTTGTGTGCTAGCCAACAGAAAACTTTGACTTTGAATGGCACGTGAGCCCCCCATATGACGGATTGATCTTTACATCGCGTGCCTCCGTCATTGATCCATTTATACATAGATGAGACAGAGAACACTTTTGAAGCGTCTCTATCCCACCATCGATCGTCTTCTAAACTATTTGGCTGTCCCCCTTCGTCACGAATGAGTTTGTTTAGATCTTCGAATTGGGTTATACTCCCCTGATCGATGTTGTGAGATACAATGAAATTGAGTTTGCCATTCTTCCGAACATCTGCAACTGATAGGTCTCTGCAGCTAGTGAGAATTGGTTTTGCAGAGTTGTTTCACTGCACCATTTGTCTTTTCAGAATCTGGTATTTTTGCCATTTCCCACTCTACATCTGGTATTGGTATGGAAAATCTCTCCGTGCTTCGCTATACTCTTCCATAGAAAAGAAACCTTGGCTGATGGGCTTCTGCCTCCACAACGATATTTTCTTCTCTTGCGGAATAGGTCAAAAGAGTAGCTCCACCAACCCTTGTGCTTGTTTGTTATCTTCCACCACCACTTACTGAGCAACGCTTTATTCATGTCATGTAGGTTCATGATACCCAGTCCTCCGTATTCCCTTCTCTTACAGACTCTTCCCCATTTTACCAGGGGGAAACCTTTGTTGCCCTCGTCCATTCCTTTCCATAAGAATCTTCTTCTAAGTTTGTCAATCCTGTGGATGACCCACTTATGCAGTTCGTAAATGGACATAAGATACAGTGGTATTGCGGAAAGAACTGAATTTAACAAAATGATTCTTCCTCCGAGGGATAGGAACCGACTATGCCATCCTATTAATTTCTTGTCGATCTTTTCGATAAGGGGATTCCAATCCTCCTTCAATAGAGCTTCGGGTCTTATTGGTGTTCCAAGGTATTTAATTGGAAATTCGCTCATCTTGCAATCTAAAATCTCCATAATATCATTGGCTGGCATTGACAGTTGGTCGGAGATGGGGATTATGCTAGTCTTATTTAAATTAGCCTTCAGTCCGGACCACCCTTGAAAGCACCCCAGTACCGCCTTAATGGCCACCACTTCTTGTGAGTTAGCTCTTCCGAATAGAATTGTGTCATCTGCGTATTGTAGAATCATCATTGGCTGTGCGATTCCATTAATCTCGATCCCTTTGATGATGTTGTTTCCTGAGCTCTTCTTATCATTTCTGCCAGCCCATCCGCCACTATTGCAAAGAGTAGAGAGGATAGAGGATCCCCTTGCCGCAGCCCTCTTTTGCATCAGATATCTTTCCCTTGCCATCCGTTTACCTGGGTGAACGATTTACCTCCTCGAATGCACATTTTCATCCATAACCTCCATTTTGTGCCGAAACCTTTTAGGTCTAGAGCCTTGTCTAGGCAATCCCAGTGTATGGAATTGTAAGCCCTCTGGAAATCTAATTTGAGGAGGAATCCGTCAGCTTTTGCTTTGTTGCCTCTGAATACTATTTCGTGGGCGGATGCAATGCTATCCATGATATCCCTTCCGCTAATGAACCCGCTTTGCGATGGAGCAATGACCTCGTTCAGATGCGGAGCCAATCTTAGTGCTAGGACCTTCATGATAATTTTGAACGACCCGTTAAGCAGACTGATCGGTCTTAGGTCTTCATGGGAGATGACCTCGCTTTTCTTCGGCACCTGTATAATTGTTGCATAATTTAGCCTGTCCAAGTTTGCCGCTCCATCGTATAGTTCATGGAAAATGTTCATTAGGTCTTCTCTGATGATTTGCCAATATGTTTTGTAGAAGAAAATCGGTAGACCGTCTGGCCCAGGGGCCTTGTCCTGCCCTAGTTTCTTAATTGCTTCGAAGACCTCTATGTCTGAGAATCTTGCTTCGATACCCGAGCTACCATCTATTCTAGAAGAGCTCCACATGTCTGGAGTTGGCGTGCATCTGCCAGATGTATTGCTCCCTAAAAGTTCATGAAAATGACTGTCGAGATGCTTTTGATGTGCACTTCATTTTTAGTCCAATTCTCGTTCACTGATAATCCCGTGATGTGGTTTTGTCTTTTTCTTCCATTAGCCATCTTGTGAAAAAAATTTGTGTTTGCGTCCCCTTCGCTGAGCCATTGCATTCTCGATCTCTGTTGCCAATACAACTCCATCTTCCCGATCTGTTGGATCTCTAGTCTTTTGCTAGCAAGCTTGTCTTTCTCATCCTCCAGCAGATCTCTATCCTCTTGCCAGGTTTCCAAAGTGACAATTCTGATACCTACGGTTTCTCTTCGCAGGTTAATGTCAATCATTTTTTGTCTGGCCCACCCTTTTAATCTCCTACGTAGATGCCTTGTCTTTTCGATCCAAATTCCGACGGCTGAGGACTGAACGGTGTCGGCTCCCCACGAGTTGGCGATGACTTGTTGGGTATCCTCGCAGATGGTCCAAGCTTTCTCAAATTTGAAACTGAAGTGCTTCTTCCTTGCTTCTTGCTTACAATCGATCACTAGAGGTAGGTGATCTGAAGTGTATCGCAATGCGGATTTGACCTTTGCTAACGGATGTACATCCTCCCATTCGTTCGACACGAGCACTCTATCTAGCTTGGCCAATGTAGGATTGCGCTGCATATTCGACCATGTAAATTTCCTGTCGGTCATCTCTAGTTCCAATAGCTCTAAGTCTTCTATAGTCTCGTTGAAGGACTCTTGATCGAAGCGACTGTGACTCCTACCCTTATGCTCATCCTGGAATCTAGTGATGTTAAAATCCCCCATATCATCCAAGCCCCTCCCCATTTGTTCCTGATGTATCTTAGATCCGTCCACAGCTCTTTGTGAAGTCTACTGTCATATGGTCCGTAAACAGAAGAAATAGTTTGGATCCAATCATCACATCTACGTCTAATTCTAATTGAGACCATAAACGCGCCAATGTACTCGTCAATAATCTCGAAAATTAAAGAATTAACCCCCACCGCTATTCCTCCTGAATACCCCCTAGCCGCTTTAAATCTCCAGTGAAAGTCTACCATACCTCTAAGCGAGGTAAAATCCTCCTCAGTTGGGGACTCTATTCTAGTTTCTTGAAGTCCACAGGTGTCAGGACAAATTTTGCTCAGAGTTACACCTATTGCTCTTTTTTTTAATTTTTGCCGCATCTCTCTAACGTTCCAAAAAATGTAAACCATTAAACAACTAGTTGAAACTCCTAACATCTCTCCCCACCTCAAAGAAACCCAGGGTTAGTTAATAGCTATTCTTGTGTCATCTCTAATGATTGCCACGTTTTCTAGTTGTTCGGCCCTAGTGGAACCCATGGCTAAACCGTAAAGACTAGCAAAATAAATGAGGGACTCATCAGTTAAAGAATTTAGAACAGAATAATTAACTGTAGAGGTACCTTCTCCTGTCATATCTTCCTCCGTCGCTTTGTTCCCCTTGTGAGTCCCCTCGACTTTACCGTGTGCCTGAGTTTCCGTGCTGACCATCTGTCTTTTTCCTTTCCTCCGATATTCTGTAATCTTCTTGGTGGATGAGCTTCCGACACTGCCTCTGACTTCTTTTTCATCATAATCTGTTTCCATTTCTGAGATGAAATTATCTTCCCGTACTCCATCTAACGCCCCAATAATACCGCCGCCTGACTCGGGGTCTGAAGACAAAAGCACTTTGTGCGGAATTATTTGCTGATCGGGTTTAGCAGTAATCATCTGATTGCTGATTGCCGAGATCACTCCAATTTGATTATTGTCTACCTTTTCTGTAACCTTCCCCTGGCCCATGGGCTTTGGCCTATATGGGAGTTGTGCTTTGGACTGAATTAGAGCGCATACTGCAGCTTTGACAGAGCTTTCGATATCGTCTTTTGTGAATCGCATCCATGCTTCGTCACTGAGGCCCAAAGCGTTGCCAGAGCCTAGGCCCACGCTCGTCCCTAGTTTAAGGATCCCCCCTTTTTTCGCTTCAGTCGTACAACTTGTCCCTTCACGCAAATGCGTCCCATCACCGCTTGCAATCCCATCGCCGCGTGAAGTCCCTTCGCCTATAGCCACTGCAATTTCCCCACACTGTGACTTGCTGTCGCTCACCGATTGATGGAGCTGAGGTGGGACCCTAGTCCAACTATACCCTCTTGGGACTTTGATCGTGTTGACAGTGGGGTTAGGTAGCTTGGACGGTGGCAATTTCATCTTGCGTAAATTGCTTGGCATTTGAACTTGGCGCTCAAATGTCGACGGTTCAGATTCGTTCTTATCGCCACCGCTCGATGGATGGATCTGTTTTAAGTACATCACATCGGACGGATAAGCTTCATCGTCTACCTCTCGTGCCGAATCTCGACTGTTGATATTCCCTTTGCCTCCTATTGCTAAATCTCGGAACGACACATTTTTTTGGACTTCGACGATGACTCTAACTTCGTAGATGGAGTTTTCGAATTCGGTGATAATCTTGGATGGGATATTCGCCTTATTAGCGACCCCCACCTTGATTCTTGCAAATTTTCGAGCGGAATGAGTTAAAGTTTGCCTGTCGATGTCGATTAGCATACCGAATTGGCGAACGACATTTTGAAATCCCGATCGTACCCAACAATGGAACGGCAGGTTGTATAGTCTGATCCACACTGGAGGGAAATTCTCTGCCTCAAAGCTCCGAAATCTCATGACCACCACTTAAAGGTGACGAAAGACTCTAACCCGTGGGTGTCTTTACCCTCTAGTCCCTTGACTCTGATCGTTTCTTGAGCGAAAACCTCGTCACTGCAGTGTGCATAGAAAGTATTTGATGCTATCTCTTGGATCACCCAGGTCGGAGTCGGAGAGGTGATCAACGCTGCTTGAAGCAGTTTTGATACGTCATTGGTCGTGGGGACTCCCGACTGAGCTTTAATCAAGATCCCGCCATGAAACCTCCTTTCGAAATCTGCCATTAATGGTGTTGGAGTGATCGAAGCTTGGATAACACGTCTATCTCCGGCCACACTCTCTTGAGTTTTACTCCCCTTCGAAACATTCGTAATCCCGACCTTAGGAGCTTTCGAGTTGGAGGTGGAGACGGCTTGACGCTTCGGGCAGGCATTGGAGATGTGGCCAGAGCTCCTGCACACGTAACAGAACCCGTCAAATTTGCACTTACTAATAGAGTGGGCCGGCCTCGCGCACTTGTAGCAGTTCTGCAGTCCATCTATTCTCGAGTTCTCCGACGCACTGTAGCTTTTGTTTGGCTTCCTAGCCTTCCTCATCTTAACCAACACCCATTCACCTTCAGCATCGTCTCTAGTATGGCGAAGTTCCTTTTCAGGTGTAGGCGAACGACGGCGAGCTCTATGCTCGTTGCCGTCTTGGGGATTGCCACGGGTGACTTCGGCGTACGAGCGTCTCTTCCTGCTCCTCTCTTCGATGTTTGGGTGTGAGTGGACGGCCAAAGTGTTGCTCCTTAGTGCTCTCTGTCGACTTTCTTCTTTGCGATGATGGTCAAGATGTGGGAGTCTACCTCTGGCATCGTCTTCGCGCTCCCTCCTCTCTCTGGAAGGAGAGACCCTATGGTGCTCTCGATCGGTACTCTTCCACCACCTCTGATCACCTGGTCGCTTGTGTTGGTGGTGCTCGACACCTTCCTCTCTACCTCGTCTGGTCATTGGTAGGGAGATATCGCGTCTGGCCGTAAGGTGAAGATGGGAGGAGGAGGTTCGATGGTTTGAAGTATGGTGGGGAGCTCACATTTTCTTCCAATTTTGAATAATTTACCTTTTTTTTGTTAGCAGGTTGTTCCAGAAGCAGATACTGCAATTTTATTTTTTTATTTTTTTGGGCAATAGTACATAGTTTTCGATCACTTTCATGAGATTTCGTATTTTACTGTTTTGGCCTCATTTAGTGGGTTATAAGCCACAGTTTCCGACGGTTTTCGTGAAAATTTTGTATTTGACTGTTTGAGCCTCATTTGTGACTATAGTTCACAATTTTCGGTCACTTTCTTAAGATTTTTTATTTCCATCATTTTGTAGGCTATAATACACTGTTTTCGATCATTTTTATGAGATTTCATAATTTATTGTTTTGGCCTCATTTTGTGGGTTAGTCCACAGTTTCCGGCCGTTTTCGTGAAAATTTGTATTTGACTGTTTTAGCCTCATTTGTGGGCTATAGTCTACAGTTTTCGGCAACTTTTGTGAGAATTTTTATTTCCCTCATTTTGTGGGCTATAGTCACAGTTCGATCACTTTCATGAGATTTTGTATTTTACTCTTTGGCCTCATTTTTTGGGTTATAGTCTACAATTTCCGGCCGTTTTCGTGAAAATTTTGTATTTGACTGTTCGAGCCTCATTTCTGGGCTATAGTCCACAGTTTTCGATCACTTTCGTGAGTTTTTTTATTTCCATCATTTTGTAGCCTATAGTATACTGTTTTCGATCATTTTCGTGAGATTTCGTAATTTACTGTTTTGGTCTCATTTTGTGAGTTATAGTCCACAGTTTCCGGCTGTTTGCATGAAAATTTTGCATTTGACAGTTTTAGCCTCATTTGTGGGCTATAGTCCAAAGATTTCGGCCACTTCCGTGAGATTTTTTATTTTCCTCATTTTATGGGCTATATAGTACACTGTTTTCGATCAATTTCATTAGATTTCGTAATTTGCTGTTTTGGCCTCATTTTTTGGGAAATATTCCACAGTTTTCGGTCCTTTTCGTGAAATTTTTTATTAGACTGTTTTAGCCCCATTTGTGGGCTTTAGTCCAATGTTTTTGGCAACTTTTGTGAGAATTTTTATTTCCCTTATTTTGTGGGCTATAGTACACAGTTTTCGATCACTTTCTTCAAATTTCGTATTTTACTATTTTGGCCTCATTTTGTGGGTTATAGTCCACAATTTCCGGCCGTTTTCGTGAATTTTTGTATTTAACTATTTTAGCCTCATTTGTGGGCTATAGTCCACAGTTTTTGGTCACATTTGAAAGATTATTTATTTTCCTCATTTTGGGGGCTATAGTACACTAGTTTCGATCACTTTCATGAGATTTCGTATTTTACTGTTTTGGCCTCATTTTGTGGGTTATAAGCCATAGTTTCCGGCCGTTTTTGTGAAAATTTTGTATTTGACTGTTTGAGCCTCATTTGTGGGCTATAGTCCACAGTTTTCGGTCACTTTCGTGAGATTTTTTATTTGCATAATTTTGTAGGGGATATAGTACACTGTTTTCGATCATTTTCATGATATTTCGCAATTTACTATTTTTGCCTCATTCTGTGGATTATAGTCCACAGTTTCTGGCCGTTTTTGTTAAAATTTGTGTTTTACTGTTTTAGCCTCATTCGTGGGCTATAGTGTACAGTTTTCGGCCACTTTCGTGAGATTTTTTTTCCCTCATTTTGTCGGCTATATTGTATACTATTTTTAATCAATTTCATGAGAATTCGTAATTTACAGATTTGGCCTCAATTTAGGGGTTATATTCCTTAGTTTCCGGTCCTTTTCGTAAAAAAATTTACTTGACTGTTTTACCCTCATTTGTGGGCTATAGTCCACAGTTTTCGGCAACTTTTGTGAGAATTATTATTTCCCTCATTTTGTGGGCCATAGTCACGGTTTTCGATCACTTTCATGAGATTTCGTATTTTACTTCTTGGCCTCGTATTTTGGGTTATAGTCCACAGTTTCCGGCCGTTTTCGTGAAAATTTTGTATTTTACTGTTCGTGCCTTATTTCTGGGATAGTCCACAGTTTTCGGTCACTTTCGTGAGATTTTTTATTTCCATCAGTTTGTAGGCAATGTACACTGTTTTTGATCATTTTCATGAGATTTCGTAATTTTCTGTTTTGGCCTCATTTTGTGGATTATAGTCCACAGTTTCCGGCCGTTTGCGTGAAAAATTTGTATTTGACTGTTTTAGCCTCATTTGTGGGCTATATAGTCCACAGTTTTCGGCCATTTTCGTGAGATTTTTTATTTCCCTCGTTTTAAGGGCTATATAGTACACTGTTTTCGATCAATTTCATGAGATTTCGTAATTTACTATTTTGGCCTCATTTTTTAGGATATATTCCACAGTTTCCGGTCCTTTTCGTCAAATTTTTTATTAGACTGTTATAGCCCCATTCGTGGGATATAGTCCAAAGTTTTCGGCAATTTTTGTGAGAATTTTTATTTACCTTATATAGTACACAGTTTTCGATCACTTTCTTCACATTTCATATCTTACTATTTTGGCCTTATTTTGTGGGTTATAGTCCACAGTTTCCGACCGTTTTCGTGAATTTTTGTATTTGACTGTTTCAGCCTCATTTGTAGGCTATAGTCCACAGTTTTCGGTCACATTCGAAAGATTTCTTATTTCCCTGATTTTGTGGGCTATAGTATACTGTTTTCGACCACTTTCATGAGATTTCGTATTTTACTGTTTTGGCCTCATTTTGTGGGTTATAGGCCACAGTTTCCGGCCGTTTTCGTGAAAATTGTATTTGACTATTTGAGCCTCATTTGTGGGCTATATTGTCCACAGTTTTCGGTCACTTTCGTGAGATTTTTTATTTCCATCATTTTGTAGGCCATAGTACACTGTTTTCGATCATTTAAATGAGATTTCGTAATTTACTGTTTTGGCCTCATTTTTTGGTTATAGTCCACAGTTTCCGACCGTTTTCGTGAAAATTTGTATTTGACTGTTTTAGCCTCATTTGTGGGGTATAGACCACAGTTTTCGGCCACTTTCGTGAGAATTTTATTTCCCTCATTTTGTGGGCTATAGAGTACACTGTTTTCGATCAATTTCATGAGATTTCGTAATTTACTGTTTTGGCCTCATTTTGGGGGTTATATTCCACAGTTTCTGGTCCTTTTCGTCAAAATTTTTATATGACAGTTTTACCTTCATTTGTGGCCTATAGTCCACAGTTTTCAACAATTTTTGTGAGAATTTTTATTTCCCTCATTTTGTGGGCTGTAGTCACAGTTTTCGATCACTTTCATGAGATTTCGTACTTTACTCTTTGGCCTCATATTTGGGGTTATAGTCCACAGTTTCCGGCCGTTTTCGTGAAAATTTTGTATTTGACTATTCGAGCCTCATTTCTGGGCTAGTCCACAGTTTTCGGTCACTTTTGTGTGATTTTTTACCTCCATCATTTTGTAGGCTATAGTCCACAGTTTTCGGCCGTTTCCGTGAAAATTTTGTATTTGACTGTTTTAGCCTCATCTGGGGGCTATAGTCCACAGTTTTCGACCACTTTCGTGAGATTTTTTATTTCCCTCATTTTGTGGGCTAGTACACTATTTTTGATCCATTTCATGAGATTTCGTAATTTATTGTTATGGCCTCATTTTTTGGGATATATTCCACAGTTTCTGGTCCTTTTCGTGAAATTTTTTATTAGACTGTTTTAGCCCCATTTGTGAGCTATAGTCCAAAGTTTTCGGCAACTTTTGTGAGAATTTTTATTTACCTTATATAGTACACGAATTTTGATCACTTTCTTCAGAATTCATATTTTACTATTTTGGCCTCATTTTGTGGGTTATAGTCCACAGTTTCCGGCCGTTTTCGTGAATTTTGTATTTGACAGTTTTAGCCTCATTTGTGGCATATAGTCCACAGTTTTCGGTCACATTCGAAAGATTTTTTATTTCTCTCATTTTGTGGGCTATAGTACACTGTTTTCGATCACTTTCATGAGATTTCGTATTTTACTATTTAGACCTCATTTTGTGGGTTATATCCCACAGTTTCCGTCTGTTTTTGTGAAAATTTTGTATTTGACTATTTGAACCGCATTTGTGGGCTATAGTCCACAGTTTTCGGTCACTTTCGTGAGATTTTTTATTTCCAACATTTTGCAGGCCATAGTACACTGTTTTCGATCATTTTCATGAGATTTCGTAATTTACTGTTTTGACCTCATTTTTTGGGTTATAGTCCACAGTTTCTGGTCGTTTTCGTGAAAATTTGTATTTGACTGTTTTAGCCTCATTTGTGGGCTATAGTCCATAGTTTTCGACCACTTTCGTGAGATTTTTTATTTCCCTCATTTTGTGGGCTATATAGTACACTGTTTTCGATCAATTTCATGAGATTTCGTAATTTACTGTTTTGGCCTCATTTTGGGGGTTATAATCCACAGTTTCCGGTCCTTTTCGTCAAAATTTTTATATGACTATTTTACCTTCATTTGTGGGCTATAGTCCACAGTTTTCGTCAACTTTCATGGGAATTTTTATTTCCCTCATTTTGTGGGCTATAGTAATAGTTTTCGATCACTGTCATGAGATTTCGTATTTTACTCTTTGGCCTCATATTTTGGGTTATAGTCCACAGTTTCCAGCCGCTTTTCATGAAAATTTTATATTTGACTGTTCGAGCCTCATTTCTGGGCTATAGTCCACAGTTTTCGGTCACTTTCGTGAGATTTTTAATTTCCATCATTTTGTATGCTATGGTACCCTGTTTTCGATCATTTTTATAAGATTTCGTAATTTACTGTTTTGGCCTCATTTTGTGTATAGTCCACAGTTTCCGGCCCTTTGCATGAAAATTTTGTATTTGACAGTTTCAGCCTCATTTGTGGGGTATAGTTCACAGTTTTCGGCCACTTTCGTGAGATTTTATATTTCCCTCATTTTGTGGGCTATATATAACACTGTTTTCGATCAATTTCATGAGATTTTGTAATTTACGGACCTCATTTTTTGGCATATATTCCACAGTTTCCGGTCCTTTTCCTGAAATTTTTTATTATACTGTTTTAGCCCCATTTGTGGGCTATAGTCCAAAGTTTTCGGCAACTTTTGTGAATTTTTTATTTCCCTTATTTTGTGGGCGATAGTACACAGTTTTCGATAACTTTCTTCAAATATCATATTTTACTATTTTGACCTCATTTTGTGGGTTACAGTCCTTAGTATCCGGCCGTTTTCGTGAATTGTTGTATTTGACTGTTTTAGCCTCATTTGTGGGCTATAGTCCATAGTTTTCGGTCACATTCGAAAGATTTTTTACTTCCCTCATTTTGTGTGCTATAGTACACTGTTTTCGATCACTTTCATGAGATTTTGTATTTTACTGTTTTGGTCTCATTTTGGGGGTTATATTCCACATTTTCCTGTCCTTTTTGTTAAAATTTTTATATGGCTGTTTTACCCTCATTTGTGGGCTATAGTCCATAGTTTTCGGCAACTTTTGTGAGAATTTTTATTTCCCTCATTTTGTGGGCTATAGTCACAGTTTTCGATCACTTTCATGAGATTTTGTATTTTACTCTTTGGCCTCATATTTTGGATTACAGTCGACAGTTTCTGGCCATTTTCGTGAAAATTTTGTATTTGACTGTTTGAGCCTCATTTGTGGGCTATAATCCACAGTTTTCGGTCACTTTCATGAGATTTCTTATTTCCATCATTTTGTAGGCTTATATTACACTGTTTTTGATCATTTTCATGAGATTTCGTAATTAATTATTTTGGCCTCACTTTGTGGGTTACAGTCCACAGTTTCCGGCCGTTTTCGTGAAAATTTATATTTGACCGTTTTAGCCTCATTTGTGTGCTATAGTCTATAGTTTTCGGCCACTTTCGTGAGATTTTTTATTTTCCTCATTTTTGGGCTATTTAGTACACTGTTTTCGATCAATTTCATAAGATTTCGTAAGTTACTGTTTTGGCCTCATTTTGGGGGGGCAAAAAAAAATCTCTCGAAATTGGTCGGAAACAGTGGACTATAGCCCACAAATGAAGCGAAAATAGTGAAATACAAATTTTCATTAAAACGGCTGGAAACTGTGGACTAAAACCCACAAAATGAGACCAAAACTGTAAAATACGAAATCTCATGAAAGTGATCGAAAACAGTGTACTATATATAGCCCGCAAAATGATAGAAATAAAAAATACCACGATAGTGGCCAAAAACTATGGACAATAGCCCACAAATGAGGCTAAAACAGTCAAATTAAAATTTCACGAAAACAACCGGAAACTTTGGAATATAACCCACAAAATGAGGCCAAAACAGAAAAATACGAAATCTCATGAAATTGATCGAAAACAATGTACTATAGGCCACAAAATGAGGGAAATAAAAAGTCACACGAAAGTTGCCGGAAACTGTGGACTATATAGCCCACAAGTGAGGTTAAAATAGTTCAATACAAATTTTCTCGAATACGGCCGGAAACTGTGGACTATAACCCACAAAATCAAGCTAAAACAGTAAAATGCGAAATCTCATGAAAGTGATCGAAAACAGTGTATTATCGCTCCCAAGATGAGAGAAATAAAAACTCATGAAAGTGACCGAAAACTGTGGACTATAAGCCCACAAATGAGGCTAAAACAGTCAAATACAAATTTTCACAAAAACAACTCGAAACAGTGGACTATAGCCCACAAAATGAGGGAAATAAAAAATCTCATGAAAGTGGCCGTAAACTGTGGACTATAGCCCACAAATGAGGCTGAAAAAGTCAAATACAAAATTTCCCGAAAACGGCCAGAAACAAAGCATTATACACACAAAATGAGGCCAAAAACTGTAAAATAAGAAATCTCATAAAACTGATTGAAAATAGTGTACTATAGCCCACAAAATGAGGGAAATAAAAAATCTCACGAAAGTTGCCGAAAACTGTGGATTATAGCCCACAAATGAGGCTAAAACAGTCAAATATACAAATTTTCACAAAAAACGGCCGGAAACGGTAAACTATAACCCACAAAAATGAGGTCAAAACAGTAAAATACGAAATCTCATGAAAGTGATCGAAAACAGTGTATTATAACTCACAAAATGAAGGAAATAAAAACTCTCATGAAAGTGACCGAAAACTGTGGACTATATAGCCCACAATTGAGGCTAAAACCGTCAAATACAAATTTTCACAAAAACAACTCAACACAGTGGACTATAGCTCACAAAATGAGGGACATGAAAAATCTCACGAAAGTGGCCGAAAACTGTGGACTATAGCCCACAAATGAGGCTGAAAAAGTCAAATACAAAATTTCACGAAAACGGCCAGAAACTAAGGACTATAACACACAAAATGAGGCTAAAAACTATAAAATAAGAAATCTCATGAAAGTCATCGAAAACAGTGTACAAATAGTCCACAAAATGAGCGAAATAAAAAATCTCATGAAAGTGGCCAAAAACTGTGGACCATAGCCAACACGTGAGGCTAAAACAGAAAAATAAAAAATTCCACGCAAACAACCGGAAACTGTGGAATATAACCCACAAAATGAGGCCAAAATTGTAAAATACGAAATCTCATGAAATTGATCGAAAATAGTGTACTATGTAGCCCACAAAATGCTGGAAATAAAAATTCTAACGAAAGTGGCCAAAAACTATGGACTATATAGCCCACAAATGAGGCTATAACAATTAAATATAAAATTTCACCAAAACAGTCGGACACTGTGGACTATAACGCACAAAATGGGGTCAAAACTGTATAATACAAAATCTCATGAAATTGATCAAAAATAGTGTACTATATTGCCCACAAAATGAGGGAAATAAAAAATCTCACAAAAGTGGCCGAAAATAGTGGATTATAGCCCACAAATGAGGCTAAAACAATCAAATACAAAATTTCACGAAAACAGTCAAAAACTGTGGACAATAACCCACAAAATGAGGCCAAAAACAGTAAAATACGAAATCTCATGAAAGTGATCAAAAATAGTGTACTATAGGCCACAAATGAGGCTAAAACAATCAAATAAAAAATTTCACGAAACGACCGGAAACTGTGGAATATAACCCACAAAATGAGGCCAAACAGTAAAATACAAAATCTCATTAAATTGATCGAAAACAGTGTACTATATAGCCCACAAAATGCAATGAAAAAATCTCATGAAAGTTGCCGAAAACTGTGGACTAGCCCACAAATGAGGCTCAAACAGTCAAATACAAAATTCAAGAAAACGGTCGTAAACTGTGGACAATAACCCACCAAATGAGGCCAAAACTGTAAATAGGAAATCTCATGAAATTCATCTAAAACAGTGTACTATAGAGCCCACAAAATGATAAAAATAAAGGCCATACGAAAGTTGCCGAAAACTGTGGACTATATAGCCCATAAATGAGGTTAAAATAGTTGAATACAAATTTTCTCGGAAACGGCCGGAAACTGTGGACTATAACCCACAAAATGAGGCCAAAACAGTAAAATACGAAATTTCATGAAAGTGATCGAAAAGTTAGTCCACAAATGAGGCTAAAACAGTCAAATACAAATTTTCCCGAAAACAACTCGAAACAGTGGACTGTAGCTCACAAAATGAGGGACATAAAAAATCTCACGAAAGTGGCCGAAAACTGTGGACTACAGCCCACAAATGGGGCTAAAATACAAAATTTCATGAAAACGGCCGGAAACTGTGGAGTATAACACACAAAATGAGGCCAAAAACTGTAAAATAAGAAATCTCAAGAAAGTGATCGAAAATAGTGTAATATAGCCCACAAAATGAGGGAAATAAAAATCTCACGGAAGTTGCCGAAAAATGTGGACTATAGCCCACAAATGATGCTAAAACAATTAAATATAAAATTTCACAAAACGGGCGGAAACTGTGGACTGTAACGCACAAAATGGGGCCAAAACAGTAAAATACAAAATCTCATGAAATTGATCGAAAATAGTGTACAATATTGCCCACAAAATGAGGGAAATAAAAAATCTCACGAAAGTGGCCGAAAATTGTGGACTATAGCACACAAATGAGGCTAAAACAGTCAAATACAAATTTTCACGAAAACTGCCGGAAACTGTGGACTAAAACCAACAAAATGAGGCTAAAACAGTAAAATACGAAATCTCATGAAAGTGATCGAAAACAGTGTACTATATACAACCCCCAAAATGATAGAAATTAAAAATCCCATGAAAGTGGCCGCAAACTGTTCATAATCGCCCACAAATGAGGCTAAAACAGTCAAATAAAAAATTTCACGAAGACGAACAGAATTTGTGTAATATAACCCACAAAATTAGGCCAAAACTGTAAAATACGAAATCTCATGAAATTGATCGAAGACAGTGTATTATATATCCCAAAAAAATGAGGGGAAAAAATCTCACGAAAGTGCCCCAAAACATGTGGACTAGCCCACAAATGAGGCTAAAACAGTCAAATACAAAATTTCACGAAAACGGCTGGAAACTGTGGACTTAAACCCACAAAATGAGGCCAACATAGTAAAATACGAAATCTCATGAAATTGATCGAAAATAGTCTACTATAGCCCACAAAATGAGCGAGAAAAAAAATCTTACGAAAGTGGCTGAAAACTGAGCACTGTAGCCACAAATGAGGCTAAAACAGTCAAATACAAAATTTCACGAAAAAGGTCGGAAACTGTAGACAATAACCCACAAAATGAGGCCAAAACAGTGAAATACGAATTCTCATTAAATTTATCTAAAACAGTGTACTATATAGCCCACAAAATGAGGGAAATAAAAAGTCACACGAAAGTTTCCGAAAACTGTGGACTATATAGCCCACAAATGAGGTTAAAATCGTACAATATAAATTTTCTCGAATACGGCCAGAAACTGTGGACTATAACCTACAAAATGATGCCAAAACAGTAAAATACGAAATCTTATGAAAGTGATCGAAAATAGTGTATTAAAGTTCACGAAATTACGGAAATAAAAACTCTCTTGAAAGTGACCGAAAAGTGTGGACTATAGCCCACAAATGAGGCTAAAACAGTCAAATACAAATTTTCAGAAAAAACAACTCGAAACAGTGGACTATAGACCACAAAATGAGGGACATAAAAAATCTCACGAAAGTGGCCGAAAACTGTGGACTGTAGCCCACAAATGAGGCAAAAAAAGTCAAATACAAAATTTCACAGAAACGTCCGAAAACTGTTGACTATAACACACAAAATGAGGCCAAAAACTGTAAAATAAGAAATCTCGTGAAAGTGACCGAAAATAGTGTACTATAGCCAACAAAACGAGGGAAATAAAAAATCTCACGGAAGTTGCCGAAAACTGTGGATATAGCCCACAAATGAGGCTAAAACAGTCAAATATAAAATATAACGAAAACGGTCAAAAATGTGGACTATAACCCACAAAATGATGCCAAAAAAGTAAAATACGACATCTCATGAAAGTGATCAAAAACAGTGTGCTATAGCCTACAAAATGAAGGAAATAAAAAATCTCACGAAAGTAGCCGAAAACTGTGGACTACAGCCCACAAGTGAGGCTAAAACAGTAAAATAAAAAAATTCGCGAAAACGACCGGAAACTGTGGAATATAACTCACAAAATGAGGCCAAAACAGTAAAATACGAAATCTCATGAAATTGATCGAAAATAGTGTACTATATAGCCCACAAAATGGTGGAAATAAAAAATCTCACGAAAGTTGCCGAAAACTGTGGACTATAGCTCACAAATGAGGCCAAAACAGTCAAATACAAATTTTTCACGAAAACGATCTGAAACTGTGGACTATAACCCATAAAATGAGGCCAAAACAGTAAAATACAAAATCACATGAAAGTGTTCGAAAACAGTGTACAATAACCCACAAAATGAGGGAAATAAAAAATCTCATTAAAGTGGCCGAAAACTGTGGACAATAGCCCACGAATGAGGCTAAAACAGTCAAATAAAAAATTTCACGAAAACGGCCGGAAACTGTGGACTATAACCCACAAAATATGGCCAAAACAGTACAATACGAAATCTTACGAAAGTGATCGAAAACACTGTACTATAGGCCACAAAATGACGAAAATAAGAAATCTAGAGAAAGTGACCGAAAAATGTCGACTACGGCCCACAAATGAGGCTACAACAGTCAAATACAAATTTTCACGAAAACAATTCAAAACAGTGGACTATATCACCCTAAATGAGGGGCATAAAATATCTCACGAAAGTGGCCGAAAACTGTGGACTATAGCCCACAAATGAGGCTAAAATAGTCAAATACAAAATTTCACGAAAACGGCCGGAAACTGTTGACAATAACACACAAAATAAGGCCAAAAAAGTAAAATATGAAATCTCATGAAATTGATCGAAAACAGTGTACAATAGCCCACAAAATGAGCGAAATAAAAAAACTCACGAAAGTGGCAGAAAACTTTGCACTATAGCCCACAAATGAGGCTAAAACATCCAAATACAAATTTTCGCTAAAACGGCCGGAAACTGT